>OX388313.1:3297834-3897834 GCA_947579605.1 Athripsodes cinereus
AAATGTTCTACAAGATAATATGGGAGCATATTTTACTATGTTAAACAATATAAAGGATGTAATTTATTGATACATTCTTTGCATCACAGAATTTTCCAGAAGCTTTCTGGATTAATTGCACGTTAAAAAATCCTGTAAGCTGCCTTCTTTTGGTCAATAAAAATCAAGACACTCGGTAAGGGTGACATACATCATCAATGAATTGAAGATTTTAAACATTTTGATATTTTTTTGATTTGTAGGTACCTATACATAGCATTGAAGGAGACCCACCGACCAGGCGGATAGCTCAGAAATCTGGGGACTTCTATTTATCCGATTTGTAGGTATAACAAAAATTTATGAAGACATCATAATAAACCATGTGTGTTGATTTATATATGAAGCAAACTACATATTGTGTATTTTTTCAATATATCTTGAAATGGACTTCCAACAAGTAACTTCGGTCAATAATATCGAAATTTATACATTATGATATTTACTTTTTAATCCACAAAATCAAATAATAACTTGCTGTAAGTAGTCCCAATGGTTGATTAAACTAAAATAGTTGTGTTGTTGTTCTATGATTATTGTTACATTGTATTTTGTTTGTTCATTTGTTTTGTTTCATCATTCGTATAACAAAATCAACAAAGCAGTTTAGCAGTTAAGAAAAATTGATGATGTGCAGTGGCAGGATTATCACTATATAGTGATTATCGTCATAATTATCGTGGCATTATATTGAATCACGCTTTAATTGAATTCTCTGACTGTGCATGCTGTAGACGCTCTTAATTGGGGAACTGGCCAGATCTAATTGTATGTTTGTAATTTATGTATTGTGTTGTCAGTTTTCTGTGAGTGTCTCTATAAAATGGAAATAAAATAAAAATGCTGAAATTATAATTTTAAAAGTTGTATCTTAGTTGTAATATTGTCTTCGTTTCTATTTTACATACAGTCTGGTAGAAAAGCGTGTATGATAAAAAGTTCATAATATAATTTATTCCAGTAGGTAGGCACCTATTCCGATAGAAACACTGAAAAATGTGACACGATCATCACCTTTGTAACTTTAACCTATTCCATGCCTTCTGAAGAAAATTAATATATGCCCACACATAATTCAACACGCGGTTGACAGTGAAAAAATATAGCACTTCACAAATTTTATTCTTGCACGCATAATATCTTTAAGTCTCGAAAAAAATATATCATAAGATAAAACACAGAAATGCACGGGGACGGCTTGATCATGAATTCAAAATAAGCTACGGCCTGGGAGCTGAGATTGTGGAGGCGGTTATAAAAGATTTAACTGCAATAATATGCTACAAAAGAGTCAAAAAAGTATGCATTCACGTGAAGTGTTGTAAAATAGATATTTTGAAAGGTTATTTCAAGAAAGTACCTAAATCGAACTTTAATTTTCGAATGATCTATTTAATCTATATTCTGATATTTAAAACCAATTTGAAGTCTGTGAAATTTTGTTTCGTAAAAGCAAGTACTTAAAGTAAATTATTTTTTAAATTTTCAAAGAGAATCAACTATGAAAAGACATAAAATTTACAATAAAAAAATACTTAAGTTATGTGTTAAATCTTGATAAACATGGGAAAACAAAATATGTTTCTTGTCTACCCAATATATAAGTATTAGGTATATCTCCAAAAAATATGGTTTTTACTTTCAAACATTTACATAATGATAATTTTACTTTATGTAATTCATAATAAGACTATCCTGGTCATATATTAATGATTTAATATTTGGGGATGCCCTCTAGATACCTCTTAGGGCGCTCGACTACCTTGCACCAACACTGGATACATATCATTCGTAATTCATAATACTAGTATTTTACCCTCTTTCTACATAAACGAACAATACAAACTACGTACCAACATACCTACATACTTTTCCCTTTACAACTTTTGTCATGAATACATGAGTAAAAAATGAATAAAAAAAATCTAAAAAAATAATAAAAACAATAATCGTGCCCTTAAACATTCGGCAGTATAGTGTTGTTATTATTATTATTATTGCATTTCCTAATAAAACTTTTTGATGAGAAGTGTCAAAAGTTATGGTACAAAAGTTGTTGATGACGAATGAAATGCATCATAAGATACAATGAATGACTGTTTTATTTTACCCACTTTTTTATTTGATAACTCGTAAATTTTACGTACACAATTTTCTAGATAATAACAATTCTAATGATGCTATGCTTGAATCGTATATTTTTTTGCGAATTGTTTGAATAGGCGACCGAAAAAACATACCTATGATCTATTGACAGTGAACTGATTATGATACTTTTTGTGCGACAAAAGAAACTAACAATGCGACAACCATTTAGTGATAAAAAAAAACATATGTCAGCTGTAAAAAATGAGCAAAATTTATACTAGGTTAGAGACAGAAAATATTAAACGAGCTATAAAAAATACTAACTGAGCGACTGTATACCTATATTAAATAAATAAGTTAATTTTGATTTTTATTCTTCTATTTTCCGTTTTTTTTAAGTTTGGTGTATTTATTATCTATATTTTTTATTGTTTCTTCATATAAAAATTAATACGTCATCACATTAAACTATAATTATATTCGTAATGCGAAGGTGGAGTAAGTTGCGGGATTTGAACCCGTTATCTCCTAACCGAATATACTTTCCAGCTTATTAACACTGTATTTTTGGTTTTAAAAGCACGCCATCTTAAATAAAATGCTGTCAACCAAAATGATTATATTGTCAAGCAACCTCTTTTAAATGTTCACTTACTTTAGTATCACGTCGACGTGTGAGTTTTAACGATCATCGCCTTTTTACAGGACACTCGAAAACTCATAGAAAATATAACATTTAATTTCACATCTTAAATTCAGCGATGAGGTTTGCCAGCCCTCATGAATATCTTTTTTTTTTGGCACAGAGAAGACGGCTTGCATGTTTATAACATGCGCTTTATCTGCTGGTTACCCCACTTTTGAAATGTACCGAGATTGTATTGTAATAGTAGAAGTCAATAAAATAAAATTTATAACATTTTATTTTGCCTAAAAAACAAATGGAGTCTGTATTGTTGTAGGTATATAAGAATAAAGCAAGTTTTTATGTATCAGAACTCTTGAATGTTCTTAAGAGTAGGTTGAAGGTATGTACGTACATACAACTGAGGAACAATTCATTTAATATGGCAAAATTAAATTTGCAACAATATAAATTTTCGCGAAGAGCAAGATGCCGGCAAGAAGGTTTTTCTCTTAGTATCAAAAGGTTCGTCGTTTTATTAATACTTCTACTGCTAGTAGTAGTAGGTACTATAACAAAAAAGAGTGGAAAGAATGGTGTTTGCATTATGTTTTATAAAAAGAGAAAGCTTGATACAAGACGACTAAGCTTTTCTTATATTCTGAAAAAAAAAAATTAATCGAGTATTTGGCTTATTGAGCCGTTCTGTAGACTGTCTCCATCTTGAGCGATCCTCCGCCATGTGCAAGGCCCCGTGAAGTGAGCTCTGTGTGGCCTCCTTAATTTGGTCGCTCCATCTTATTGGCACTCTGCTCCTTCCCTTCCTCCCTTCTACAACCCTAGTGATAATTACTTTTTCCAGGTTTTCAGGCTCTCTTCTTGCAATGTGCCCCAAATATCGCATAACGCGCTGTCCGCAAATCGTTGAGAGTCGTGTCGAAATGGTTTAAAAAATAATTTAAAAAATAGAAACATATAAGTCATTATTATTTATTTATCGTGTCGAAACCCAGAGAAAAAACCATCAAACTGATCTCCAGTACTGCGCAAAACGCACAGCAGGTGGGGATGCGTCAAAAATATCCTCCATAGTGCAAGTGACAGGGCACAATGGACATTCCAACAAGTCATTAAAAAATTGTTATAATTGAAAGTAGTTTTAAATAATAAGATTAAAAGACATTTTTTATTTACTTTTCAGAAATACTCAAAACTTGAGTCTGTTCTGAGGCAGTGAAAATATAAAAATGACATATTAAACGACCAAAAAAAGTTAGGCATCGCCACAATGATATTAAAGACACTGATAAATAAACAATCAAAACCATTAAAATACGTTGAAAAATTTACGAATTGCATTAAAAATAATAATATAAATATTTTCCCAACTTTTAAGTATCGCATAGCTATGTGTTTACTGTGCACGTGGAAAGATCGCACAATGGGCCTTCTTGTTGTAGCAAATGAGCAAATTACAAGAAGCTATTACAGAAATAATTTACTCTCAAGACATTCCCTGAAAAATTAGGCAAAATGAGGAAAAAACCTACTTGTACTAATATCTACTACTACTTTGTACTACGAAAAATAATAATAATGTTTATAATATAAACTAAAAGAAATTGCGAGAATTTTCAGCGTTTATGAAAATAATAATTCTCGTTCTTAAATGCTGAAATGAAGAATGAGTGTGTACATTTTTCGCTAAATACCTTTGTATGCAAAATGTTTCTTTTGCTTTATCTAAATATTTTAAAGGTATTTAACGTCTTATAATACATATATTTCACATTTTGTTATGGAATTTATGCATAATTTTGGATTTCATTTGGATAAATCATAAGAAAGTTTAATTCAATGACTGAATTTAAGCTTGATGCGGAAATTGGAATTATTAACCTGATTTGTAAAATTATGTTTTTTCAATAACTTTGATTCAGTTGCTAAGACATCACGAATTTATGCATAATTTGGGATTTCATTTGGATAAATCATAAGAAAGTTTAATTCAATGACTGAATTTAAGCTTGATGCGGAAATTGGAATTATTAACCTGATTTGTAAAATGATGTTTTTTCAATAACTTTGATTCAGTTGCTAAGACATCACGAATTTATGCATAATTTGGGATTTCATTTGGATAAATCATAAGAAAGTTTAATTCAATGACTGAATTTAAGCTTGATGCGGAAATTGGAATTATTAACCTGATTTGTAGAATGATGTTTTTTCAATAACTTTGATTCAGTTGCTAAGACATCACGAAGTTGACATCTTCAATTCAGCAACAAAAACATGCCACTCATCCTGAATGTCTTATTTTAACACTACAGTACTCGCGCCTTCAAGTACTCATTGAGTGCTCGCGCGGGGCACATGTGTCACCCATTACCATAAGAAATTTTGAGTATTAAATTTAACGGTATTCAGAAAAACAAGTTGTTATATTAACCATCAGCTTTATCTTTACCATATACAGTTCAAGGTCAACATAAATTGTCTAAGATTTTATAATTATGAACAAAACAATAAATAAACTTCTATAATAAAAACATATTTTGGACTTATTGAGATCAGCACCGTTTTGAACCTGTCTCATTACATCTTTGAACTTGTCTCATTATAATGTTTTATATTATATCCTTACTATTCAATCATAATATCATCGCTATCGGGAAAATAACAACTTACGTACAAAATAAGTAATGTATTTCACTCGTGATATTTCGTTTCTCGAGAGCTCGCGCGGGGCACATGCGTCACCCAGGAACTTTGTTGCTATATTGCGCAGCTGTAAATGCGCTGTGACGACTGTTGTGCTGCTGATGGGAAGTATGTCTCACATTTGAGGAATATCTAAAAAAACAGCACTGTATCGCAGTGCGTTCAGATTCTATTTATCAATTTTACATAGTGGGTGACACATGTCACCCACGCGAGCACTGTAGTGTTAAAATAAAAGAGAAAAAATTAACACGGCTTATCCCACCAGTAAGGTGGCCAGCAGATCAGTTGCATGTTAAAAACACGCAAGCTGTTCACTTCATGCGTACAATCAAAAGTAAAATGTATTGAATAACAGAGATAATGACCTCCTTATTCAACATGCAATAAGTCTTCTGGTTAAACATAAGTTTTATTATCAAACTACAACAGATTAATCATTCAAATTAGTTCAACCCCGAAAATTATCAGAAACATTGTGTTCATTCCGAGAATCGAACCCACGACTCCTTGCTGTATACAGAATTAATTGGAATGATTAATCTGGAGTAGTTTGATAACTAAAAAGTATGATTAATATCTACACTTCTTAGTTATTAAAATCCAATCTCCGAAATCTTATTAAGTCAATAGTTCATAAATCCTCTGGTTGCCTCATTTGTGGGACAGACCGTGATAATTTAAATAGATAGATCAATAGATTTTTTCCATCCGGACCACATTTTATTAGGTAGGTACTTAGTTTCGAGTCTAATAAATGTCTTTGAAAAGAAAATACTAAACATACCTACGGTGGTACTATACTACGAAATAAAATATTTACCCGAGGATTAAGATACCTCCAAGAAGTTATTTGTATCGGTTCTATATTTAAAGCTTTAAGCTTTATGTACTTATGCGAGTATTTTCAGAGAAAACATGTTGTTATTCACATTCATCCATTTTATTTGAGGAAACGTAGAAGGCAGGTAGTCAGTCGATTATATCACCTTTAGTTAAATGTGTGTCGAAAATAAAATCACTGTTATTATTTTTATTGGTACATAAGAAGTAGAATTGGATAAATTGAAAGAAGCGTTTCGTTATTATATTGTTATAAGACAACGCGAATGAAACGTTTTAGATTTCTTACTTTATTAGCTACAAACCATTCAGATTGATAACGGCCTTAGAAGATGAAAGACGTCTTTCTCGCGTCATTAAATCTATAATAAAACAATACGCTTGTTTAAAATAATCCCCTGTTATTTTTGTTTATTATACTCTTAATAATAATAATTTTCATCCATTATGCTCAGAAAAATAAAGGTTATGGAGATTTTTTTTTATTAAGACGTTATGTTGCGTTATTTTCTCATGATATGAAATAATCAACGATATTTTGGCAGTAGAAATTAGAAAACTAGCATTTCGAGAGATATGCTTGCAATTTCTTCAATCGATATGATAAATTTTGTATTTTGTAAAATTTTACCTTGCTTCGACTAAGCAATAATTTTCCCACCAAAATACAAACTTTAAAAGTATTTTTTATGTAAATATTCATTTTTTAAATTCAATTCATTTGTTAGGTATAATTGAAAACAAAAACTTCAAAATCAGTTAAATTCTTCTTCTCTGATAAGAGCTGAGTACACACAGCAAAACTTGCTTTTAATAAAAATCACAGTTACATTTGAAAAGTTCAGCTCTTAATTTCACTGGTGGAGTTAGGCCTATCTATCTCTCAATCTAAACGTTCAACACTATCAATCCATCAGATTCTTACTAAAGGGGACATTACCTGCTACTTCTTCTACCTACTTACTATAAAATAAATCCAACACTACGATATAACAAAAATGGTCTACGGCGTAGAACGAGTCTACGGCGTAGACATATTATTGTTGTTATTATTATTATTATACTTAGATATATTGTACTAAATCCGTCTAACGGATGTACATAACGGTGAATACTAAAGGTGTTCGAAACTTCCGGCAGAAATTGTAATAGATGGCGCTTTTCTTTATCGTGCATTTAATATATAAGCTCCACATTATTATTATTATTATTATCAACATTATCATCATAACTAAGCTCTTCGTCACTTACTTACATAAGTAAATAAGCTTAGATAAGTTAACATAACAATATAAAGATACGTCAATGCTAATTATATGATTGTTTGTAAAATAAAGATACCCCTGTAATAGTCTGTTTTCGACTGACAGTACTGAATGGAATATATATCATGTCAAATTACATATGTATTTTAAGTAAAACACTACCCTATTTAGTAACTACTTTCACCGTGACTTTATTAATCATGAACCGGTTTCATGAAGCTTCAGTTTGTACAATCGCAACTTATTTACATTCTTCTTGGTTATTGCACTATCTTCATACATCGATTTCCTAAAAATATCTTTGAATTTATGTTTTTCAAAATTAAATTATGTACGATTTTTAAACATATTATAGTTATTATGTAAAATATTTATAACTTCCCCAGTCTTTTGTTTTATTTCGCAAACAGACAGTTATGACAAAATTAATAACATTATACATACAGCATTTGAAAGATGAGTATAAAACAAATCCGCGACATGCTCATCATACTAGATTTAAATTGAATGATGGATACTTAGGATCAAAATATAATAATAAATACGGTAACAGAACTTTAGAATATAACGTGCCTAAATTGCTTAATATGATGCAGACATCTATTAAGAAATGTGGTAGTAAGATTGCAACAAAATGCTTGTCAAGGAATGGCTGCTGAAATGTGCATTTGTATATAATTGAAATTTCGTAAATACTTTAGTTGTTAAGGTTATGTTCGATGCTTTTGATAAGGTTTAAATAATTTATGTAAATATTGTTATCATGTAAGGAACGCGCTGACAAATCTATTTTTATGGATTTGGTGCGACTTTAGGTATATTTGTATTTAATGTTTATATGATATGAAATAAATAAAAAAAAAAAAAATATCAATTACATTTGGAAAACCGGTAAATAACCATTAGCCGTGGAGCACTTGGAAAATAATTCCGTAAGTTATCGAGTGCCCTGTAAAACGCTGGTGTTTGAAAAAAAGCCTTAAACATTTTTAATAACAGCGATGAGATTAGCTAACCATCCTGATTGTCTTAACTTTTTGTTAGCAAGTCGAACAACATCCTATCTGATGGGCTATCCTATTTGTGGGATATATTGTGATGATTCGGTACCTAGTAGTAGAAGAACCAGTAAAGTGTGCAAACATTTTTAATTATTGTATCGGCATTTACTTTGTAACAAACGCTTCATTTTAAATTATATAATAGAACGAATAGTATATTATTAACCATTTTTGTTTGGACTATCGAATATAACCAACGCATGAAAAATATAGATCAGCACCCTATGATGCGAACTCGGAGTCCGCGAAACCGGTCGAGCTCTAGTTATACTCAATACTTACACAAATACTTAATTAAAATATAAATTTTAGTATAAAATTTGCAAACATTGTTTAGTATTACCTAAATCAAATAAAATATAATTAGTTGACAGTACATACAGCGATTCCAAAAAAATAAAAATATTACAAGCATATGAAATAAATCATTTCCAATCAAGGAGCGAATAAAGGAAATGTGACTGAAAATGGGAGAAAAGAGGAACAAAATAAAGAGAAGGGAGAAGAGAGTTAGGAAATGGGAGAAAAGCTTTATAGAATATACCTATTATGAAATCAGCTATAGCTAGATATTAATAAAATTTACGAAAAGAGCGAATTGCAACGTAAAATTTAAGCATCCTTATATTATTAAAATTGTAGTAGGAAAATATGATATTTCAAAATTATGTGAATACCAAGCACCACCACTACCTCCAACCACCCTTAGACCACTACGCTATTCAGGACGTAGTGATAGTTATATTATTCGTAGTATCTACTGAAGAGAATAATGGAAAAGAGGAAAATTATGTATTTTTAAAATAATATCTGAAAATATATTTTCAGGTTTAATAATATTAATCCATATGTAAATATTTGAGTGCGTCCGTAAATACTACTACTACTACTACTACTAAACCATCACGGAATATCCCACAAGTGGGGTAGCCAGCAGATCAGCTACATACATATAACCAACATGCAAGCTGTCCTCTCCGTGCCAATATAAAATCAAGACATTCAGGATGGGTGGCAAACCTCATCGCTGAATTTAATATGTAAAATGTCTTAATTTTTTCGAACACCTGCCTTTTACAAGACACTCGAAAACTAAAGACCAAGCTAGAAACTAAAAAACTAGAGACCAAGTCTTTACCGGGTGCTCCATGGGATAATATCAAATAAACTACTTTGTAACACTATTAATAAAATCATCGTGGAAAAACTAAATTAAAGTGTCTAATTTTTTTTCACTGTATTGGTGTTTAGGTAGTAGTATTCTATAGCGAAATAAACAAAACAAAATGTTTTCAGAATCAAAATCGAGATTGACAATGACCTAACAAGACGACGACAAGTGCCATCGGTCTTATTTTAACTTGTCATCTAAAGCTGGGTTAATAAACTAGTAAAGAACATTTTTAAGGTGCCTACTAGATTCGCAGGTTGTAACAAATAACGAAACTGCAAAAACAAATGTATCAAAAAAAAATATAATACCAAATAATGGTTGTTGATACCTTTGTGTCTATTGAAATGTTTTTTAAGCATCCTTCTCAACGTGTGTACGTTTTAAATTATGTGGGTTACATATTGTTTGAATGGTATTTGTTAGTATAAAATATAAAGTTTTGTTCTATGATTTCAAAAGCTTTATACAGCAAATTTATCAGTGGATTTTTATAGAAAAAAACCATTGTTTAAATTTGTTGAAATATCTTTATTTCTCGGATATTTCAGGAGTCCAAGGACTCCTATTTATCCGTTTAGGTGAAGATTTTTTTTTTAATATTTGGACTCTCTCTATTCTAATACAACTATGCCAGTGTTGGCATCTACGATCCTACCACGTCAGTGGGTGGGGGACCCGGCTGACGCAGCAGATCCCATCTTGATACTCACACATCTACGAATGTCTTAAAGCGTGAAGCGTTTGTGGCATTTAGAAACACTTCCCCAAACCAGATGGGTCGAGGAGTGTCAACAGTCATACCCAGAATCATTTCCTCCATTGTTTAAATTTATAAATTGACCTGAAATTTTGAAATATACATTGGCAGAAAAATATTATGACACCTAATTGAAAGAAAGAATACATTGAAGGACCCACCGACCACCCGGATAGCGCAGAAGTCTGAAGACTTCCATTTAGGTATATGGAAGAAAGAAAAATAAGTTAATAGCACATAACAGCATTTCCAAAAAGTAGAAGCAAGCGAGTCAACTTTATCTAATTAACATACAAATCGTCATCTCCGTGCCTTTAGAAATTGAGACATTTTGCCTGGGTGGCAAACCTCATTATGTAATTGTAGACGATAAACACCTCCCCTTTACGGGGCATTAGGAAAGTAATAGAAAAGAGTGGACGACAGAGTCCTTTTCATTTACCTCCTTTTTGACTCTACGAGTATATTTCAAAATTTAATAATACCTGAATAGATTGTTGCCTTATAATTTAATAATTAAAGTCGAATTAAAACAGTACTAAGTATAAATTATTAAGGTTGTTTAATTAATGCTCGTAGATACTCACGTGTAGGAGTTTAGGAATTCAACTTGATATCCACCCACTATACACAACTAACTATCTACTGCGAAATTTGCTTAATCCATCTCACGAAATTGGACATCTCGGCTTAGAATTCTAAATAGATACACATTTATATAAATGTACTACCCAGAACTCTTATACGTACATATTATTTATAGATACACAACTTACATACAATGTCCGGCTGTGTATGTAGAAGGAACTTTTCATGAAAAGTCTTAACCAACATACGTTTCAGTAATTCACAGAAGGTATATTACATCCCTATCCACGTTAGATAAGTAATAAGTAAATGAACAAGTTGTAGCTTAAACAGAAATATTGGTCTTTTGGACAAATGCTTTCCTATTGAATAACTGGAATTTTTTAACAGATAGAACTAACAGTTAAGAATGTTATACAATATTTTTTTTTACGCGGCGGTAGAATTGCCATCCACACTTCTCAGCATTATACAACCAGATAAGTCTCCATATGATCAGTCATGGTCACACAAAAACTTAACAGTCTAATGCCGGGAAAAATTCACCTACCCAGATATAAAGGATATCAAAGGATTAGGCTCAAAACGCGGGATCAAAATACCAGCATTGTGCCTGAAATATCTGTGTTCAAAAACTTTTTTACAATATTACAAGTGTTTACTATAATAGATTTTTGAATTTTAATGTACAAATTAACCGGTAAATCTAATTATTGTAAATTATTTATTAAAGATTTCGGAGTTACCCCTGTAGCTGACACGACTAAAGGTATTATATAAACGGATCTAGAATGCCAAATATTTATTATTTCTCCTGCTAGTTCTGTATATTTACGTATTTTTTCTGCGACGGTTGTTTGTATATTATGTGTATTTGGAACAGCGATGTCTATTAGGTACGTTATTTTATTACGTTTATCATGTACCTAATACTAAATCGGGTCTATTATGATGTATTTGTCTATCTGTTATTATGGTTTTATCATAATAGAGCCTGTAATTTTGATTTTCTAAAACCGGTTCCGGGTTGTATTTATAATAAGGTATTACTATTTGTGAGTTTAAAAGATTATGTTTAATTGCTAAATTTTGATGTATTATTTTTGCGACATGATTATGTCTATTAGTATATTCAGTTTGAGCGAGAAGAGAACAACCCGAAACTATGTGTTGAATTATTTCCGGTTTGGCCAGACATTTCCTACACAAATCATCAATTATATTTTGATTTTTTATGATATATTTTTGATAATTTTTTGTATTTATTACCTGATCTTGAATTGCTAGCATAATTAATTTTATTTTTGTTTTGAATGTTTTTATTATTCCACAATGTACATCCGTAACTTAATTATTTAAATTGTGATCGATTTCTGTAAGTCTTTACCATTGAGGACCGATACAATACCATTGACGAGTGATACAATCTATCTTCGTAGCCAAATCTACATACATACATACTATCACAACTGGGGTAGCCAGTAGACTAACCGCATTTAGTAAACACGGAAGTTGTCCCCTCCAAGACAAAAAGGAAATAAGATATCTATTAAGCAAAGTACAAAATTACAAAAATACTCTGTGTTCAATAGTTGAGCGCAGTACTAACAATAAGATTGTTTTCATTTATATACAAATCTTGTATCTGTCTGTGTATCATTTCTCTTATACTGCATCCTTTTTGGCGTAGATGGAGAGGATAAAACACCAATTTGATATATCTTTAAGTTTATGCTGTTCCTCATGTACACACCATGATTATTTTATTCAAGTTATGAGTTTTTTGAAACTCTTATATAAAGTAAAGTGAGAGTAGGTGGACTGCATAATTCACGTTTCTCAAAATACGTCTTGATGGTTAATATATGTACTGGAGTGAAGACCAACAACAGAACATAGATGAGTCTCATACAAGATGGTTAGAACACATCAAGACATTAGAAGGAAAGTAATTGTTGGAATATGATGACAAATCATTAAACATTGTGGAAATCTACACAGAAGTTTGAATATCAAACGCAAAAATGGGGACACCTTTGTAAACATTCTAAAAGTTATTTTTTTTTTTTTGAGAAAAGACGTATTCATTCAATCGGCCTACGACTTTTAATCATACGTATGTGAAGTTATACTAAGTACGGCGTAGATTTGAACTACGAACCGTAGATGTATTTATCTACGTACACATAATTCGTAGCTGAAGATACTTTTCGCTTTTGAACAGCATACGGATGTTTTCCCACGTACATAGTGGAGTACACCAAACATCTAGCAAAAATTATTAGGGATTAGATTTATACATCGATGTGATGATAAATTTATACGATTTTAATCTTAATAGTTTATTTATCTTCATTTATTTATTTATTCATTCTTTCATTTCAGAAAACCTTTACCTACATTCAAATTAAAAACAATCAATAAACATTCAAATTAAATACAATCAATATACATTCAATGTATAAAAAAAGTACAATCAATATACAAATGTATACCAAGTATCTTTAAATGTATTGCAAAATGTGAGTGTTCGTGTGTGAAAACATACTCTCTGTACAGTAAAAAATGTGAGATTCATGACTGTTGGCACTCCAGTTTGAATATTTAAGTTTTACGAATTCTAGTAAGTATTTATTTACAGGGCACCCGAAAAAATATAGTAGGTATAGAAGAGAAATTGATTATTTTCCGACGTTTCCATGAGAATAAGTTTTAATTTCCCAAAACAAATTTAATTTAATAACTGAAAATCCAGATTTCATAAAAAAATTAAAAATATTTTCAGACTCTACGCTGCCGCATCTCTACGACGGTTTCGTAGCACCTCTACGATACAGTAACATACTAAACTGAGTATCCACAACACACGAAGGCTTTAGCAAAACTTACATAACGACTCATCAATCAATCATCGCCGCGGCTGGGGTGTTAGCTAGGTACAACAGCCAGCAGAAGTGGTGGGAATAGTAGAAAGAATAAGTAGGTGTGAGTAGGAATAGTAATAGAACTCTATGTAGTGTTGTGTTAGATGAAGGGAGAAGGGGTTGCAATACTAGAAAAGTATTAATAATGGTAGAAAGTTGTTAGGTATTTTTACGCGATTAAATTTATCTCGCCTGGCTGACGTATCTATGATTAAGATTTCTATAGAATAACTGGTATTTTTTTCTTTAATCTTAAATAAATATTTTTGCATTAAAATTACTTAAAAAATCGCAACGATGAATGTGGTTAGAAAACAACAGTTACATATTTGATTATTGCGATAAGTATAGAAATTTTCTTATCAAATCTGCAATACTGATATTATTGTATGATATTTTTAATATTTCTTTTTTAATGCTTACAAAAAACCAAAACTTTATTTTTTTTTTTTGATATCTAAAAAACACGATAAATAAAGATGGTGTTTGCTCTTTTGTGAATGCCTCAAACATAAATCATTAGTAGTATGTATTACATTAAATTGATTTTTTTTCGTTGTTCGAACATGATTTTAATAACAAAGGCGTTCCTTGATTTTTTTAATTCACTTCTAATTTCAATAGGTATAAGTCGTGAATATTTCAACTCATCCATCGTCTTTTGGGTCCAAGAACTTACTGTTATCCAGTTAATATTGGTTAAAAGTAATATCATATCGAGTAAGTCACTTTCAAAATAATATTTAGAAATGCAATTTTATTCAGTGTAAGTTGTGTTTGATTTCAGTGAACCTTGAGTGTCATTCAATGCCTCCGTACAACAAAGGAAAGTATATTCTTTTCAACATAAGTTTCATCGTGGAATAAGGTCCAAGTCTCAATGCTAGGGGTGGTACGGCCTGTGGCAGGTACGACCATTAGGGGATGCAAGGATTAAGGGTTGAAAATAACGTAAGTATTATCTATCTATCTACTTTTACGACTACTACAAGTATACTACAAAGCTTCACACATTATCACAATGCTTTTATAACCACGGGTAGAGCTTTAGATTAGAATGTTACATTATTATTTATTTTGTAGACACTTTGTTATCCAAAGAAGTATATATTTGCCAACAGCTTTTATTTTGCAAAATGTGACAAGTGCAATTGTATTTTTCAATTTGTAATTGCATTCTGTTTGAAAGATGAATAATTTGACTGGAATGACGATTAAAACAACGCTTGGTTTACTGGTAATCACTATAAGACATTGAGATCAATAATATGAATCAGTGATACGGAAGACAAGAAAATTTGTGGCTAGCTTAAAAGTATGGTAATCGGCCGGTCATTTAGTTTAAATGAAAATTAAGTTAAGAATCTTCTAAGATGAATATCAAGAAAATCCCTTTCAAAAAAGATTAGGTGAAGCACCATTCAGTTGGAAGAATGATCTGATTAGATAAGTCATTATAAGTTTTATGTTGACGGCTCGAGATTGGAAAACATAGAAACAAATGGTGGAAACTTCCATCGAGTAGTCGACATAAAAGGCTGTGATGAAAAAAAGAAGAGTTTTGTGCTGTTTGTTTTGAAAAAAATAATATATACTTTTTTCATTCGTCATGATATTTCCGATATACAATAATGTAGGTACCAACTTTTTTCTAAAAATTTCCGACGTCTTGTATAAAGTAAATATTTGAAAATCATCAGGTAGGTATTTGTCGATTTTATAATTTTTTTTTTTTTTTTTTAATTTCGATTCGTAATTGAAGTTGCTATTACGAGTATTATGTTACAAGGTGTAAGTATTATTTTATTCATGTGATTAGTTTTTTTTATTTTTGCTTTTTAATACTGCTGTTGTTTGGTATGTTTTGTCGAGCACATAAGGGTAATTTAGGTATCTTCACTGGTTTGCTTATTGCTTAATATGTTGTAGACCATAATATATTTTTTGTTTCAACTGTATGTATCCTGTAAAATTGAAATAAAATGACAATAATCGATATTTCAAAAGAGTAAATTCATAACATGAGAAAAACAGTGTCAAATTTTCGAAATGCTTGGTAAAGAAGTAGTGTATCTCGTTTGGTCATTGTACGTACAAAATTATGCCTACATCAGAAGCCCTCACGTTTTGGCCCCGGATATTAACTTCGTATCAAAATTCATCCCATAGCATCTCATAGACTTTATACCTACGAGTATTATAATACAATATTAGATTCATTAAATTATATTACCTACTGCCTTCCAATGCTATACATAATTTAGTATTTAATTAATGTCAGATATTATCTAAAATGAAATGATGATGGATTTTCAATATGATAAAATAAATATATCTCGTGGAGCACCCGGTAAAAAATTGATCTCCCATTCTTTAACGTAAGTTTTCGAGTGTCCTGTAAAAGGCAGGTTTTCGAAAAAAAATAAAGACATTTTACATCTTAAATTCAGCGATGAGGCTTGCCACCCATCCTGAATGTCTTGGTTTTATATTGGCACGAAGAGGACAGTTTGCATGTTCCTTACATGCAGCTGATCTGCTGGCTGCCCCACTTGTGGGATATGCCTTGATGGTATAGTAGTAGTAGTAGTAAAATAAATATTTTTTTCTTCAAAAACATGTACAAATATTTTCATTTGTCCTAATTGAACAAAAGGCATAAGTTTGTTCTTCAGAGAGCTTTGTATCCATCTAATGCTTCCAGGACTTTTGACTACTCCAAACTGATCTACTCAATCTACTGTTTCCAGTAATTTTGAACACTCAAAACTAATAAGAAATAATAAGTACATATATAGTGTAATTAAAAACTCATGCTTTCTCCTCTATATAGATTTTAATTGAGAGACCCGTCTTTCAAGATGTAAAACGTCTTTGTTTCTTCGAACACCTGTGCCTTTTGGAGGACACTCAAAAACTTACGTTGAAGAATGGGAGATCAATTTTTTACCGAATGCTCCACGAAACTCTCCACGGAACAACTCGTTCTCACCTCACTACAACCATAACAACTTAAAACATTCAGAATTGGTTACAAACATACGTTTCTGTGTCATATAAAAATAAAATAATATTATATGTTATATTTCTTAGAATAAACAGCAGATTGTGTCATATTATATTACAATTCATATATTACTACACCATCATGTTATTTCCCACAAATGGGGTAGCCAGTAAAAGAATAATCACGTAAAAATAAAAACTATTGAACTGAATATATAATCTGGTGATATTTTACAAATAGGTATACAAGAAAAAATGTTCTTCAAAAAAATTCTATACATTTTTTTTTTAAATATTGATCAAACCGTATTTCAAAAGACGAGCAGCATTACTTTCTATCGGATATCCATATTTTATTATTATTATTATTTCGTAGCATCCTGAATGAAGGGCTTATCCCAATGCAAAGATCCATCTCACTATAAGAACTCTTCGGTAAATGAGAGGGATTCCGTGCGGTAAGAACGGAGAATATAATATATTATATGATATTTAACACCTATACTACATAATGATGGGTATATACTGACGCTAAGGATTTAAATAATAAACTGTTATTGGGTTATCCGGTTAAAATACGGTTAAGCGGCATAAAATGAATTAGTAAGAATATTTACAGAAAGAATAAGTACCTACTTGAATTTATTATTATAATTACTGACAATAAGACAATTCTAACAAGGAGCATTACAGCTGAAGACTAATGCGATCCCAGAAGAAAACTAACAATATCCAGACAATATCTACCATACCAAAGATATCAATATATCTAGCCAGATCATTAAATATTAGAACAGCCCATCCTACTGGGGACTCTGCCAATTATTATTATTATTTGGATGATTTGTAAAGCGCCGTTTTGTGAAAAAAAATCCACCTCAAGGGCGCTCTTTGCTAACTAAGGTTGTGCTTGGATTATTCCGTGAGATTTCTTGAATAGATAAGTCTTCAGTTGGTTCTTGAAACGAGATATGTCCTGTGTTTCTCTGATCATTTGTGGAAGCCTGTTCCAGACTACAGGTGCCGATATTGCAAAAGCACGCTCCACGTACACAGTCTCCACCGCTGGTAACAAACTTGTAAAACTCAACAAGGCAAACAATTCCACAATATAAAAAGTTTGTTATTCGAACACCTACCTTTTACACGAAACTCGTTAATTCACTTTCCAGCGAAGAATATGTATACCACTCTTCTTATCGAAAAACGTATTCTGTATCTGAAAAACGTCACTTATTTTACAAATTCAACTCAGCGACGAGGTGTGCATGAATATTCATTATGAATGTTTGTTTTAACGGATAGGACGACTTGCATGCATATTAAATGAAGTAATTCCATATGGCTACTCCACTTGTGGAAAACGCCATGATGATATAAATGAATAATAATTATAAAAGTTAGTAGGTACGTACTAATTTTCTCGGTTAATCGGACTAAAAAATTATCATCGAAAATTTCATCCTAGGTACTATGTTACCATTCACCTAAACCTAAACTAAATACAAAGTCTATGTATTATATTAAAATATTATGTTCATAATATAGTAAGTTTTATTTCTCGTCTAGAATATTATTCTACGTAGATACATAGTATGTGGATCCGATATCTGAAAAATATATCTGGATAACTTTATAATATTATATCAATGATAATATAGTAGATCATAATATCAAACAGTTTTATTATCAGCTAAGGTTTGTAGATGAATACTGAAACTTCCCCCAAAGGGTATCTCAGGGAATTATTTACATTTTGCAAGACGCTCCATCTTCAAAAGGATAATAACATTGGATGGTTTATATTAAAATGTACCTACATAACAAACAACCTTCTGAAAACCTTCAATATTTTCGGCAATTCAAAGTTTATATTCACTGTGTCGGTGTTTATAGGTAGTAGAATTCCATAATGAAACTAAAAAACGAATGTTTTGTTCTACTATAGTATGTTTTATTGTCAAAAGAGATGTCTTTCGTCTTGTAAAGACATTGTCAATCAAAGCGATATACGTCACTGCATACTGGAGTGGCAGGGTCTTAAGCCTGGGCCCGAAAAGTAAGTTAGTTTTTAGTACGTTAGTAAGAATTGATTAGTAGAAGAAATGTTTGTTTTTTAGAAAGATATGTTTTTTAATTTCGTTTAAAGTTTTCTATACACCGTACTATGGAGTCCTCGGCAATGAATGGGTTTTCCACTCTTTTCTGATACTTTCCAAGTGTCCTGGGGGGGCTAAAAAGGCCACTTTATATGAATCATAATAGGATCATATTAGGAATTTATTGTAAAACGATTTATCGGCAACATTTCACCAAATATGAATTGTAGATGAATTGCTCAATGTGGCCATTTTAGGCCCCCTGTAAAAGGCGCAGGTATTCGTTATATATCATGTTTTAGATATTTAATAATTATCTTCAGTTTAGCAATGAGGCATGGCATATATATTGAATATTTTAACGTTTGCATTGACGACATGGATGTTTATAACGTTCATTTTGCCCGCTGAAAAACAATGTAATAATCCAAACGCATTTCTGTATGAAACATTTTGAAATAAACAATATTACATCTTAGTTAGAATATTGTTTTCAGCCATAATAAATAATAATATAAAATCTAGGGAATGTCACATAAAAGTATTTTGCACTGATAAAAGAGAAGGCGGATGGCAAATATGATAAAGGACCTCTTTCAGTTAAAGTCTGTGTGAATTATGTTAAAGAATGTTATAACTCCTTTTGAAAATTGCCCCGAGCGCATCAAAGTTGCATGTCTTACTAAACTTGTAAAAATATCAAACAAATGAATATAACATATTTTTCTTTGTCGTGGTATTGCTTTTTGTTGTATTATTTTTATGTTTTGATATTCAAGACACCATGTTCCTATGTATTTTTCGACATATGTGTGTTTAATTAATAATTATACATTGTTTTTTAAACCAAGTAACCAGTCATCTACATTTTAAAATGCAAAACTGTGAGTCGAGTGTCTTGTAAAATGCAGAACTGCGAGTCCAGTGTCTTGTAAAATGCAGAACTGTGAGTCGAGTGATTTTTAAAATGCAGAACTGTGAGATGAGTGTCTTGAAAAATGCAAATCTTTCACATTAAACACCTTCAACTCAGGTTTGTTACAAACTCACCCTCAATGTCTTTCGAAGCATGAGGAAAAGTACATGTTTTTTTACGCGCAGTTAGTCCATTGGCAACCTTACGTCTCGCAGCATGTATTGATACAGGACAACCCAGTGACGCTGCTGCAACTTAATTGTAGCCATATTGGGGATAAATTGTCTTTAGATTAATTGTACATTGTTATTGATTGATTGAATAAAGTGTTTATTTATTTATTTGAGATATGAGAATCTAGTATAGCACAGATAGTATATAAAAAGTAAAGAAAATATGATGAAGATAATCATAAAACTACATAAATAATATGCTTAAAGTTTAATGAAAATATACATTGTTTATTATACTCAGAGAAATATTTGTCAGTTTTTATTCTATGTTATTTATAAATCAAACATGCAGTCAATAGTTTTACACAAAATAAGGACTCCAATCATAAAAAAAATATCAGTACCTACACCCACACAGAACAATCACTTAGAACACGTTAATTACAACTAGATTTAGTCCAGGTCACTTCTGAACGGTAATTATGAATTTCAAAAATAAATCTAAGATCAACAGAGTGTGTAGATACATTATAAAAGGGTGGATACCTCTCTACGTGTGTCCTAAAATGAGGCTTATACTTAGCAATATAATCCTTTTCAAACTTTGAAATAATTTGGAAGTAGTCCCATTGACCGTTGTGATTCACCCTGGTATTTTATATGTAAAACTAAACTTTTATATACGCGACTAAAATTAGACAAAATCAAAGCGTAAAGCACAAATTATATCAACAAAAAGCTTTCCTTTTTAAACCTAAACCGATGAAAAGCTCATAATTAGATATTGTGTGAGAAGCAATAAAACAGGAACACAAACAATATAATATATACCTAACGAAAATACCTATAAAAATAAAATAAAAATGTAAGCATTGAAAACCATAAACCTTTACCTAAATACATGTATCTAAGTGAGTACTATTTACTATTTATTGAGATGGTGGGTTCTATATGAGGGATTTTACTTTACATGTATTTGAATGAGCCAATAGTTGAAGAGGACCGAATATCATTGAGGAGATTATTCCAGATTCTGGTAACATGTACGGTGAAAGATGATGAGTAAAAAGATTTACCTACCTATTATGAGGTGGGAATTCGAGAAGCCGATTATTTTGGGACCTTATTAATGATAGACCATGGGAAGAAAGGGGAACAAACCGTTCGAAGAGATAATAATATAATCTCGTAGGTATCTAGATAAATATTCATATTCTCGTAGAAACTCAAATCGTGCATTCAGAATTAAAGTTTATACGACAGACAGTCAGTGTAAATTGTTTGTGTTATGTTGTTGTGATTCATGCATGAATACATTTCAAATGACCTCGTTAGTCTAGTACGAGTATGTATATACGTTGGACGTACTAAGAAGAAACGTCTTCTACAATATATAATTTATAATCATAATTTGTATGTATGATGATACAACTTGGTTCTATTACTTTATAGTAAAGGTTTTTATTTATTTATTTATTTTATTCTTCTTGAACATCATCATTCACATAACAAAATCAACAAATCAGTTTACATAATAAAAAAATGTGACGATATTATGCAGTGGCAAGATTACTTTGTTCAGCCTTACAATTCCGTGTTACAATTTTTTCTTCAGCCTTACAATTCCGTGAATTGGGGGTAATTTGGCTTGCCGCAAATTTTCTTCCCCCCTGTCAACAAATTTTCAGTTTTCAGTTATGAAATCATTGATAAAGCAAATGATAAAATGCAACCCTTAATAATAATAATGCCTAGAGCCCGTTGCCGAGCATATTTATGAAGCATCCGAAGAATCGTTGCTACGTAGTTGTTCCTGCCGGTGATGCCATCGAAGGTGACTGTGGAGGCCGATTCTGGACAAGCACACTTTGTCGCATTTTGGACAGGGCTGCTCTTCATTTGTGATGGGTCTGCGGGTGGTTCTATTCTGCGGGCCGCTGTAGTTATTTATGGTCTTCCGCCAATTTTTCCGATCACCCGCCAAGCTTTCCCAGTCATTTTGGCAGTTTGTGTCCTTCAGCGTGAATAGAGCGAGCGAGCTGCCAGAGCATCGAGGTGTTGTTGGCCCGTGCTCACCTTCGCTGGTCGGGTCATATCGTCCGTATGTCGGACAATAGACTTCCAAAGAAGCTCATGTACTCCGAGTTGGCTGAAGGTAGAAGAAAACATGGCGGGCAACGGAAAAGATACAAGGACGTTCTGCAACCCTTATGGAGTAATTGAAGCTATTTTTTTAACCATTTTATGATTTCTACAGAGTACTTGTTTACACAATAATGTATGGGAGTCCTAAATACCCTATCAAATATAAACAAATTGTAATCATAGGAAACAAATATCTAACTCTCCTTCTTTCAGACAATTAGGTTTATCCTCTCTATCATGCTTTCCCATCTATTCGTTCCACTTGTTCTATCTTTCTATCTATCTATACCCTCACGTCGTGTCCCAGGAGGAGTAGGCAAAAGAACGGAACGCCATATAGATCAATCCTTACAAACTTCTTTCACTTCCTCCACATTCATCCAGTTTCTCATGTTCAAACTATCATAATTTATTGTTAACGCGTATTCTATTCACAACATTCCTCATTTTTTTTCGAAAATGCAAATAATTATATATTCCGTGCATCCTACTGTTTGGGAAGTGCTGGTATGGTGTATTACTTTACCCTTCTATATATTCGTATATATATATATACCGACAGACACCTTTCATTGCTAACAAGCCGTCCTACTTGTGTCAAAAGCATCAGTGTGAAAATTACGCGTAATGTTGTTACTAAACATAGAATGAACAGGGTCCTACAAGAATATCTTCACTATATAGAATTAAATTAGAATTAAAATAAAACACGGTATTGCTTTCACTACGAACAATATTTGACTCAGATGCCTTTCAGGTAGACACCTTTAATCAGTGGGTTTTTTTTTAGAAATTTTTGAGTGAGTTCTTATTCGAAAGTTTCTAATTAAAACTCACTGATGATTGGTGTCTACCCGAAAGGCTTCTGAGTCAAATACTGTTCATAGTGAAAATAATACCTATAGTGATATTATGAATGAATGAAGTATGTAGTTTATAACATCACGGCATATCCCATAATTATTTCGTCGGTAGCCTGGGGGTAGAGTCTCGGCCTCGTGAACAGGGGGTCCGTGATTCAATCACAGGTACCGGCAAACTCCCATTCACGACACAAGATTTTAGCTTACTGTGAAAGGTGAAAAAGGTTGTATTTGGGTTTATAACAAAACCCAGATACATCTTTAAAAAAAAAAGAAAAAAAAATAGCATAGAATTGTTCTAAATTTAGGAGAAAGTTAGCTTTAACCCTGTTCCTCAAATTCTCCATCTCGGCATTTCCCAGCAGTAGCCTGCAGACCAGTCGCAAACAAAAAATGCAAGCCGTACTCCCGTGCCGGAAAAATTATCATATTCAGGACGGGTAGCAAACCATATCGCGGAACTTAAGATGTAAAATGTCTTAATTTTTTCAAACACCTACCTTTTACAGGGCACTTGAAAACTAGCGGTAAAGAGTGGGAGACCAATAATTATTCTTGACAGGTGCTCCATGGAGGACGGAAACTTTAATAAAAATATATCTTCAAGTTTTTCGGTGTATTTATGACAACCTTGTACTACATGTGGATCTATTAAGGTTTGTTATAAAATAGCATGGAATTCATACCAACTGGATTATTTGTGTATACATACATTCTTTGTATAGTGAACCTTATATCCGCAACACAAATATACTGACAAACTAAATAGTTTGCATTCATGTTTTATTGAGCAAAGATATTTTATATTACAACCATGTCAGCTGTGCTAATGATGAGTGTGCCTTATTTAGAACGTATGTAAATGTATAATACTAAAGAAATGGATAGTAAGTAAAGAAATTATGTTTTTTTTACTGTTTTTATTAATGATCATTGTGATGAATTGAAAGAATGAGCGAGACTGTTTATTTTTAATGTGTAAAAATCTATGTAATTGTTAAAAATTATTGTTTTAAATAGGAACCTGAGAGACATTTCTTACGAAGAAAATTAAAAAGTAAGCTGTACAAAAAAGCGAGAACGCTAATAACTCTTTAGGTTTTCACGGTATTTAACATCGTCATGGTTTTCGGGTTTTCCGTGTGGTAATTTTTAATTCTAGCTTTCCGCAAACGTGCTGTCGCCATCTTCAGCAGTGCGAAGAGCGAGAAGCCTATTCTATTGTGTGAATTCTAAGGATATGTTAAGAAATAATTATAATACTTCTTTTGGACAATGTCGATAAAATCATCAGAAATGAATTTTAGATGGGAATGTTACATTCTGGTTTCCATCAACGACAGTAATATCTGCAAGACTTCTAGACTCTTTGTACAAACCGGATAGAACAGGCTTAGGCAGGCTGAGCATATTTAGAAAACCCAATTATCTTCACATGAGTTCACAGGTACCAATGAGTACACTCGAGGGGCATCCGCGTGGAAGAAAAAGAATTAGGTATTACGTTGGCTGAAATGGAAAGATAAAGTAAAGAATGACGCTAATTGAATTCTCTAAAAAATGGACTGGAAAGCCACAACGGGAGACAGAAGAAGTTGAAAGCGATGGTTGATGGAGACCAAGGTTTGATATGAGCTGTAGAGCTTTCAAAGAAAAAGTTTTCTTTGCTTGTTTGAACATAATATTACCAAATATTAATAAAACGTCAGAAACAATTTATTTCGAAATGACGAAAGATTGTTAAATCGTTTACATAAGTCGACGTCTGCGAAAACATCCACAGCAAACAACACTAACAATTATTTGTTGTTGTGTTATTGTTTTGATTTCTTCCAGCTAAACTGCCGCCGCGCCGTCACCTTATTCCAGGTGTTCCAGGAAATAATCATACTCTAACGATTGACAGGTTGACATTGTACATATTGTTAGTAGTAGCAGTAGTACGGGTAGGTTTAAGAATTATTATTTTATCGTGCTCACGAGAAATTGCTTCGGATAACATCAACAACAGTTGATCCTGAATTGTTTCAGTATATAGGTACTATTCGTTTAACGTATTTTCAAGCGTATTTTCTGAACTCTTTTTCTCCAAATGCCATTTCCTCTGCATAGGTTGGCTATCATCAGATATATTTCCACCTAGTTGATTTCGGCCCTGAACAGACTCTTAACCTCTTTTTTCCGGAAGTATTTTTTTTTATTTAAGAATGTTAAGGGTTGGTATTCCACTCCATTCATTTAATGTGTATGCATTTTCATAATGAAAAAAAATCCTGAGATAAATGTATTTTATTAAAGATTATTATAAAATTAAAAAAACTGTTTTATTCCTCCATGAGAATTGTTTTTTTTTGTTTTATAATAATCTTTTATAGATAATTTTCAAAGAAATATAGAGTATTCATTTAATTTGTTATCGTTGGAAAGAAGGGTGTTGAATAATTTAATGAGAAATATAGATGTTTAAAATTTAATATATTTGAATACTTAACTTTATTTATAATTATTTTAATCAAATGATTAGCTTATAAAATGAATTCTAGAGGTAACATAGATATGGTGGAGACATTTTATTGGGAATCAATGGGAGTATAAAGATAATGTTTTAACTACATTCAAATCCTCCATGTTAAAGAAGATTTTTCAATAAACATTCCGATAACGAAAAATAATACGTTTTCTCAAAATTTAAAAATACTGAAGTTGTAATGAAGTAGTTAGCTTGTAGTATAGACTTTATATTATGAAAATAAGAAGCATAATGCTTTTATAATGGTAGTGCTGTGTGTTCCGGCCACACCTGTGAAACGCAAATGACCTTACACAGTTCTAGGTACTAGGTAAGTACCTACAAACAACACGCTGTGGTACACACAAAACCAATATTATTTTTATTCGTACCCACCTAGGTTCCATAACATTCCTAAGAGATATTGAAAAAAACACCCACCAAGATCTCCGTGACGTATCTCACTATACTGAATTTTTATTTTATGTTATTGCATTACCTAATTAGAACAATATACCTAATATCTTAGAACACATGAACCAATTAAGACTTTACACATTACCATTACAACAAGTACAAAATAACTATGAAACAAAATCAGAATAAAAACATGTTTGAAGTTTGCCTCTCCAATGACATCATTACAACAAAAACAATAAAATATGTAAAATTTCTTATTAGAAGTTATTGACCGAAGGTACTTGTTGGAAATTTATTTGAAGATTAATTGAAATAAATACAGTATATATTTAACTTCCAAATGACTTTTATTAACCTCGCTTACTAGCATTCAGAGACTCTCGACTCAATCATCAGGCGATTAGAAAAATCCCAAATAAAGCTCTGTTGGGAGTTATAAACCATCGATCTGCCTTCTCCAATTCAGCACCTTACCTGTCCACTACGTTTCTTCAAACATCATTAGAATTGGTACTAGAATAATTTAGAAGTTAACTACTTATAAATCTGCCCACTACAGTACTCTATTTCAATTGTGTACTACTTTTGTATATTGCTATCCAATAATATACTATTTATGTTCGTCACCAACTTGTAATTTCTTTACTTTTCGCCAGCCTGATGATGAGAGCGGAAGCTCTTGAAAGCCGGCTCGCGTCCAATAAAAAAAAATCACAGTGGATATACTATAAAAAGTGTTTGATTTATAATTAACTTAACAACAAACTGTGTTTTTTTTTTCAATTTATCATAATATATGTACATAAATATTAATTTCTTTTTACAGGGCACTTGTTAACTTACTGAAAGGATTAGGAGAATTATTCTATGCCGAGGATTGCACAGATAATTATTTATAATGCTGAACATATTCTCAGAAGTAATTTATAAAGAATAGAAATACATTGTAAGTACGAGTATCACAATGTAGGAATATAGGTAAAAGGTTTTACTTGATATACGGGTTTCAGTTTTTCATACAAACTACTGCTAACGTATTAAAGAATAGTTTGAATTTTTCGTCAGTGTTAGAGCTTAAACAATCGTCAGCCTTTCCAGAAACTCAAACAGAACTGGGAGGGTAAACCGTCTTATTACTGTTTGTTTTGTGCTGAAAGATTGAAGGTAGTACTATACCAACCTTGTACTATACCAACAATCCAATGCTTTACCCCAGTCCTTTATTATTTGTTTACAAGAGAGATATACATACATTCAAAGGTACTATATACCTACATTTTTAAATTGATTTATTCATTCACCCATATAAAGAGAGTTGTACATTTTAAAATTGTTTATTTTTCACTGTTTGGACACGTCGTGAAATAGTCATTGTAAAATAACTACATTTATTTCACTGATTTATTTTTAAGAATAAAGTAACCAACGATTATGTAAAAAAAATGACAGACATAATATTCACTAAGCAATATTAAAGCCTTCTTCTATTTTCATTTTTTTTAAGCTCAAAAGATGGCGAAAAATTTAACAAAGATTTAGGAAATTCGTAGAAAGATAACAATCCACCTATGTTCTCAAGAAAATAATGATTAAGATATAAAATAATGGTTAAGTAGTTACACTTTAATTATAGTTACACTTTAATTAGAGAGGTTTAGAACTATCGCGCTTTTTCAGTAAAAAATTAAAAGGTTACAGGAAAAAGACAATAGGTAATACCTATTGTTCGGGAGGTGTTATGATTCTTAAATGGGCCCTTGTGGTGGTTTTTCCACAAAACGGCGCATCATAAATAAGTTGTCTAGTTATTATTATTATTATTACCAAATGCGATAGAAATGCGGTATTAAATGCGTCATTTGTACACAAATTGGCTAATAATTTCTTTCTAATCAATATAGGTTTATCCCATTCTATTGTTCTAATTTTATAATTAATCATCATCACTTTCATTGCTCCTCTCGGGAGCACAAGACAGAAACTAGCCTCCTCCGAGCAAAAGAGCACTGTTCTCCCGTCCGCAAGGGTTTCGTCGTCATCCCGGGTGTCTCTCTTTCACAATACACCAATCCTATGACAACGGCTTCAGAGCGCAGGGAATGTCGCGGGAAGTGGTGATGCAATTTAATAAATACCTACCGCTTTGTATCTAATTTTGCTTTTCTTCTAATCGCCTGATGTTGGAGTTGAGAGTCTCCCAATACAAGTAAGCGAATATTTATTTATTTATTTATCTAATATACGGCTAATGCCTTTTACAGGATATAGAGAAAATAATAATACATTTCACTTAAACTTAAGAGCTATGTAAATAATAACTTAATAATAATATACAGTATCTAAGACAATAAGACAATCATTTTCTTTTGCTTACATCATAATCTATAAATAAAAAAATAAGTAATTATTTCGATCAAAAAATATAATATGCATTAAACAAGAGAAAACTTTTTAAGTTAATTATTTATTTGTTATTATGTTTTAAAATTTAAATTATATATAAATTTGAGTGAACTTCCTAATTATTATAATTTGTGATTGCTTCTATTTTATTTCACTTAATTATATTGATAATTTTTAATCGAGTATTTCTGAATAATTTATTTGTATCATGTACCTATCTATATCATATTGCTTTTCGATTATGTAGGTATTGTTATTTTTTGTCGTGTTTACTCCTGTCTTGTTGAAATTGCTTATACATATATACTTTTTATGTCTATCATATATTTGATTACATGTTAAAGGGTGACGCTGTACATTGATATAAAATAATATAAATAAATTAAAATAAAACACATCACCAATAAGGATACAATATTATGTTCTAGTATTGTAAGCATTTCGACAGAGGTATTATTATTATAAGTAAAGAGTAGCTTGAATTTGGTCAGAAGGTATTACACCGTATAACGTAGATATTGCAATAAAACCTACTTTATATATTATTACAACATGGACCTGTGCAATATCGTGCACATTGCTGCTTGTCATAATCTTATTATTAGTTTATTTATGGATCCCTACGTTACAAAGTGGTTGCAGCGGGATAGCTCATTCAATTAAATATTTTATGTTTTAAATGAATACTTTAGTTATAATAAAATTAAAATAACTTCTTTTCCTGGATATTTCAGGATTCCAAGGACTCCTACTTATCCGTTTAAGCTAATGGTATGACAAGTGCCTTTATTTAACTCTCTCAAGTCCACCAGTGAGCCAGTATTGGCATCTCGGACTCTTATGTGTAATATTATATTGCATTAGAATGCCAGTTTAATACAAAAGTTAAACTGAATACAAGTACAGTGAAAAACTTTGTGATATTTTCATTTGATTCGTTCATACTATCACAGCATTCCCAACAAGGGGAGGAATTAAAGACTCGTAGACATTCAAGTCGTCATTTTCGTGCCAATTAAACTTAAGATATTCAGATAAGAAATCGATGTGAGTTAATGTGAAATTGAATTAAATGGAGGAAGCAAAATAAAAACGGAAGGATATATTATGAATATTATGTTTCGTTCCCACTGCTTACCCTAGATGGAAAATGGCGTGAGGGTATACAGTATACAACATAGATAGATACATAATCTTCCTTAAAAGATAATGATTTCAATGATATATTTCCTATTATAATTTATTATTTTAAGTATTATGTATGTCTTTTTGAGTGGGTGAGTCTTGGCACTTAACCAAGGCTCAAGAGCGGAAGACACTAAACTTTGAAAACAAGTGTCTTAGAAGGATTTTGGATGTCAAATGATATGAACATGTTAAAAATGATGCTGTGTGCCGGCGCACCCAGCAGAGACCTGTAATCTCCGTAATGCAGGAGAGACGCTGGTTGGGACATGTTTTGAGAATGCCCAATGACAGTTGGCCAAAAAGAGCGCTGTTTTTCCGTCCGCAAGGTTTCCGTCGCCCCGGGCGTCCCTCTTTCACAATACACCGTTCCTATGACAACGATTTCAGAGCGCAGGGAATGTCGCGGAAAGAGGTGACGCAATTGGCGCAGAGACGCTCTGGATGGAGGAGGCAGGTTTCTGCCCTGTGCTACCGAGAAGAGCGTTGAGGGCGACGATGATGATGATGATGATAATGTTTTTTGGGTGATTTAATAATTTAGTTTACTGGAGCAACCATCTCAAGGGCATGAGAAAATATGTTGGATGAGCGATGTCAACATTTTGATTCTCAACGTTGTTATTTATTGTTTTTTTTTTTTCATTTACGAAGGTCTTCAGGGAGTCGATTCCAGATGACAAGTCTTACAATTCTAAAAACCCTATCATAAGCAGAATATAAATTTTATTGGTTTTACCAATCTCTACTTGCATATTGGTGGATCTTTGTGCTTAGCGTAGTGGTCTGCTTGCAAGTGTTCTGAGAACACAAAGCTCAGAAAGTGACTGAGGTGCTATATTATTTAGAGCTTCGTAGACCATAAGACACTGTTTGCACTATGTATGTATTGTTATAATAATAATATTGAAGTACAAAATCATAAAAAGTTATCATTATAATACAAAATTGCACGATAAAAACTTTATTATAGGCTTAATCGTTAATGTGATATATGTAGGTATATTGTAAGGAAGCTCACAGTCAAACCAAGGTTTGCGAAAGAAACTTTAAAATATTAAATTTGTAATAATTGTGAAAAGAGGGCATCCATTTTTCACAATACTCCGTTCATATTATTATTTAATTTTATTCTTGTTTTGTGTCTTAATTAATTTTTTGTATACCTATATAAATTTTTACATGTAAAAGGCTTCGGCCATGGATTTCTGAATATGAAAACGAGATCAGAGCGTTAAGAATAAAATAAGAAGAATGACGAGTCAATTGACGCAAAGACGCTCTGAATGAGGGTGGCTAGTCTCTGCCGTGTGTTCCTGAGAAGAGAGATGAGGGCTTGCAATTAGTAAAGTAGCCCTACTTGGACTCCATAATTTTTTCTCATTATTTATTTTTCCTTCCCCCTGCCTACCCCTTCCCCTTACGACGTATTACAGTTATTTATAATAACTGATGTAGAGATTATCCCTCCCTCTGTATGAAAAATTATGGGTACAATCGAATCGAATATAAATAAAATATAATAAAATCAAGTATAAATAAAACTTTGTATATGAGATACTTCCTGATAAAACTTTATTATTTAACATTACTTAAACTTAGTGATGAAAACGAAACCACCCAAAAGTCGACTTAATAATCAATAATGTTACATGAAATATACAAGAATGTTTTGTTTTCACAAATTTAATATGAACTTCCACCAAGTATCGTCGGAAGACATTAAATCAAATACCTCGATTTTCGCAGTATCCGGGTGGTTCTATAAAATAAAAGATAACACATTATCGCTAAACGCAGTGCGAGTGTATCTTCAATTTATTATTATACATTTGCATTACCCCATCTTAGTAATAATGAAAATTTAAGCTTTATTGCTCATAAAATAACTTAAAAATTCCTCAAGTTTTTTTTTTAAACATCCAAAATTACTCTATTCGCTCGTTTTAAGCATTTATTATTTTCGAAACATCTACGTGTTTAAAAATAAAGAGATTTCGTACGTACTTCAAAAATTATTATTATAAAAAACAGTCGTAAGATAGTTATGCAGAACTTTATATGTTTGGATACTTTTTGACTAAAATTTTGTTTTTATTGTTTTTTGACAATCTCAGAATGTCTTCTTCTTTTCCGTCGGTCGCTCAATTCTATCGTGTTAAATATGCTTTATTCTATCCATTATAATAGGTATAAAATAACTCATGTTTTGACCGCAAATGAAGGTACCGCAAAGAACACTTTGAAGGCAGGTATATATTTAATAAATAAATATCTTGTAAATAGCTTTTGGGCTCATTATGTCACCAGAAATTAACACATTCAAAATGAATAGCTTTTTTGAAGAGAGGAAATCCATTATTGAGAACCAGTGTGAATATGTTAGTGCGAGAACTAGAATTTTAATATAAGTCATGCTTTTGTTCTGAATAAAAAGTTTACTCTCAGTTTTCATAATTTTGTAATATATTATGAATTTACGAAAATTAGACTAAAAATTAATTTATAACTAGACTCACTTCAGCCTTGTCTTAAATTACATAATACAACATAACATGCATAGACAAATCACACAGACAAAGCAAGTCCCAAACTAAGATATGAGTAATAAACTGGCAACACACATAAATGCAATGCACTTAACACGTAACCTACATACATGTAACATCCAAACTCAAAGATCATTCATTGTTTTACCCTGACCGGGAATCGAACTCGGGCCCTCATGACTCAAAAGCAAGAGCGTTACCTCCATGCCACATCGCCACTATCATCGCTGTCATTGGAGACACTTAAAATTCCACTCTTAATGCTGTAATTGCCTTTAACATAGCCTTAGAAACTTATTTCTAAGGTGTCCTATTTTTCTCCGGGGACGTAGAAAAGAACTGCGTTTCATCTTCTACTTTACGACATAAGCTTTAAGCTTGTAAAACGTGTATAAAGTTGTATTTGGGTTCTTGACAAAAAAAACAATAAACAATAAAATCTTAAAAATTATTTACAGAATTAAAAAAGGTCTGTCAATTTTTCCATAGCTTTATATTAAATAAAGGTATAGTGAGAACCATCTATTTTTTATAGTTTGTGGAATTGAAAAAGTGAAAATTGATTGTTGATTGTGTTTTTACCAATAACTTTTTTTTTGATCTTTTGGACTTGTTCAGTTGTGGAACTGGACTTTCGATATGTTAGAAGAGCTTTTTAGTTAACCTGCGTGAAGCTGTGTTGTCTTTGGTTATATAGACGTACACTGGTATGGGTGGATTATATTATTCTCATGCATGGAACTAAAGTGTGATTTACTGAGGAGATTTTGCTAGTACAGTAATTAATTTCAAACTAAGATTTATAATCAAACCTTAATAAGTCCAGACATTCTATATCATTTTCATTAGTTTAGGCATTCGCTCACCAGATGGAAATTGTTGAAAGAACATTAATTTATGTATATCATCATTGAATTTCACACAAGTCAGTGATTCAGTAGTATGCATCAAACATGCTAGTCGTTCTCTGCTTGCTAATTAAAATAAAAACATTCAGGATGGCTGGCAAACCTACCTTATCGCTGAACTAAAGGTGTTAAATATCTTGCTTGGATATATTTCAAGTTGTTGCTTTTAACAAGATACTCGAAAACCTACAGAGAATAGTGGTAGTCCTATGTATTTCGAAATTAAAATGTAACAAAATATTTTGTAATTTCACTTGTAAATTTATTATTTTTGCGAGATACTCGTATTATAATGTTTATACACTAAACATTTTTTTCTGACGATGGGAGCAGAAGATTTCAAAATCTGGCAGGCAAATGAATGAAGTCACATGTGGAATTACTAAATATTTTGTTTCGTCTTAATTTTTTATAATAGTAATTGTGAGCAAGGGTCTTCCAAAGAGCCAGAGCAAATAGGGAACTAATTTAAAATATTCAAACAAGGATTTTTTTTATAGCTTGCACTCAGAGAAGAAAAGTACAAGTTGCTGCAACTGATCATCAAGGAAAAGATCGAGGATCGAAGAAGTTTTGGAAGTAGGTGGATTTCTTGGCTCCATAATATTATAAATCCGAGTGGACGGAGATATGAAACTTCGATGAGCTGTTTCAGACTGCCCAAGAATAGGATGAAAAAAAGAAGAATTATAATGGACTTTCACCAAGAACAGTCGGTCAAAAAGTTTTCCGTTACCTAAGTGTATATTCTATTCTGCAGACTTCAAAATCAGATACATTCTACAAATTATTCTAAATTTTAAACAACTTTTCGCTTCTCCAAATATAAAGGATGACAAAAGCTGACCACAATCCTAAAACCGTTCAGTATTTTACTTCCAAACTCGTGGTACAGACTTTAATCTTCCGACAGAAATTCACTTGTGACGACTACCTACTGGGACAACTAACACACAGTACCCAGTACTAAAAGCAGTAATATTAACAGTTCTGATGCTTCTCTATACTTAATCTTATATGTGATTGTGTTCATTTGTATGTTTATGTGAATTTATAGATTCTGTAAAAAATAACACTCCATACAAAGTCTTATTAAAAGGCAGGATTTATGTAGGTTCAAATGTTGAGATATTGATGTTATCAAATTTATTTATCTTTTCCGTAAATTTTCGAATGTCCCTTAAATGGCATAGGTTCGGAAAATACATGAAGAGAACAGCTGTCAAAAACATTTGAATATGTGTTGACAGTGTTTAAATAATCTCCTTTAATCTTTGCTTTTTCTTAGAAAAGTATAACTTTTGTTATCTGGAAGTGTGAGTTTGTGAATTTAATATTATTGCCTGAGCATAGTCAAGTAACAATGCACTAGTACATAATAATATGTTGTAGAAGTTGCAAAACTGAATTTACACTCAAATCCCCACACGAGGATTTAATAATACCTAGTAATATCATTATTGTTATACCTACATACGATATAGATAATGGATTATAGTATCATATCTGAGATATATGTAGAAGTATTACCTATTACAACAATTATAATTCATAAATCATGGTTTCAATAATATTATTATTAGTTTGAACTACCATTTTAGAAATCTTTGGATTATAGATTACATCATTCTATATTGAATGAGTTATTGATTTGTGTACATATTTTATAATTCCCAAAATTGTAGAAAAAGAATTTCATATCTTAAATAAATTTAGAGTGTCCTTAATATGCCAGGCTTTCTTACAACATATTAATGTAGTAAAGTTTTCTGATAATAGAAATATAAGCAATCAAAACATAACTTAAATTCAACCATAATACCATGGATTTTATCAATAAATGAATCTTTCTATCTTTACCATCACTGCACCTTGCGGCATCCATAAGTAAAGCAGCCAGCACCCAGTAGACTCATTGCATAATTAACAACCCCCTCATATAATTAACCACCCTCAGTATGAATTAAAAAATAAGACAATTATTATTGGTGGAATACTTCATCGCAGAGTTGAGTGTATACATAGAATACATGTCTTACATGAGTTCTTTTATGAAAATCTACTACTATTACTATACTGTCATGTGATCTAGAGTTTGTGTTTTCACATTGTAAAAAGACATTTTGAACATATTTGATATTTAAAAATACACTGTTTACATACTTTTCACTTTTGATTTATTACTAGAGTACTTTCGTCAGTTATTTTGAAAATGTTAAGCTTATTTGACGAAAACACTCGAGTAATAAATCAATAGTGAAAAATAAACAGTGTTTTTGTTAATATCAAATATGTTTATACCATCATGTATTATTCTACAAGTGAGATAGGCAGTGCATCAGCCACATGAAAGCCTGAAGCCTATCTTTATAATTATCACGAAAACTAAAGGAAAGAGTGGTAGACCATTAAGCAGTAAATATCAAAAATACTCTTAAATTGATAAAAAGAAAATAAATACATTATCCAATGACTAAAATCAACTCTGTGTTGCAGTCTACATTATGCACATTGTTTTTAAAACTGCATTGTATTTAAAATTTCATAAAATATTTGTTAAATTCTACAAGTTGCAAAATAACAAAATCGTTTAAATTATTGTTCAATTCTCAAGGGAAAATATACCGTTCATTTTTGCGAAACACGTCGTATATAAATACCTACTAGATATTTATTTCAACTAAAATTACAATCGTACCACAGTGAAAATATGAATAATAACAATAATAATAGTATATAATTATTGTGGTTAAAAACATTCTATCTTTGTTTTACATCGAGTGATAAACAAATACAACAGAATAACGAAACAAAATACTTTCACAGTTAGTATGTAGAAACAAGTGAATGAAACGGTAAAAAACAAATGAACGAACAAAATAGCAGAAAATGTTGTTGTTAATATTCACGAAGGTATTTGCTTTTGTGGCTTTATCTGGTTTGCAACCACGTATGATAAACTATTATATCTTTTTTCTGTTAAGTATGGCCAGTAATAATTCATATTATACTGAATTTGTGTAATAGAAATATTTTCTTATTTATTTAAAACTTGTAGTAGATTTGGATTAATAATACCTACATAAATTATCTGTACATACAGTGAATCTACATATATAAAAAAGTATAAAGTCGAAATAAATAAAACAAGTGTTTTATTCTACTAATGTTTTAATATGTGAGAGAGACGTCTATGCGGAAGTGAACGAAATAGAAATTAAACGAGAGACCTGCCCATTTCTTCTCTCACCCCTTTCCACAAATGAGTCAAAAGATAAAGTATACATTAAATAGAATATTTTTGATTTTTGGTTGACTGATTGAATTTATCGCTTTTGCACCTAAAAACAATATAAAAATATTTCTTCAGAGTAGAGAGATAAATAGCTTTTAAGTCATCAGACAGATTGACGAGCTTAAAAATACTGGTTGACTTACCTCGACCGTCTTGTTGTTGGATCTTTCATAACCATAACCTCAGAGATTTCCCCAAATTTATTGAAGTAGTCTCGAAGACTCTCTGAAACAAAATAAAAATGCAATTAATGTACATGAATTATTTTTTATCTTGTCAGTCATACAAAAGACTAAGTTAAAAAAAATGTAGCTCAAAGAAATCGGACAGGTCATGTGGCACGTAACTATGTACGTCTGGTGATAGATGGACTTAAAAACCGCTCGCTGACGGCCTACACCAAAAAGCAAAAGCATAGGTAAGTACCAGACAAGACAGTTCGATGACATTAGACCATAGCTGAGGCCTGAGTAAATAACACATTTTCACGTTACGTTTTCGTTCCGTTAGCGTTCAAATGCAGACGATGTTGCACCAAAGTGTTAATGTGACCTGTAATTGAAGAGAGTCGCGTCCAACAGAGAACTTCCGAAATTCAAGAAGAAGAGCTTTGTACAATACTCGACATAAAAAGAGAGCTGAAGGTAAGGTATGATCAGTCATACCAAATGTTCAAACAAATATTTTGAAATCAATACAATTGACATAGGGATTTCATTTGGTACTCGTATTTTTCATAAATATTTTATAAAAAAAAAAAAAAAAATAGAAAATAAGAGAAAAAAGGGGCCGAGTTCTTTCCGATCCGAAAATAAATCAAAACGAAACTTCCAAACAAATATTTTAGATAATTCTTTCAATCGATCAATCACTCATTTAAAAGTGACAAAGATTATTATCTCCACAGAAAACTGACACATGGTATACAAAATAAATCGACTATCATGCGCTAGAAAAGAGATTTACATATAGGTAGATAAAAGAGCGAAATTCCATTTTTTGTTTTCTTTTTATCAATCAAACAAAACAATTCGCAAGAGTTGAATTTATCGCAGTAGGTATCCAGATTTTGACAAATTATTAGGAATGCTATTTATCTTTTATTTAGGCTAAAAGTTTCGTGGAAGTAAATGTATCGATACTTTTTTGTTTTTATTGTCTATGTTTGTGCACTGAATGGCGAAAATTTTTATGTAATAATTGTTAGTGAAGCTCTTCAATATTATTAAATAAATAAAAATGGCAACGACTTTCTTAAATATTATGTACATAAATGCCTCAACTAATCTCTGTACAAAACTTACCAGATAGAATATATTTGGTTTAACTTATTGATAAGTATTGGTTGCAGTAATAATATCAAGTTAAACTTTTCAATACTATAGGTGATAAAGATATCTTAGCAGAGGATTTTATAAAATGTATTCATCCTTATGATGTATCATCACTGATAAATTTAACCAACGAGCGCCGGGACGCTTTAAAGCTGCACTTTACGGAACGTCTCGACTCTTTTGGTTGAAATAATCGGGCGTCTGGATGCATTCCCTGGAGGCTAAGCCGAAATGATGGAGTACCAATAAAGTTGGCTTATGATATCATGTATTATACTTATAGATCCGTATTATGTATGTTGTAAAGCACTAGGTTAGGGTATTGATTAGACTTTTAAGTTGATAACATTATGTCAAATATGTTTGAAAGCTTTTTTGAAATATAAACTGTGAACTTTTAGAATTTTTCTTTCTTCCTTAAGACTTTTTTGGGGAATAAGGTGAAAATAGGCCTCATCCATTCAGATAGATTTCGGGTGAATCGTTATATTTTATTTTTCTAGTCCGGCTAATGAAAATTGTGAGGAGAAATAAATAGTTTTGTTTGACCATTATAATATGCTTGAATAATATTCTTGAGATATGCTCAAAAGTTTGTCTCGCTTGACATCACTCGCAACTTTAAAAGAGCGATAAAAAATTTGTTAGAAGAGGCGATTGATGCACTATCGCTCTGTATGGAGGAAACACGTTTCCACATTTTGTTTTCAAGAGGAGCATTAAAGAGTGAAAATGATAATGATTTTATATTCCGTTGAGCCCCGGTAAAAAAGGCCTCCTACTTTTCCAAGTTTTTGAGTTTCTTCAAAAGCCAAGTATTCATAACACATCCCATTTTTAGTTCAGCGATGAGGTATGTATATATACTAAATGTTTTATTTTTCATTGACATAGAGAGTAAGATATATACTTAATTATTGATCTATACAAGCAACACTGTTCGTCGGAAGCCTGGAGGTAGAGTCTCGGCCTCGTGAACAAGAGGTCTGTTGTTCAATACCAGGGGTGCCGGCAAACTCCACTTTCACGACACAAGCTTTTAGTAGCTTACCGTGAAAGGTGTATAAGGTTGTATTTGGGTTTATAACAAAACCAAGATATATCTTAAAAAAAATTATCTGCTGGCTACCACACTTGTAGGAGAAGACGTGACGTAATTTGTAAGTGGAGCATAATAATTATTATAAAACGAAAAATCGAACATGATAAAACAAAACAAAAAATCACCAAAAATAACCAATCTTTATTCAGAATGTTTTGTATATGTGGAATTATTACCAGCACATAGAATCAATAGCAATGGATGTTTTTTCCTGAAATCGAATGTGTCAGAAATAATATTGAATAACATTTTGTACACGCTGAAGTTATATCTATAAGGCGTACATAAAAATAATAGAAATAATATATAAACATTTTTTCTACGCAAATAAAGATTGAGGTGATAAGGGAAGAGAAAATAGAACACGTCCCATTTTGGAATTTACAACCCGTATGTTTTCTACACTATGCGTCTATCGTTAACTTTTTTTGTATTCTTAATATTCTTTTCAGGAATTTATGAAGGTGTTTGTTGGTTCCAGGTATTCTTTTCAGATTCGTGATAATTGTTCTTTTTGATTTTTTTTTCGATTAGTTGGAAGAGATCGCTCGTTTGTCATAGACTCGACTTCTATATATTGATTTTATTTAGAAGTAATATAATTATAAAAAAACAAAATTTTAAATTTAAAACACTTTTAATTGCACCCAGCAGAGAATTGGTTTCCCACCCGTGTCGTAAAAATAGCAGATGTTAGAAAAAATTAAAATACTTTACATCTCAAAACAAGCGGTGAGGTTTGTTGTTATCCATCCTGAATGTCTTATTTTTATGTTGATTTGGTAATAACTGGTCCGCTGGCTACTCTACTTGCGAAATATGCCGTGATGGAATAGTAATTTATTGTAGTGGTAGCAGATTTTTCGTGTCCAAATGTGAGTAAAAATATTATGTCATGATTTCACGACACAAACTTTTAGTTGCTTACTGTGAAAGGTGTAAAAGGTTGTATTTGGGTTTATAACAAAACCCAGATATATCTTTAAAAAAAATGGGGTTAAACTTATAATTAATTACTCACCCCCAACAGAATATTCAACAAAAGATGTGAAAGATAGAAAACATATTTATCATAAACAGTTCGAAAAAATCTCCATCATTAATTTCATCAATTCATGACCAATTTAGACAATCACTAATGACAGATTAGAATAGGTATATCGATTGTTTTGATTTAATAATAATACATAATTACATTCCTAACCATGCGCCATCTTTGTGAAGGCGCTTACCTATAATATATCTTTGTTAAATACACTTTTAAATAGATGTCATTTTTGTTATTATTATTCAAGGAATGAAATAATTAAAGTGTACATAATTAACAATTAGCGGAGTATACAACCTAAAATCGCTCCTTCATTGCTTATAAGTGATGGTGGTAGAAAATATGAGAGAGATAACCAAACAGTAGGTAACGTCATGTACAGTTGGAGATTTAAAGAGTTTTACACCTCTAGAAAAAAAATCTCTTTTAAGATGGAACACACTTGAATCATAATATTATTTTTATAATGCAATTATATCATTATTGCCACCTACCTACTTTATTTTAGTGCATTGAGTAGAGTATTTTTGAATTATAGAATTGGCTTAAATAGCTCAATTTTTAGATGGATAGTCTTATTAAAAAGTAAATTATTATTTCCTTGCATTTAAAAAAAAAGATAAATCTGGATTTTGAATAGAACAAATACATAGTAAGTCGACAGCAATTAGAATCGAATTGAATTGATATCGATTGAAACAGAATTAAAAATAAAGCATATATAAAAAAATATTATAACATTTTACATCTTTAATTCAGCGACGAAGTTTGCCACCAATTCTAAATGACTCATAATTTTTTGGCAAGGAGAGAAAGCTTGCATATTCATTGCATGTGACTCTTCTACTGGCCACCATACTTGTAGATTTTGTCGTCATGGTACAGTAATAGTAGTAGTAAAGGAAGGTATAATACCTAGTATATCTAGAAGTGACCACCAAAAGTATTAGAAATCGGCACTCCTCCAATTTCTTTTTGCATCTCTTAGTAACATTATTTCGAAATGCATCGATCATTTTATCCTTGACAGTACATAGTTACCTACTTGCTTCGTTACAGTCACCCCAGCAATAATTTGTTTAGTCTAATGATGCAACTTGAACGTATCAACCTAAAAAGAATGACTTTTCTGTAATTTTAGTGATGTGCAATGGTAAGAAAGATGTGTTTTAAAAATATAGATGATAATATTTTTGCCTACCTGCTCCTGATGATTTTTTATGTAGCAGGTATATTGTACTATACAAAACACCTAGATTAATAACATGTAGGAATTGAGTTTTTATCTTAATATTTATTTATTTTTTAAATATATATAGGTAGACATTATAATATGTCCTTTTTTAGCTTGTTTGAAAATGTAAACTTGTTAAAGGTTCTATAAAACAAACTTTTTTTTGTGATTTTTAAATAATAATACATCATGATTGATTGACATTGAATAACGAGTGACAAAGATTGAGCTACATAAAAAAAATATATGGGTAAGTAATTTTGATTTTGAAATGGTAACATCTTCTTTACCCTACAATTTTTTGTTTCTTTTACAAAATTTAACTAATCTAGTAAGAAGCCTTTGTCCTGACCACGGCTGATTTGCAGCTATAGTCTGTATTATGCTTTCACGACGAAATATTTAAAAAAATACACACGTAATATGAGTGAATTACAATCCCTTTTTTAAGAATTTGCTCAATGCGCTCTATTTCTTAAGCGATTTTGTCCATAACAAGCTTTTCATTTCTGCATACCTAAGACAAATAATAATAGCAAAATCACGATGTCATTTAAAGCAAATATGTTTCTTGAAAGATACAATTAAATAATTTTATAGAATTTATATACCTAAACATATTTTTAGGAAAGAAAGGGTGTGAGGAAACGCGGGCGTCCGAGAACCACGTGGCTTGATCACTGTTGTATTAAATGTTATCAAATATGTAAGAAAGTACCTAGGCACTTTGCTTAGTAGTTATTTATTATTATTTCTATTTTGAATTTATTCCATTGGATTGTTTTGTTTTATAATTGAAAATAAAAGTCACTTGAAAACTGGAATCGCATGTTTTAATACATAACATGGTGTCAGGTGTGAATTTTAATTCATAATTTGGTTTTAATTAATTATAATATAAAAATAAAGAATAACATAAAAATAAAGAGTATGAATACATTTATTAATAATAAAATAAAATAAAAATAAATAGTGATTTTTAAGATAAAAGTGAGTTTGAAAAAATGGCTGGCTCAGAGTTATTGAGGATGGAAAACTTTAACAATACATTGAGTTTCAAATCATGGATGGATAGATTTGAGTTGTATTTACAAGCCACTGGCCAAGATGCAGTAGGTGATCAAAGAAAAGTAGCATTGTTGTTATTTTGCATGGGTGAGAAGGGAATTGAGGTTTATAACACATGGGATGAACCTCAAAAGGAGTTGAAATATTCTACAATAGTAAGTAAATTTAAAGAACATTTCATACCTAAACAGAATGTTACATTCAATAGATACAAATTATTCAACAGAAAACAAAAAGAGGAGGAAACTTTTCAAGAATATTTAATTAACCTTAAAGAAATTATAACAACTTGCGAATTTGGTGATTTGAAAGAAAACATTTTAAGAGATATCTTCATTATAAATATACATCAAAATTATAAGAATTTGCAATTATTATTATTAGAAAAAATGTGTAAAGATTTGCCTCCACTAAAAATAGGTGACAGTATTGTTTTCCAAAAAGATCCCAATAGTGATTGGGAGCCAGGTGTCGTAATTGAAATTTGTAAAACTCCAAGATCATATATAATAAAAGCAGTAAATGGTAATAAATATAGAAGAAATAGGATTCATTTAAGATATAATACATGTCCAAACAATAGAGATGTAAGAGACAATAATGTATGTAAAAAGGTAATTAATAATGAATGTGATAAAACATATACCTATTTACCATCAAATTTAGATTTATCAAAAATACCAAGTTGTTCCAAAGATTACATAACCAAATCAGGTAGAGTAGTAAAAGAGCCCGATAGACTTAAATATTGATTATTATAATATGTTTAATGGATATATAGTAAAGTAGTATTATTAAATAATATAACGTAAAAAAAAAAAAAAAAAAAAAAAGAACATGTTGTATTAATTGTTATCAAATATGTAAGAAAGTACCTAGGCACTTTGCTTAGTAGTTATTTATTATTATTTCTATTTTGAATTTATTCCATTGGATTGTTTTGTTTTATAATTGAAAATAAAAGTCACTTGAAAACTGGAATCGCATGTTTTAATACATAACAATCACGTGGATCAAATTCTCAAGGACGGCCGCGTGTTGAGTAAGAGGAACCGACGTGCGTGTATGAGGAACTGTATGAATGTGGAGGAAACGAAGGAAGTGTGTAAAGATAGATCTGTTTGGCGTTCCGTTCTCTCTGCCTACCCCACTTGGGACACGGCGTGAGGGTATAGTATAGTATAGTATAGTAAACATATTTTTATGATGTCTTTCTAGTTTGAAAGCACAGTTATTCTAGGAAAATCGTATAGAGATTTGTTTCAAAGTGGAAGTTTAACAAATTTGAACTATATACACAACTTCCAAAAATTTCAAGTCGTGTGATAAGCATGGCACAGAGGAATTGGGAATGTTATCTAGGATTAAACAGTACTCTTAACCAATCCTTAAGTCAATTCATAAGCGTCGAAACTCTGTGTTGTGCACTCCTTAAGGAAGTTCACATATGTCATCATCTCCGTCGGTCCCTCAATCCTGAGGATCGTGACCATCATGCCTCGTTCCGTAAACCATCTGTCTCCATCTTGAGCGATCCTCCGCCATGTGTAAGGCCCCGTGAAGTGAGCTCTGTGTGGCCTCCTTAATTTGGTCGCTCCATCTTATTGGCACTCTGCCCCTTCCCCTATGTTGTGTATCATATACAACATACCTACCTAATTGATACCTATTCAAATAGTTTGACTACGGATGAGTGTGATCATTTGTAATGATTAATCTCGAGTGGTTAAAAATATGTGTGACATCTTCACTTCTAGTATGTACCTAAGTAAAAAATCCAGTTCCCGACATCCAATTGTGTCAAAAAATTCATAACATAGAATTTATATAATTATCATTAGATCTTAAAATTAGCAATAATAGTAATAAAAGCCACTAGTTTGAATATCTTATATTTTATAGAAAGACAACATGGATATGTTTATATTTTCACTGTCTTTTCCACTCCTGGAACTTAATATCGTGATAGAAATTATAAAAAGAAAATATATCAAGGAGGTTAAGTGGGTTGTGCCTGAATTTGTTTTTTTTTTTAAATAGCTACTACTACAACTACTATCCCATCGTGTCATTTCCCACTTTTGGGGTAACGAGTAGACTAGCGGCATGTAATAAACTTGAAAACTGTCCCCTCCGTACCCACAAAAATAAGATATTTATGAAGGGTGACAAACCTCATACCTAAATTTTAAATATAATCATATTATGTGATTTTTTACACTCGAAAACTTACGGTAAGCAGTAGGAGACCAATTATTTGCCTGGTTGCTCGAGGGAACAAAACTTTTTTTGGGTTACAAATCCTTATTTTATTTTTGCATTTTTTTCTGTATTGAAAATCCATGTTACCAAAATAAGAACATATATTAACCAATAACCTGATATTATTAAATATAATTAATTTTGTTATTATTGTTGATTCAAACTTTTTTGTGTTTTGAGAGAAATTGTTATAACGCTGTTATAATTTAAAAAAATAAAATTACTCCACCATTTTGAAAAGACTTGGTTAATAATATTTTCTAAGCAAAGAGGAGATTATTTTCGTGATAAAAGTAGGTACATTTTAAAGTCTGTCAAATCTGGTATTGCTCTGCAGATTTTGAAGCTAAGTCCAAAATCTCTTTACCAATGTGCTTTGTCATACTTTTCGTAGATTTAGAAGGTATAAAGAATTTAAAATATTGTGTGTATTTTGTACACTAAAAAGAAATATTTTTTTTCATTTACTCTATGTAAAGATATAGATACATACCTACCATCACAACATTGCCCACATTTGGGGTAGTTAGCCAATACACAAAATAAATGCAATTTGGAAATTATACAGTATTAAAAAAAATATTTAATTTTATTCTAATACCTATTAAATATTATAATATACTCACTAAATAATTTTTATCTAAAATTTTAAATCACTTACCACCACAAACAAAAAAAATATTTTCTTCAATACATAATCCAATAAAAAATAATAATAATAACCCACTGAAGTGTATGTTATTGTTCTTGAAAACTCCCAAAGGCATCTTGTTTAGCTTGTAAATTTTCTCATAATGCACAATAGTGTTGCAACAATTTGTTTCACGAGGTACTTACATAGGTACTTTGGTAAAAAAAAAAACACCTTTCTACTTAGTACCTTCCAACCAACTTCATCTTTGTTATAATAGCGTTTTATAAATTTGTTTACTTTGCTAAACTTTTAAGATTTCATACAACATTGAGATGACTGAAATCTAAATTGAGTGAAGAGCGATTTTTTCATAAAATATTTAACTTAACATTCACACTGTATCTCAAGTGGGGTAAATAAATAAATAAAAGGAGAGTATTTAAAGCGCCATCTTTGTGCCATAGCACCCCGAGGATGCTGTATATGATAATGTTTTATCTTCAACAAAGTTGTCTATGTCAAGAATTTAAATTTAAATACAATAACATTAATAACACATAATCTCAGATACATAATAATATGTATCCGCGTCAGAAATAAAAATAAAGTAAAAAAACAGGCAGGCAGAGAGAATGGAACGACATGTGGATCAATCCTAACATACTTCTTTTGCTTCTTCTTCATTCATACAATTTCTCATTCCAACATGTTGATTTCCCTTATTCAACACACGGTCGCCCTTGAGAAAATGATCACATGCTACGTTGTTATTATTATCCTTTCCTAATTCATTCGTTCCAAATGCCCTAAACATCGTTACTTATTTACATACCTCTTGCATCCGCTCATTTTTCTAATATCTTCACAAGTGGTGTAGGTAGCTGCCTGACCACACGTAACAAACATGCATACAGTCCTTTCCGTATATTATTTTTTTGTCATTGTGAAACTTTATGCAAAAAATTGAGATTGTTCCAACAACGAGCACCATAAACTGATAATTTATATAAGTAAACATGATTATTTTTTTTTATTTCTCTGGCAGATACATTAAATGCATTCTTCCTTATAATATTTGTTGTGTTTTGTGTCAATTTGGTGGCTATTTCCTGAGAGATTTCAGGTATAAATCATTTCATAATTATAATAATTAAACAATGTAGGTATGTAGGTAATTGATTGCATACATGGAATGCTAGTTAAACCAAGCAGTGTGGGACTAGATGTTAGTCATGGTTTCGTTTTAAAAAAAATTACTGGAACTCAGCTTTCACAACATCATCATCATCGCGCTGCTTCCCTTTAAGGGTAGGCAGAAAGGATCGAGCGCCATTTACTTCCACCTTGCATACACTTGTCGCTTCCAACGCTGTCATAAACTTCTTCATTCATACTCTCATATTCAATGTTCCCAACATAAGCTTTCAGATATGAATGTAATATAGGAATTTTAGAAAACATCCTTTTTTCCAGACGTTCCTTCGCCAAATATTCTATATGGTATACAAATAAAATTATCCCATCATGGCATATACCACAAGTAGTGTAGCCAGCAGACTAGCCTAGCAAATTAAAGGCAGGCTCTTCTGTCCGTACAAACATCAGAATAGATTCAAGATTGATGGCAAACCTAATCGCTGAATTTAAGATGCAAAAGTCTTTATCCCTTCGAACACCTACCTTTTACGAGACCCTCAAAAACTTTACGGAAAAGAGTGGAAGACAAATTCTTCGCCAGGTTTTCGACGAAATATGGTGTGAAATTTCAAAAACTTCACAATCTCGATGCTTTTTGGTATGTCTGGAAAGCGCACCTCTGTTACGTAATAGTAATATGTAGTTAGTTCAAAGTTTACACCTGAGACGCTCAATAAACTAAGATAATAGCACCACCTTTTCATTATGGCTTCACCCCTTCTTCTGCCGAAGCTAAGCAGCATCGTAATATTATGTATTGTCCTGGTGGTTCTGGTAAGGAATATTATAAAATAATAATAATACAAACTATTTACATAATATTAGGTGTATTCAGTTCAACACAAAACTTATTATTAGATATACAACAGTATGATGAGATGTGTCAAAAATTTAATGAACTAAAAATTTTATATATTTGATTTTTAATATAATCTATAACTTTTTGTGTGTTTTTCATTTTGGTATGAGTAAGCAATAAATTGTTTCGTCTCTTACTAAGACTCTCTTAGTATTGATAATGTCTTAGTAAGAAACAAAATAATTGTCTACTCATTGATTGAAAAAAGTGTGCAGTACAAAAAAATTAAGTGTTTTACTTCCTACAAATATATATTTGAGTTAATAAACCCAAATGTGTCATTGACACAGTTCAAAAAACGACGTCAATTTAATAAATTTATTTATAAAAACGAGCGGAACAGATTTATTAGATGTTTGGATATTATAGGAACAAAAAAGAACAATAACAAATGGCATGTAGACAGTGACAATAAGACACGGAGAGCTAGATTACCTTACTCCTTATTTAAAAGCTTTCTTCGAATTAATTTGTGAATCATATCACATTTTTTTCATTAGCATATCTAAAAACACTAACGAAACAAAATCACGCGAATATTTGAACATACCTCGTTTAATTATGAAAGGTAAGTTTTTGGTGTTTAAGCTATCAGTAACTTGAGTTTACTACTTATGGTCGGTACTAATATGTACTTTCAATTAAAATAAAATAAATTAAACACATATCGGATTCTAACTGATAGACACGGATGGACAGATTATTGAAACCACCTGTTAAAGTTCGATGATAATTTTGAAGTTAACATATTATTTTGGTACAGCTTGTATGAATTCACTTTACTATTAGGAAAAAAAAACAATATAAGGTATAGATCAAAATCGAAAACGCCAAATTATAGGCATTAACAAGAACAATGCAATAAACATTCTGACAGACCTGTTCGTCCTACAACAAAAATAAGACATTCAGGATGGGTGGTACACTTCGTCGCTGAATTATTGAGTAATTACTTAACGTTACTAAGCATGAATAATATTTTTAACCTCCTTGTATATTATTTTATAAAAAGAAAAGAAACTTAAAAATAAATCCATAAAATAATAATCTCTCGAAAATGAAAGCCCACTAAGTAAATTGCTAAGATTATTCTAGGCTTTTTTAAAGATAAAAAACCATCAAAGATAATATTATTACATAATGACTGAAAAAACTTGAACATAATGATATTCTAAACATAGAAACAAAGAACTTGAAGGTGAAAGAATAGTATTAAACAACAGAACAAGAGTAAAAACAATAGACGATCAAGTTTTCAAATTTCGTTAGTCCACGTTTTTAATTACAAGAATTACTCTTATACAACAGTGATTGGGTAAAAATAACTGTGATTGACTAGTTAGAGAGACGCGTTGAAATATTGAAATAAATCATCGATATTGTGTTTCCTTTGAAAATGTATTGATATTCGAATGGTTTTCGTCTACTTTTATGTTGACTACACTTGACATAACAGGCATCTGTTTCATAGGAAAGAATTTGGGTATTAAGTATGTTATTAAGTATACTTGTTTATCTAATACCTACTCGCATTTTCCATTATTTTATTTATTTTATTTCAGAATACCTTGAAATCCAACATTGATGAAAATTCAAATATAAAAATATGTGTTTTATTTTGTTTTTAAACAAGAAGAACAAATATTTATTAAAGATTAGAAAATGACTTAACAATGCTTTGTCAGTTACATAAAATTCAATGAATTGAGTCACCTTTTGTCACGAGATTCCTCACTCTCTTACGTTGTTGTCATAGTAACAATATTTTGTAATAAAGGACGTGTAGGCCATAGACAACCATATCAAAGAAAGAACAATAGGTACTGTAATTTACCAACTATCATTTTCAAGTTACCAATCGCTAGTCAATTTACCCTATAAATACTTACACTGCTGTACAAAATTGTTAGAAAATTTTTGTCGAGTATTGTAACTCCCTCAAAACTACAATTATTCAGTTCAGTTGATATAGAAGCCTTAACTCTCTATTCAGTGCAAAACTACCTACTACTTCTAGTAATAACAATATGTAATACTATGTAGGTACTGCTGAAACCGCTGGCGACCGAATCGTTCTGAAGTTTTCTCCACCAAAAACCGCTCAGACGCTAAAGTCACACACTACGTCTAAACTACTCGACTACATACATTGTTACATTGCCTGCATTATAATACATAGTTCATTATGGTAAAGGATGGACCAAATGACAATTTAATAGGAATATTTAAGAAGACAAGATCGAGGACTGAAGAGCTGTTTAAAGAAAATGGATCTCCTGTCTCCATAAAATACATGAGTGGACAGGAATAAATAGCGTCGTCGAAGAGTTTTTTTTTCAAACTGCCGTGTGAACAGAGGAATCTGAATCGGGAGAATTTTCCTGGGTCAAGGGTTATTGGTACTTGAAACTTTTTCCTGCTGTCCGTCGCAACTTTCAGGACACCTGCACACTCCAAACAGAATTTGTCACTCATATTTGGCACCAACCTATGCCAGTTTATGGACATGTGAGAACATGTAGGTATTAATTATAATTATTATAGGACAATTTGTCAAGTGCCATTTACTCATAACATGGGTCAAAGAGCGCCATACTGTGTCTCCACAAACCAAAACTTCTGAAAAAAGATGTGTGTTCTGTCTGAAGCCCCCTCCACTTGCCCCCTTACGCAGGCTTAGAGAGAACTTATCCGAGAATCTGGGAACCTCAACACATAACATTCTATCTCCAAATCCGGTCCTAGATGATTGAGATGGGTCAACAAGTCTGCATTTGATTTTATAATATTTGGGGAAACAGGCAAAATAAAGTTGTCAGTGAACTGGGTAAGAAAGTGTTTAAGGGAAATTCGATTGGATGATGAGAACAATAATTACAAAGATGAGACACCCTTTAAATACTTATTAGAATAATATAGAGTGTATTATTATTATTGTCATAGCTAGATATGTAGATAGGTACTATATGTATGTATGTTTGTACCAACTACGAAAACATTGAGATGGTGAGTTCTGCCAAAAGTGTAATTCGTTCCATAGTTCCATGCTACGGTTCAAAGCTCACAAATGAGAGAGTCAACTCTCATACATTACATTACAGTATCAACAAACTTAGGTGGGTGCATTATCTAGAACAAAATAGTATTACGAATAATTATTGCATTAGAATTAGTATAGTGAACTGAGAAGAATAGTTGGTAAAACGTTGCGGGATAGAGTGAAGAATGAGTATATCAGGAGAATGAGCGGACCCGAGAAGAGTGTTGTGGATAGAGTGCGTGTAAATAAGTTGCGATGGTTTGGACATGTTGAGCGAATGCAAGATGAAAGATGACGAAGCGGATGTATTTATCTGAAAGAGGGGGTGTGAGGAAGCACGGACGTTCAAGAACCACGTGAATCAAATTCTAAAGTACAGCCGCGTGTTGAGTAAGAGAAATAAGATTGAAACCTTTTTACAACCGCATCATTCATCAACAAACTCAAATGATCAAGCAAATATACAAAGTCACAAACTTCTATGGCATAGTCATTGAAGCCAAAGGAACATAACTTGCTTTAAAATCCACTTTTTTCACCAGCAACCTACGCAATAAACTGTCTTAAGTGAGGTATTTAGTAGACTAAGAGTCATAAATAATAAACACATCAAGATGGGTAGTAAATTTCATCGCTAAATTGAAAATGTTTAATACATATTATGCGAGGAAGCCTCTGTGTCTTGTCTTTGAATTACCAGGTCTCGAGTTCTATTCCCGGCAAGGGAAAATTAATAATGACTTTTTTCAAATTGTCCAAGGTCTGGTTTTACGTGTTACCAGCTCGATTAGTTATGCAATTTTTTTATTTGTATGTTATGGTAGGTTATAATATGTAGGTGATATTTTGTGAAACCTGCGTCTTACAAAACACTTGAAAACTTTTAGAAAAGAGTGGAAAACCTATTCTTTGTCAGAGTCTCCACGAAGTAATTATGTAATATATTGGTAGTCTAATACAATGAAAGATGTTTCACTTATTATTTTTGAATGAATAGTTAATTTCATGTTCAAGTAATATGAAGTTCTACTACCTGTGCATTCTACTACTACAAAAAAGCTTTGAAAGTTTTTTTTACGACAAGATAATATATCCACTATGATTTTTAATGAAAATATAATAATTTATGCCTTATTTCCACGTCGGGATAAAAATATAAAAAGTTCATTCAATGTTTGCTGAAATGGTGTCGTAAAATTAAAAAGCTGTGAATATCTAGATAACTGAAACTTTTAAATGGGTAAGCTCTCTATTCTGTGACGTATTTTAATAAAACGTCTTATCTCTAAAACCTACTTACGTTTTTAATAGGCAAGTACTTTTTGAAAAATGTGTTTTTTTTATGAAAAAAATACAGATATTATTTATCGTTTATTTGCGGGAAAAAAAGTTTTTTGGTTTATTTAAAAGCTTACTATGAACTCCCTGGCTAAAAATAGGTCACGTATTTTTGAAATCAAATTTCGAGTGTCCTGTATAAATCAGGTGTTCGTTACACATCATAAATAAGACATTTAACATCTTCAGTTCAGCAATGAGTTATGCCTCCACCCACAATCCAGAATGTCTTAACTTTTATTGGCTCAAAGAGGACAGAGGTTAAATGCGGTTGATTCATCGGCTATCGCGGTTGTGGAAAAGAAATATTGATATCGATACATATTTATTTTTGCTACGAAAGTTCACACAGATCAAGCTAGTCCCAAATTAAGACATAAATCTTGTGTTATGGGTACTAACGCGACGAGACACATATATTATACAATACACTAAATACATAAACGTGTATCTTTCAACCAGACCCAGGACAATTTGAAAAAGGTCGTTCTTCACTTTGCCCTGGCCGGGAATCGAACCCGAGACCTATACTACTACCATCCATATACTAGTACCATCACGGCATATCCCACAAGTGGGGTAGCCAGCAGATCAGCTGCATGTAAGAAACATGCAAACTGTCCTCTTCGTGCCAATATAAAATCAAGACATTCAGGATGGGTGGCAAGCCTCATCGCTGAATTTAAGATGTCAAATGTCTTCATTTTTTCGAACACCTGCCTTTTACAGGACACTCGAAAACTTACGCAGAAGAGTGGGAGACCAATTCTTTACCGGATGCTCCACGGGATATACCGGATGCTCCACGGGATAAAAAAAATATATCACCCCCTCTTTTCTGCTGTAACCTGTAAAACACAAATATTCGTTAAATATCACGTAGGTTTAAGAATTTTACATCAACGATGTATATGTCACCCATTCTGAATGACGTAATAAGGCAAGCTGCATGCTTATTAAATACCGCTCCTCTTCTCACTACTCCGATTCGAAATATACCATGATAGTGTCGATAAATGAAAAATAACAATAAAAGTATAGGAAACTGTTTTTCACGGCATTAGTAATATTTATTGACTAAATTTGAATATTTTTGATGTTTTTGGCATAAACTACATAATATGTGATAATTACGCGTCATGATTAAATAATGAGTTTTATTCGCTATGTATTTAAGTTATGGGAACTAATTATTTGTACGGCTATTAATCCATTCGTTCGGCAAGAAAAAATCAGCATTTAAGTCATTTGCACAGCAAACAATATTTTCATCAGCAATAAAAAAAAATATTTTTATGTACATATGTAGCCATAATAAGCGTGTTGTGTAGTATAATATAGTTTAGTACTAGGTGATACCTATTCTTTATTGAACCAGATGGACTGTACTAATAATAATAATATGAAAGAGAATAGTATGTAAGATGTGGATATATTGTTGCTAATATTAGATAAGTAGGTTTTTGTGGGTTTTTTTAGATAGGTAAGAATTTAGTATTTAATTTGTGTAGTAGGTTACAGTTAAATTCAGGAAAAATGTAAATTTAGAGACTTAATAATAAGCAAGATGATGAATGTTTAGTTTGTAAGATATCCTCTGGGTCCCAAAACGGCAGCGGTGAGACTCGCCATCCACCATGCCGCTCCCGAGGGGAAAGGCGCGAAGAAAAGGAGAGAGTGTAGAGTGGGTGTATGGAACATAAGGGGAGGAATGGATGGAAAGATGAAAGAACTGATTGATGTAATGAATGAAAAAAATCTAGATATTGTGTGTCTAAGTGAAACTAAAAAGAAAGGTAATGGATTATGTGAGCGCGATGGTATGATAGAAATTTGGTCTGGAGTGCCTGAAGAACAGCATGCGTGTCAAGGAGTAGGAGTAATTCTAGGAAGGAGAATGGCAGAATGTATGAATGGATATGAGTGTGTAAGCCCAAGACTCATTTGGATTCGTCTTAAAGTAGGGTTAACTAGACTACTCCTGATTGCAGGTTATGGTCCTGGAAACGATGCAAGAGAAGAGGAAAAGGATGAGTTCTGGGATAGTGTAAAAAAGATAGCAGAATCTAAGAAACACAATGAAAGGATTTTACTGGCTGGAGATTTTAATGGATGGGTTTGAGTGAGAAGAAGAGACTATGAAAGCGTGTTAGGTGATCACGGCGATGGAAGAGTGAATGATAATGGAAGAAGACTGCTAGAGGTATGCATGGAATGGGATCTTTTTGTATCCAATACATTTTTTGAACACAAAGATATCCATTTGTTTACTTGGGAGAGAGGGTGTGAGAGATCCTTAATCGATTATGTATGTGTTGACTCAAATCTTCGGAAGGCCACCATTGATACACGTGTGTATAGGGGCGCTGAGCTGGAAACAGACCATTTTCTTGTGGTTTCAAGAATATGCTTGTTTTCTGGCTGGCGGTCTAAAACACATAAAGATCAGAAAGCTAAGAGGATAAAAGTCGAAAAGTTGAATGAGATAGAGTGTAGGGAAAAGTATGAAAGAGAAACATGTATGAAATTTGATGCAAATGAAGGTAATGATTTGAATGTATATGAGAGATGGAGTGTGATGAAACAAGTGCTAGTAGACTGTGCAAAAGATATCTGTGGAGAAACTGTGATTGGACGGAAAAAAGGCGATGCATGGTGGGATGATGATGTTAAAGACGCAGTTATGAAAAAGAAGAATGCATGGAAGGGTGTGCTAGCCTCACGTAATCTAGATCAAGGAAAAATTGAGAGTGCTAGAGAAGTATACAAGGAATGTAAGAAAGCTGTAAAGGAACTGATAAAGGAAAAAAAGAAATTAGTAGATGAAGCAGAGTGTAAGAAATTGTCTGATAATGTGAAAGAAAATATGAAAATATTTTGGAAAGAAGTTAAGCGTAAAAGAAGCAACAATGAGGTGAATAGTATGAATGCGATTAGAAATAAAGAGGGATGTATGTTGATGAATGGTGTTGACGTTGTGAATAGATGGAAAGAATATTTTGAGGAGCTGTTTGAAAGTGGAGGTGAATGTCCAAGCCAGAATAGTGAAAGGGAAAACGCGAATGAAACAAGGGATGAAGAAATAACTATGGATGAGATTAAGAATGCATTGAAGAAAGCAAAGAATGGCAAAGCGGTTGGATATGATATGATCTCTACGGAATTCATCAGTTTGAGTGGGCTGAGGACTCTCGAATGGTGTCATGCACTCTTTAACCAGTGTTGGAGGGAAGGTTGCACGCCAGAAGACTGGCGAAAAGCTGTGATATGCCCTCTATACAAAGGAAAGGGGTCAAGACTAGAATGCGGGAGTTATCGGGCTATCAGTCTGCTGAGCTCGGTGGGGAAGCTGTATGCAAGAATATTGATTGAAAGAGTTCGAAAAGTAACTGAGACGAATGTATGGGATGTGCAAGGTGCCTTTCAGAGTGGTAGAGGATGTGTGGACCAGATTTTCTCCCTGCGAATGGTGACAGAGAAGCTCCTGGAGAAACACCAGAAGCTTTTCTGCGCGTTTGTTGATCTTGAAAAGGCTTATGATAGAGTAGATCGTGAGAAAATGTGGCAAGTACTATCAATGTGTGGGGTGGGTAGTCAGCTAATTCGCGCCATTGCGTCCCTATATAAAGGAAGTTCTGCGTGTGTTAGAGTGAACAATAACCTGTCGGAATGGTTCACACTGACAAAAGGAGTGAAACAAGGGTGCGTTATGTCGCCATGGCTTTTTAACCTATACATTGATCATTGTATTCGTCCATTGAAAGAAATGAATGTAGGTGTTGATATGAATGGGATGAATGTAAGAGCGTTAATGTTTGCCGATGATTTGGTATTGATGGCTGAAAGTGAAAGTGATCTACAGCGAATGATGACGTGTGTGTATGAAAATTGTGCGATTAATGGATTGAGAATGAATGCAAAAAAGACAAAAATTATGGTGTTTGAAAGAGGAAGTGAGAGAACAGTATGCCAGGTGATGATTGACAACGAAGTGTTAGAGCAAGTTGACGAATGTGTGTACTTAGGTAGCTTGTTCACGAGAGATGGGAAGTGTGAAAGCGATATTGAAAGGAGAAAAGTTGCTGGCAATAAGGTAAATGGTGCAATCCGACCAATAATTGCAAATAGAAACATATCCACCACAGCTAAAAGGTTGGTGCACTCTGCTATCTTAGTGCCAACACTTATGTATGCAAGTGAGACGTGGACATGGTTAAAGAAGGATGAAAGTGGCATAAATGCAGTGGAAATGAGATCGTTGAGAAGGATGTGTGGTAAAAGTCTGAGAGATCGTGTGCGTAACATTGATATACGAAAGGAATGTGGAATGAAAGTTGGTGTAATAACAAGGATGAATGTAAATAAGTTAAGATGGTTTGGGCACGTGGAAAGAATGAATGAGGACAGAATGACTAAGAAGATATATTTGTCTGAGAGGAATGGTGCTCGGAGACGTGGACGTCCGAGGATTAAATGGCAAGATCATTTAAATCAAATCCTACAGGACGGTCACGTGTTGAGCACATTGAACAGGAGAGCATGCATGAGGAATTGTATGACAGTGACGGAAGCGAAAGATGTATGCAAAGATAGAAGGAAGTGGCGCTCGATCCTTTCTGCCTACCCCGCGAGGGAAGCGGCGTGATGGTATGTATGTATGTATGTATGTATGTATAAAAAAAAAATAAGCGCAACACTTGTTTTACAAACAAACATGGTAATATCGGCAAATTAAAAAAAGTTAACAGCTTAATAAATACCTACTCGCACCACAAAATAATTAATTGACCAGCAGAATTGTTATTTGAGCAGCAGAATTATTATTTGACCGGCAGAAAATATAAGATAAACAATATTTATCACATACCGATTTACCTTCGGATCCACATGAAGTTTTTGTGATTTCTTACCAAATTAATGATGACTACCAAAATAATGCAAGTTTCCGCTTTGCTATATTAACGAAATATCTAACTAAAATGTCGAAAAACGCTAGTGTCGTTAATTCTGATGGAACATATTATAAAATCACATAAAAAGATGCTACATACAAAGATTTATTATTTGAACAAGATTAAAAATTTAGCTTTAACAAGTTTAATTAAAATTAGCTCACGGTTTGCTGCTCATTTATTTATTTTGCTGGACAAATAATCATTATGCCGGTCAAATAATAATTTTGCTGGTCGATTAAATTTAGAGTTTTACAATATCATATTATTTGCAATAGAAATATAATATTCTCGCTGGGCATAAGTAGCATATCAACATGATATATTTATCGGCAGAATACATTTTTCTGCTGAACATAACATCAATATTATGCTGATCGTTCAAATGATAGCCTTAAGTTATTCGGTAGCAGACCTACTAAAAAAATCATAAGTGATAATTTAATAACATAGTGAATAAAACTCATAATCTAATCATGACTACATTAGATTCTGAATTGGATTTGAAGTTGAATTTCTATTAAAAACGTCGTTTAATTTTTCGAAACAATGAGTAAAAAGGATAGAAATTCATGCTTAAAATCACACAGAACGACTTACAAACTGCTATAATTTCTTGCTTGCCTGTTCTCAAGCATTATGCAAAGCACATCACATAGAAGATACGCAATATTATTCTTTAGATACAAATCATTCGGCTGTCTCACAACAAGTCATGCGGAAAATCCATTTGGATATAATGCATCCTTTATTTTGTGCAAAATTTAGACCACCAAGCGATTTATCATATTTGAATAAATTTATTTGGCACAAAGCAGCGTTAGAGATTTTATACATGTACATACATACATACGAACGTGTGCATATTATTATTATTATTACTATTGTATTTGTTAAGAATATGAAAACGTTTCTAGGTTGGTTTGTTTAAACTGTACTAAGATATTTTTATACTTTAAGCTTGCACGTAGTGGAAATTTTAAAGAGAAAATGCATTTGATTTTCAGTATTTGGTATAGTAATCAAACAAATTGTTTTTGTTGAAAGGTAATCTGATTTCCATGTGCATTGATTGATTGTTGAATTTTGATTTTTCAAAGTGTTTTAAATTTTAAGTTCTATTGAAGCATTTTTATAGTAATAGATAGGTATAAGAATTTTAAAATATTTTATCATGTAAATAGTTTAGTGTTTTTTTTTATTCCTTGAACCGCATAAGCCGGTTCAAACTGTATTTTGTTTGTCATTATTATAATTGTATTATTTTTATACATATATACATACATCTTATTCCCCTTGTCCTAGTTGGGTCGGGGGCCCATTGCGCCTAGGAACCTCATCCAGAGATCCCTGTCCACCGCTGCTTCCAGGACCTCTGGCCAATCTAAACCAAGTCTTTCAACACAAGTTTGAGACCTGCCCTTGCCAGCTTCTTCTAGGGCGGCCCACCGGTCTTCTGCCCTCTCCCACAGCCTCCAAAGATCTTATTTTTATGCTATATGTAATTGTAAGTATAATGCATCGGTGTGTAGGCGAGTAGGTACATAGTGATAGCCGGGTTTGTGCTGCAGGTGCATACCTATAGAAGTACCTACCTAATTGGTATTGGTCAGTTTTGCTCCTCTTGGATGTTGTTACAAGTGCTTGCCTACTGATGCTCAGATATACATATTGTATTTTTTTTAACATAATTTGCAGTATTATGCGACTGTTCCGTATGGATACCTACTATTTTGATTGTCTATATAATTATATAGTACCTACCTATACATTTGTTTAAATATGGATATTTGTATTGATAATATATGGTTGCTTTTTTTTGTTATCACTTAGGTTATCCTAAAATTCACCTATCCAGATATACAGGATATCAAAGGATTAGGCTCAAAACGCGGGATCAAAATACCAGCATTGTGCCTGAAATATCTGTGTTCAGAAACTTTTTTACAATATTACAAGTGTTTATTATAATAGATTTTTGAATTTTAATGTACAAATTAACCGGTAAATCTATTTTTTGTAAATTATTTATAAAAGATTTCAGAGTTACCCCTGTAGCTGACATGACTAAAGGTATTATATAAACGGACCTAGAATGCCAAATATTTTTTATTTCTCCTGCTAGTTCTGTATATTTACGTACTTTTTCTACGACCTATGTTTTGAGAACCTATTTATTAAGTTTTTTTTATTTTTACCTGGATTTGGATACAAAGCGTGATGACAAAACCAGTGAGACATCCCAATTTGAGAACCATGTTTACACAATGTAACATTTTGGAAAATCCACACAAAAATGGTTTTTGATTGATTGAAGTGGTATTGTGATAGTGGAAGTGGCAGGGTTAGTGAGTGTTGTCCATGGACACCGAAAGTGATCAATTAATCCAGCAGCTTAGAGCTAATTTGTAAGCGTAGAGACGCCTTTCTCACTTCTTCTGATTGGATTCTGTCTAATTGGTTTTGTTGTGCCCAAATCTGGCTAAACATTAAATAAAACTTTACTCGAATAGGTAGGTTTGATTATTTATATTTACATCATCATCATCATCGCCCTCAACGCTCCTCTCGGGAGCACAGGGCAGAAACCAGCCTCCTCCATTCAGAGCGTCTCTGTGCCAATTGCGTCACCTCTTTCCAAGACATTCCTTACGCTCTGATATCGTTGTCATAGGAACGGTGTATTGTGAAAAAGGGACGCCTGGGCCGACGGAACCCCTGCGGACGGAAGAACAGTGCTCTTTTTGGCCAACTATCATTAGGCATTCTCAAAACATGTCCCAGCCAGGACCATCGTCTCTCCTGTATTACGGAGATTACAGGTCTATATTTACTTAGGTGAGTGTTAATGGAAAGAGATAAGGATTAGTGTCAGATTATCTAGTTTAATTGGTACTGCATTAAAAATACACAAATAATGAAGATGCATTAAGTAACGAGTAAATTAAATATACTTTCATGATTTTTTATATAACGTTATAATAATTTAGGTAATAAAAAATGAAACACTGTATAACTTTCACTAATTAATAAATTGCTTAGAAGCTTTTCGGACATACGTCCATCCTCAGTAATAAATATCTTATAACTAATGACAAAAGACGTAATGTCATTAAATAATGTCATAAATTTAACGAAAAAAACAGTTAAATATCACATTAACATTATTGTTAATTTAAAAACTAAGAAGTAGGTACATGGCCTTCTATAGTAGTAGAACTTACGTATATGCATTTTTCCTTTACAGTCTTCCAAAAGTTTGAACAAGTTTGCTTGAACGATATTAATTTATTAAGGAACAAACATTATCACTTTGATATTTGTAACAAATCTATTAGATATTGAATATTTACCTAACTATTAAAATAATTTGATTTCAATGCCGCGGACACAATAATATTTTTATCAGTGTCGTTAAATATGAGCGGATAAAACGATTTAATGGGATTCAAACAACATTCGGTAGATAAAGAAAGGTAGTGTTGTACCCGCTCGTCCATTCTTTATAGAGTAGCGGAAAAATTACCGACAATTTGATAAATAGTAAAATGATCGTAACATAATATCGAGAACTAAGAAAATTTCCCGTCAAATTTCCGAAATTCGTTTGATTGGAAAACATTAAAAAAATCTGATAATGTAAAAATAACTGATATTTACATATGTAAGTATGTAGAATTTTAACATTCAACAATATTTTTTTTTTATTTAACCTTAAACAATAACTCATCGTTACCCATATTTCTTTAGAGATTATTATAAATAATGTTTTTACATAATTCAATCTTTACTAATTTTATTGGCTAATCTACGAAAAGCATTTATTTTACAGAATGGATATAAATCAACATTAAGTTTAAAAAAAATGCCTTTTTATTAGACATTTAATAATAAAATTGAATTGTTACATGACGTTTCTGAAATGTTTAAACGTTTTATCTCGATTTTTCGATAAATATTATCAAATTCGAAACAGTATACAGTCGAGAAAAATAATATTCTCCATTCTATTGGACGGCAACCGACAAACATTCCTTTTTCAAAAACCATAAATTGTGGCACCTTAAAGGAAAAGTGCTTTTGCTGATGTTCAAAATTCACGTTAAGGACCGTGAAAGCAGCTTTATGTGCCGCGATTAAGTAATACAAGTGGCTTCTCTGATAGCCGAGCTTTAATCATGGGACCCCATCTTTATGTGACTCGCTATTAGGTATTATTATATATATATTGTATACGTAGCTACCTACCAACCCATTATAAAGCTTAATAACCTACCTGAGCTTTTCAGGACATTCTGTACATTTAAAAGATATAAAAATATAAAAAATTGCAGCTTAAAAGCTTGTATTGAACAGATTAGTTTTCTTTCAATCAAATAAAATTAATAGTGAAAAGTTAACATCGTTTTGTGTTTTTATTAAATAGTTGAAATGTCGTTAAACAAACACTTAAACCCTAGATAATTTTTTAAAAAATGCGTCAGGGTTTTGTTATAAAACCTTACTCAATTATATAAACTTTCACAGTAATTTAAAAGATTTTGTCTTAAAAGGGGAAATTTCCGGCACCTAGGACCAAACCGCGCACCTCTTGTAGATGAGGTTGACACTCTACATACATCCAGGCAACCGACGTCTCCACGCAAGCTACCTAACTTCTTCGTGCCAAGAAAAAAATAAGATTATGTAAAAAATACAGCTTCATTATTTTATAAACCATCGCATTGTTTGGCCGTCAAGAGTTACTTAATCACAATTATTTTAATTTTATCTCATAATTGTATTGTATTATTGTTTGATCAACGATCATCCCTGAACAAATAAATAATTTCATATAGTAATATCTATAAATGTTTAATTTAACTATGCTTTGAAGCTGCAAAGCAATATTTAATTATTTTAGATAATAAATCATTATAATTAATTGTTACAAATTTAGCTTATTAAACATTTTCTGATATGCGTATTTCTAAAATATACAAATATGCAATATATTAAATAGTAATTTGATCTATGACAAAATATAATTCAGTAAGGTGTAACAATTGTTTTAATAAAATTTAAACATAACCTTTTTTATATAAATTAACACTATAACTTTTTTTTTTTTTTTTAAAAAGATATTTTTGGGTTTTTGTTATAAACCCAAATACAACCTTTTACACCTTTCATAGTAAGCTACTAAAAGCTTGTGTCGTGAAAGGAAAGAAATTTTTAAATACATACACACTTTTATTTTTATTTTTGTAGATAATATTGTTGCGTCTCTTTATGAGACATTATCAATTCTTTAAGAGACGAAATCAATCATTAAGACAATAATTTAGAGATTAAACAATGTTGTGTGCAAAAATTAAGAAATAAAATTGTGTATTGAAATAAATAATAATGTTGTCATGTTCTTTTTTATTCTTTGTATAGTGTGATGACCCTACCTATCTCAAACCATTCTAACTCCGAATTTGCAACATCCTAGCTTCTAAACTATACCTACTGTAATAAATGATTCCCAAACTTGAATTTACATCCCTATCCGACTAGCTAAGAATTGTATGAATTTTCGCATTGTTGCAAATATACGTACGAAATATCGCATTCCTAATTAAATTAATTAACCTTTCCCTTACGGCCGCAAAAAAATCCACGCGCTCCGGTGATGTACACTCAGTGTACATTATTGAATTACTTGTTTTTTTAGTCATAAAAATGGAATATTTTACATTTTTTTGCTTTTACCAGCAATTATAAAGATTGTATCTACATATAAATGTGAATATATGTATCAAATATTATATTATAAGGACTGAAAAATGGAAAAAAACATCGGAACATGCAAAATAATGATCGTCATAAATTTGAGTAACAATCCACACGTCCATCCGGCGTCTAGAACAGCAGCAAACTAATGAAAGAATGAGACGACACGAGTGCAGTGCGTAATGATCTACTGCGCAGCGTTCTTCAACGGATAATATTTGCGACAACGACAAGGTGTTTCAAATAAAATATAATATTGATATGGGGGGGTGAGAGAGAGGGTGATGAAAGAATGGTTTTGGTTGAGGATAAAATAAATAAAATATTATGCCAAAAATGCCAACGGCTGAGACTCTACTGGGCTACCCACAGCACTCCAGGAGTTAAAACAATAAAATGGTCTCGATTAAATTATACAGTGAGGCTATATAAATTAAGAGACGACAAGTTATCTGTAATTAAATGGACAAATGTGTAAAAGACAAATTTAAATTCAAATAAACATTTAATTAAAAATAAAAAAATTCTTACCACTATTACAAACACACGTTTAAACAGCAACACAATACTACGACTTACTCACTACCCCGTATTGTCTGTGCACACGTAATTATCCCAATATAAAAAAACACACTTGATTATTATTTCAATAAAAACGAAAACGTAGCACTTTTAAAATAATTAAATTTCACTTTGCGATGATTGTAATGGATCCCACGATGAGGGCGCCTCTGGCATGAAAATGCCTAGAGGCAAACAAGTTGAAGAAGGCGCCCCTTGGCGCAGTGCTGGGAGGGCGAAGTCCCACGTCCGAGGCTCCTCGAGGCAATTACCAGCCTTCACAGGTGCAGAGTTGGCTCGTCATGACTTCAGGAGGAGAATATCTCGACTCAACTGAAGCCCAATGACTAGAGACACTTGTCTCTCTGAAGGTCAGCTGATGAGTGATGGCAGGAGCGATCCTTCTACCAAGGACAACTGATCACGACTGATTGATAACGACTACTGATCACTACTGATGACTGGAGGAGACTCAAAACGACTGTCCTTCTACTCAAGGACATCTCTCTACTACCCTTGAGTGGGGTAGGGGGTTGGTCAAGGACACCTACTATGATGTGATTCATCAACGTGCAGCGCCGTGATTGGCTAATGAAAATACAAGTACACGCCTTCCCGCAGGTACCATTGTATTACGAGTCCACCTGGGCTTTTGTCTGCATTCCAGGAATTATGTACATGATGAAATAAATATTTACAAATAAGTTTGATATTGTTAAGCGTCCAGTGCACTGATTTATAATAAATAATTGATTCACATGTAAATAATTAAAGCGTCTCTTTCACTGATATTATATTTAAAACAATATTTCTTGTGTCCTTTATCACTGTTCTTTATCAAAGCGTCTTTTCGCACAACACAAAATAACACAATCCTTATTCTATTACATAGCACAATACAACCCTTTAGGTAGATAATTAAATACTCAAACTACGTATGTTACAATTAAATTATAATTCATACCTAAAGAGCTGTTTACATAATTCAACACATGTCACCGATATCGACACTCAATATCTCGAAGCGTAGGTATAAAAAAATCCAACCAAGCAGATACTCAATAATAATAATAATACAAACGCATTCTAAAATATTCATTTTAAAAACAATTAGCCGAAGTATGTACACAATGAATGCGCCTTAATCCTTTGAGTTATTATTATTTTATTACCCCTGTTGCTATGTAGGTACAAATTTAAATAAACAATAATATTTTGTATGCAGGTACGAAGATTAGTAAACAATACATTATTAATGCAGGTGCCTTTTAAGTGCAGGGATATTTTTAATGTCGGGATTTTCATATTTCTCATGAACTGCATTGTTTTATATTGAAATCCCGTACAACTTTCTAAAAACCAATTATTTTTTTAATGGTAACTTTTCGGCACAATACCTACTATACCGGGCATATCAAATTCGCCACCCATTCCTTGACGAAAAGTTATCCATTATTTACAATACTCATCACATAATAAACTTTCAAATTCAATACAAATTATATATGAAACTATCTAGAAAATTCAACACAATTAGCAAGTAGGTAGGTGCACACACATTTCAATTTAAAATCATAAACAAATTTTAAACGCATTTCTTTTTACATTACATCTTTAAAAACCAGCTAAATTCGAATTAACAAATATACATCGTCAAACATATCCCTCGTATGTGACCAAAATAAAACAATGTAGATGTGACTCATCTTATCAAACGAATATTGTACTCCTTCATACTTCTTTGCTACACAAGCATGCATAGTGACAGCAGACTGGGGACTGGTTCTCTCAATTGCACACACGTCTCTCTTTACAAACACCGGACCTCCATGTCCCTCACAAACTCAATAACACGGACCTCACTGTCCACACGACGAAATACATTGGAGAACTAAGCAGGACGGAACGCTCATCGCCTCTGTGCTTATCCCATACAAACAAAACATATCCTTCATACACGCAGAATTACTATCTTTCTCATACACGCAGACTTTCTCTTCAAAACACGCAGAATAACCCCTCATCTTACAAATAACTCCCAGTGCCAACTGAGAATCCCTCACACATCTCTGTCACACAAAGCATCTCTCTCCTCTATTACAACTCTCCTTTTCAGAAAAACAACATTATATTTTCATAATTCACACATCCAACATCTACATAAATTATCTTCACACGTTACACTCGCTGGTTACTTCAAACAAATTCTATTTTCCATATTCCAAATTTAAATTAACATTTCACAACGATTAAAAGAAATAAATGCACACGTAGGCATTTAACAAAAGTTGCACCTACCTACCTACGTAATTAAAACATTTTAAACGTGAAAACTATACCTATACATCATCCTAACTTTAATTTTGGGCGCCAGAGATATTTTTACGGAAAATATTCAAACCATTTAAAAATATTTAAACAAAAATACATTTTTCCTATAACAAGCCTAAGTCAATCCTGATCCCATTTAACACACACATGTGACTATCTGGCTTGATTGAATTTTCTCCTCGACTTCAAGCATCGAGAATCCATATCGATGAACAAATTATAATAATAATCATCGATAGCATAACATTCATAGTTGATTCGATTGATGGACGCATATTTTATCTTTTCGAACGATATAAACGCTGTTCTACGGCGACGCGATATTTTTCTATTCACGAATCTAAACAAAATCATAGCTGTACATACTAGCAAACGTATGCAGCTCTCGACGATGCAACCGGCGATAATCAGCATTGCCAAAACTGATTTTAAAACCCACGCGAAAGACTTTACCCATTCGTGAATAGAGGGAGGTGTATGTGCCTCCCGTTCGGTGTCTTCTTCCATATCATCCTCAACCTGTTCCTCCGAGAGGGAAACCTCATCCTCTGCGGGTACCTCAACCTCCCTAGCGTCCTGGCTAGGTACATCACACCGAATTTCATCGCGAACAGATGCTATGTCTGGAAGATTATCTAACACAACTTGTCCCTCCGGAGTGTATTCTGGAAAGTCCAGGCGCCATACCAACTCTTGCAAATGTTCCAGATTAACTAACTCCCGACCATTAATCCTCGTCCTATACCAGGATGTCATTTGCTTCCATACGCTCATTGCTGGTCCTTCATCTTTAAATAATACATGGCCATACCCTTTTAAACGATTGTTTATCCTGACCTTCCAGTCAACAAAATCACTCCCCAGTTCATCCCGACCTTGACACACTGTCAACAGGTCATTATAGATCGCATTTATCTGCCCTTCCACACCAAACCTTCGCAAAATTATTTCTTTGAATACACCCCATCGACAATACCGAAACCCCAGAGACTTCCAGTACCGCTTTGCGTCGCCGCGCAAGCAATACACAGCCTCCCTTGGAAATTCATCATCCCACTCAAGCTTCCAGCGTTCCTCGCATTCTTTGAGGAACCGTTCGGGGCCTTCATCAGTCCAGCCTCCGAACGAAAGCGAAAATTCGCGCACATAGCATCTGATATACGACACCTTATCCATCGATCGAATCATACCGTAATACACAATAAACACATGTCAGATAAACAAGGCCAAAAGTCAAAACAATACACATTCGCCATTACAGATAACTTGTCAGTTCATTATTAAAAAAAAAAAATATACACCCTCCTCCGATATCACAAAAAAAAAACTAATTACAAAATCTCAGGGACGGATTCGTTGTAACGATTATGCACAGGAGTGCATTTTTTCGTTACGGACCCACGTTCGGAAGCCAATATGATATGGGGGGGTGAGAGAGAGGGTGATGAAAGAATGGTTTTGGTTGAGGATAAAATAAATAAAATATTATGCCAAAAATGCCAACGGCTGAGACTCTACTGGGCTACCCACAGCACTCCAGGAGTTAAAACAATAAAATGGTCTCGATTAAATTATACAGTGAGGCTATATAAATTAAGAGACGACAAGTTATCTGTAATTAAATGGACAAATGTGTAAAAGACAAATTTAAATTCAAATAAACATTTAATTAAAAATAAAAAAATTCTTACCACTATTACAAACACACGTTTAAACAGCAACACAATACTACGACTTACTCACTACCCCGTATTGTCTGTGCACACGTAATTATCCCAATATAAAAAAACACACTTGATTATTATTTCAATAAAAACGAAAACGTAGCACTTTTAAAATAATTAAATTTCACTTTGCGATGATTGTAATGGATCCCACGATGAGGGCGCCTCTGGCATGAAAATGCCTAGAGGCAAACAAGTTGAAGAAGGCGCCCCTTGGCGCAGTGCTGGGAGGGCGAAGTCCCACGTCCGAGGCTCCTCGAGGCAATTACCAGCCTTCACAGGTGCAGAGTTGGCTCGTCATGACTTCAGGAGGAGAATATCTCGACTCAACTGAAGCCCAATGACTAGAGACACTTGTCTCTCTGAAGGTCAGCTGATGAGTGATGGCAGGAGCGATCCTTCTACCAAGGACAACTGATCACGACTGATTGATAACGACTACTGATCACTACTGATGACTGGAGGAGACTCAAAACGACTGTCCTTCTACTCAAGGACATCTCTCTACTACCCTTGAGTGGGGTAGGGGGTTGGTCAAGGACACCTACTATGATGTGATTCATCAACGTGCAGCGCCGTGATTGGCTAATGAAAATACAAGTACACGCCTTCCCGCAGGTACCATTGTATTACGAGTCCACCTGGGCTTTTGTCTGCATTCCAGGAATTATGTACATGATGAAATAAATATTTACAAATAAGTTTGATATTGTTAAGCGTCCAGTGCACTGATTTATAATAAATAATTGATTCACATGTAAATAATTAAAGCGTCTCTTTCACTGATATTATATTTAAAACAATATTTCTTGTGTCCTTTATCACTGTTCTTTATCAAAGCGTCTTTTCGCACAACACAAAATAACACAATCCTTATTCTATTACATAGCACAATACAACCCTTTAGGTAGATAATTAAATACTCAAACTACGTATGTTACAATTAAATTATAATTCATACCTAAAGAGCTGTTTACATAATTCAACACATGTCACCGATATCGACACTCAATATCTCGAAGCGTAGGTATAAAAAAATCCAACCAAGCAGATACTCAATAATAATAATAATACAAACGCATTCTAAAATATTCATTTTAAAAACAATTAGCCGAAGTATGTACACAATGAATGCGCCTTAATCCTTTGAGTTATTATTATTTTATTACCCCTGTTGCTATGTAGGTACAAATTTAAATAAACAATAATATTTTGTATGCAGGTACGAAGATTAGTAAACAATACATTATTAATGCAGGTGCCTTTTAAGTGCAGGGATATTTTTAATGTCGGGATTTTCATATTTCTCATGAACTGCATTGTTTTATATTGAAATCCCGTACAACTTTCTAAAAACCAATTATTTTTTTAATGGTAACTTTTCGGCACAATACCTACTATACCGGGCATATCAATATTTTATAAATAAATAAATAAATAAATAAATAATATTTTATATATACGACATGAAATTAATATTAAATTTATTATTAAATTACACAATCAGTTAGAAATATGATCACATGTAATAAATACGGTATTTAATGTACATGTACTTAAAATTATTATTTTTTATAACAGAATTAAAAATAAACATAATACGATATAACCGTGAACATTTTTGAACATACATAATGCTTAGATACGAAGTTATTAATCAAGAGGTAAATAAAACCTAATAAATATTATTGATCTTATGCATACCTACACTTAATGATAAATATGTCAATCTCTAAAAGTCAACAGAATAATATGGATGTACCTAACTAAACATTATCATACACAAGTAAGAAAACAAAATTATAAACAAGTAAGTACATAAATAATTCATAAGTTTCGCACATCAAAATTATTGTGTAAGTGCCTACCTAAATTGAAATAAAATATTTTAATTTAAAATAACATAAAATATATTATCAATGAGCGCAATGTAGCAAAAAAATAAAATAAAACAATAATGGAAATATTTTTGATAAAATAACAAATAAATAAATAAAAAAATATTCCTTACACAAGCATTAGGATGCTTAAAAGGAGTGGAGTATATTGTCTAAAATGTGTTTATATGTGAAATGTTGATTTATGATTACATGTTTAAAATTTAAATAACATTAAAAGTAAATAAATATTTATCGGAATTAGGGATCACAAATACTTTATTATCACTCTGTAGACAACACTAACATACCAAGGATACGAAATGACTCACGCACACAGCTAATGTGTCGCCAGGAGTACAACGAAGATGAGCCGCGGTGTCAAAATGTTGTACTAAAAATTACATACCTAAAATACAGTTTGAGTCGATCATAGCGCCAGGATTATTCATCATGTTCATTAAAGTATGTTATACACATTTTCGCGCCATAAATACAAATATGCATACGACAAATTTTCGCCGGGTTCAACTACAAAATATTTTATTGTGTCGCAACCAATAAATATTTTTATTTCGCGATTCTTTTATTCAATTAACAAATATATGACGGAGGATTAGCTAAAATATCATAAATGGGATTAGCGTATTTACGAAGATATTCACACAATAAGGGGCAATGTCAACGTAGTGTACATCACAGGACAGCGAAAGTTAACGAATTTTGGCCTTTCGTGATCGTCTAGATTTATCTATTAACTATTTCAGTAGATTTGGACCCAGTACGTTGTGTTTTGCCGATAATTTTACCTACGTTGTGTTTTGCCGATAATTTTACCTACGTTGTGTATTTTTAAAACGCAAAATAAGTCACCTGAAATATACATTTCAATAATCAAAAAGAACAACAAAATCAATAAAACAATTTAACCATGAATTTTGATACATATTAACTCTGAGATCAACTTTGACGTCAGATCACCTACCTTGAGATACTTTAAAATAACATAATAAAAATAGTGCACAGTAAAACATAAAATATATAACTTAACAAATCATTGTAAAATAAAATTCAAATAATATCTATTATTCCATATCATCACGAGAATGTTGTATGGTAACTGGTTGCCGATCCATGTCCCTACATAAGATAACCGTTTCATAGTATCTATAGCCAATGTATGTACATATGTTCTACAACATACCTACTAATTCGTTGCGTCGTAAAGGACAGTGGCGCACCCCAAAACATAACTTTATTACTTTTGAATATTAATTAAATTTCAACACGATTGCTTTGGCATCATTTTCGGAGACTATAACAACTGGTTGTTTATGCATGGAAAGCATGCTGTGTCCATGCTGAAGGAGCGCCGCCTTCGCTCCCTCACGTCTCAAACTCGCCATGCCGTACTTTGAGCCCGGGTGCACTAATCTACACCGAATATATAAAATAATATATAATATATATACTCATTTGAACATGCAGCTATATATAATAAGAATAATTATAAATATATGTTAAGAAGCTTTGTCTAGGACCCTGGCGGGAAACGGGGCAAGACCAGTATTGACCCTTGTCTCGAAAGCTGAATCGAAGAGATGGGAGCAGGGCTTGCTAACGGTACACCTACATTTCGAAGCAGGATTAGGACTGGAATTGTTAGTATATAGTATATGTTTCTACAAAGTACATAATACGTCTCGTGCATAATTGTATAATAATAATGATAAATATGTGGTTACGAATAGATCAAACCCACACTATAGACACAAGGTAGCTAGTCTAGTGTCGATAGGCAGAAGGGATCCATATCCATAAGGTAATCTCGACAAGATTTAGCTATAAAAGACTACATATTTATGGTGAGGTGAATTTAGGAATCATGTAAGTCAAATAAAAATATATTAAGACCAATAAATACATAAATATTACTTATGATTAGTGTCATGCAAAATATCAAATTTGTTCCTTCCATGATATCGCAGCAATTACAGCATGTTGAATAAGTAGAAAAATCCAGTAAGTTCATAGAATACAAATGACATTCGACGATAAAATATGTAATTAAATTAATAATTAAATAATATCCTGATCAACGGACAACTTCTCTCCAAACTGCATAATCTTTCGTTATGGTAAAATAAATTAAATAAAAGTATAATATTAGGTGGGTCGGTACGTCACTGCCGTCGGTCTAGTATTAGGCTATTAGGTTTGTGGGACGGCGCTATATAAATTCAGTCATAGGTACATACATACATATAATAATACTGAAAATAGGCATACATAACACATAATTCCTTTGTTTTCAAAATCTGTAAAATTAAATCCTTGAGTACAAATATTGCCTTGTAGACAACAGACATCCTGAGAGTATCCTAGCACCTAAATATAAATAAATTAATAATATTGAAAAATCTTATCTTATGACAGCTGGCAGCATCACGGATTTTAAATGTTAATTCAAAGTAATTTATGATGATCTATATAATATATTCCCAAATGTGGAAATATCACTAAAATATAATGTATTAACTACTACGAAGATGGGTAAATTTATCCTTCCACTTTTATCCTTCTTTGACCTGAAAACTGAGTTACTCGAACAAAAAGAGTTCGTCGGTAGCCTGGAGGTAGAGTCTCGGCCTCTTGAACAAGGGGTCCGCGGTTCGATCCCAGGTGCCGGCAGACTCTCCTTTCACGACACAAGCTTTTAGCTTATTGATTTTATTTTGTTTATTGGTGTGACCTGATTTGTTTTTAACTATAATGTATACATTTTTGATTATGTCTAATATAAGGTTTTATAATATTAATAGAGTTACTTAAGATAAACTATAAAAAAATATAATATTTATATTTGAATAATATTAATTAACTTAGAAGCCTTTCGGATAGACACCCATCATCAGTGAGTTTTAATTCTAATTCTATTAAATTCCATTAATGATAATTCTATTAATATGAATTTACACAAAGTTATTCCAAGTACTATACAATCATTATCTTTATAATATTTTTAATTTGTCATGTATTGTAAAAGGCAAATGCCGTTTATTGTCCAAAATGATATTTATGTTCATATATTTGTTAGCGGTTTTGCAAATATATGTAAATATTTACTTATTATTATCTGTAAATGTTTAATGATACAATATTAATTTATCTCAAAATTGAAAATTTTGAAGAGTGACGGCTTTTCTTCTGCACCCCACATACATTTATAATACCATCTCCGTAGTGTCACAATATGTCCGTATAAAAGTAAAATTTCTAAAATCTCCCATGAAGAGTTTAGACCCTGTCAGTAAGAAGTACCTTTGAAAAATACCTCAAAGCCATAATAAATTAACAACTTTGAAGAGTGGATTCCTTAAAGGTAAATAAGTAATGACAATAAAATGATAGTAAATTTTTAATTCGTATGGCGGAGATAGCATAAGCTACCACTGCCTATTATGATGACGATGGTGGAAAAAGCTGCTTTAGAAATTTATTGAGGATATAAAAGCTCCACTTGTATAACGCAGTGACGTACCTTCCATACATACAAAAAAAAATATCTCATGTCTCAACTTTGTTTCATCTGTGGGCATTTTTTTTCAGTGTTTTGTTAATAATAATAACTAGACAACTTATTTATGATACGCCGTTTTGTGGAAAAACCACCGCAAGGGCCCATTTAAGAATCATAACACCTCCCGAACAATAGGGTTTTTAACCTCGTCTTGAACACCTCAACACTCTCCAGAGTTCGCAAATCAAAGGGAATTTTGTTCCACAGCAACGGACCAGCCACACAGAAGGCACGGTTAACATAGTTGGCCAGACCCCCCCTACGCGGTACCACAAGTCTATTGACAGAGTCTGTGTTTGCAGACCTTAGTGATTTTTAATATGAGATTCAAGCAGCTCGGCTTTATCAGTTTGCACAAAAATATCTGGAAATTAGTCTAGACTCTTTTACCAACCCCTTCACAACACTTGGAGGAATCGTATCGGGTCCCTGTGATTTACCCCTCGATAGCCTATTCAATTCATTCACAATATCAATTTGAAAACCACTTTTTTCTGGTGTTCGTTCCTTTATGTACAAAGTGTCTTATTTAACTCGGTAAAAAATGACAAATTCCTACAATAACTTATTTTCTATACGTGAAAAATTCCAAGCGCATGACTACGAAATTTATTTCCTATTTACCTGACAAATAACAGATAAAACAGCATTTTAGACAAACACTTTTTGGATAAATCAACATTACAAATTCCCACCTCCACACACAATTTTTTCAACCCTATTTAAACTGTATTTTTGAAATGAACATGATCAAATCATTCTCAAATGGATGCAGAACCTATATAAATAAATAATTTTTTTCTTGACACAACTGCATCTTAATTTTCTTCCATCCTGGCGTCAAGTATTTTGGATCTAGCTCATTTATATTGGACAATAGGATAGGTATATCATAAATGATTTAAATATAAACAATGAAAAAATCTAGTCCCGCCACTGATACTACGGAATACTTAAATACCTACTTTTCTACTACTAAATCCAGTGGTGAAACAAAACATACAAATTATTGGTCTGTGCACATATAATGCAAAGTAAACAATTATTGTTTTTAATCAATGTACGGTATAGAATGAAAAAATAAATAAATAAACATTCTTTTTTATCTATTTGGCGCTCTGTTTTAAGATAAACGGTTTAATGAGTTGAGGTTTGTGGAAAAAAAAATAAAGAAACGTTTAGATAAGTAGTTAATGTACATAGGGATATTTTTTTTGTGATTATAATTTTTTTCTTTGCGGCTCTAAATGTATAGTACAATAATAGTACATATATTTAAATATTTTGATTTACTATGTACTTAACATAATATTTTGATTTACTATGTACCTACTTAAAAAAATATTTTGATTTACTATGTACTTAACAAAATATTTTGATTTACTTTGTACCTAACAAAATATTTTGATTTAATATGTACTTAACACAATATTTTGATTTACTTTGTACTTAACAAAATGTTTTGATTTACTATGTACTTAACAAAATATTTTGATTTACTATGTACTTAACAAAAAAAATTGATTTACTATGTACTTAACAATATTTTATTAATAACGCTTTTGCAATTTCTTATATCAAGCGTCTTTATGAAATAATAAAAATCGTCTTATCCCAGAATGCAATTGACAATGTCCTTTAAATACGAAAGACGTCTCTCTCGACAGTAAAACACATAGTAAAACTCGTGAACAGAGGGTCTGCGGTTCGATCCCAGGTGCCGGCAAACTCCTCATTCACGACACAGGCTTTTAGCTTACCGTGAAAGGTGTATAAGGTAAGATTTGGGTTTATAACAAAACCCAGACATATCTTGCAAAAAAAAAAGTAGAAGAAAACCTTTGATATTTCGATATGAAATTTTACTACTATAATACCGATACAGTCATCGTCTTAAATTTTATTTGCACGAAAACTAACAGTTACTCAACTGGGCCTTTTAATTTTCGGAAATTCTGTTATGTTATTTTTTTTAGAATTTTTCTAAAAGCTTAAAAAGAAGAAAAAGACATGAATTCATCTTTATTTTTAACAAGGCCGTTTAGAGTCTAATCTCAGCTTATGACGATAATAATAAAGCTATTGCAGAGCAAACTATTCAAAGAGCTTTTAACACATGCGTCACGTCCGAGCAATGAATGCAGTTATACTAATAATATGAAAACTCTACGACAATACGAATATCATAATAAGTAGGTACTTGTGATTATAACAGTAAAAATGTAAAGTTTTATTTAGTATATTACATATATAATAGAATATGACATTTTTGAATTTTTGTTTGGGTTTTTCAGACATTTTAAACAGTAGTTTTATAATAATAATAAAAGTGTATGTTTGTTTATTCCTATGCTTGTGTGTATGTCTTTTATAGTCTCTTTTACCAAAATAAATAATTCAAATAAGTGTATGTACTTTACAAGCTGCGAGTTTTTACTATCTTCTTGCAAGTCTTTTAATAATCTGATTAGTTCTGGGTGACAATTTTTTGCAATTCACAGTTACTTTAACAAACAATTTCGTTTTACTTTAGGAAGTTTATGAGAAAAGTTATAAGTAAGATCAGAGTTGGGCAAAAAAGATTGTTTGAGTGAAGACATCATGAAGATAAAAGAAGAAGAAAATTTTCAACACAACAGTCTAACGCCATTGAGAGAAATCTTATTAATTCATTCAGTCCTGCACATTGATTCCAAGCAATTAAACTTAAAAATATATTTAAAATTAAATACAATCAATGTATGTATAAGGAACACGCTTTTAAAATCCAACAAACCCAATGAATTGTTGATGAACTGTTGCAGAAAGCCCAAAACATAGATACTTGAAGAACTATTAGTTATTTGATATTTGATTTTCTGAAGTAGTCCAATCATATGAAATCTGTGTGAACAATGACGGAGAACGTTAGTATGAAAATTAGTCAAAATCAAATTAGTTTTTAAGCTATAATCACATTTATCTTCAAATTTATTTCTCCAGTTTCAAAGAAAATAGCTCGTTACCTTAATGTAGAACTTTCCTTAGTTCAGTATATGGTTAAAAATGAGGTAAATATGAAGAAATAAGAAATGATAATAACATTTACGAGATAATTTAACCGATGAGAAAAATTAAATTTGTATATAGGTAATAATGCATGTCAAAATTTGCTTAAGATATTTTAAATATTTTCATTACAAAAACAAAACTTTAAACTGCTCTATTGAAAAATCACCTTAAAATACTAAGGATAGTTCTGCATTAAGGTAGCGAGCTGTAAAAGTAACTATGTAGTTATTGTCTGAAAAACGTCGAGTTTTAAGCAAGTGTGATAAAAACAACCATTTTTGTGTCCGGCATTTCCGCAAAGTTGTCAAAAGTGGTCGTTACCAAACAACACCACGTAGCACGTCCGTAGAATTATCGCGACTGATTACGTACATACATACTGCTACGACGTAGCATCATCACATAATTATAATACATTGTACTTTTACTTAAATGCTGAAAATGTGCCTTTAAAACCTGCAATTATTATTTAAATACCTTGGCAGTAGTGGATAGAGATAATATAAGTTGATATGCTTGTAATTAAAAGTTCAAATGAAGAATAAAGTTCATATTATGATAAGCATAATACTAACTGAAAAAAATAGGTTTGTTTATTAACATTCTATTTATCTAAACACACATACCCTCACATGATTTATCATACAATAGGTGTGTGTTAGTCAGTTCATTGACAACATGTAATGAACCTGTAAATTATCGTTTCCGTGCCATTAAAAGATAAGCGATTCAGGATGGTTGGTATTATCTCACTACTGCCAAATAACCTTACCATACCTTCAGCCTTTTCCTTATGTCCAGTATTGTACAAAAACCTTTATCTTAGACTTCTACAGTTCTCTGTTGGACAAGATCGACTCTCTTCCAGTGTAGACCATCTCCTTTTTTTAATGTTATCGGTCCGTCTTATATGGGGCCCACCCACGTTGTTTTGCGTCCTGTTCTAGGCCTCCATTCCATCAGTTTCTTCGTCCATCTACCATCAAATATACGTACCATGTGACCTACTGCCGATTTAAAGATGATAAATGTCTTACATATGATGTAAGTCTTGTAAAACTTTCATGGTGATGGATGACCTATGTTTTCATGTTGTACAATTAAGGTACTGGATAACTAATTTGGAAATATGTCTTAACTATGGAGCAACACATAGATAAGTTTTCAATGCCTAAAATGGATAGCATTCAATGGATACTACAAAAAAGTATATATTTAAACATAATTTTTCATCTTTTGGATCTTGTTTAGAAATGTAATAAAAAAATTATCAGAAAAAGAAAGCGAATAGTCAAGATAAATACTTCATTACAAATTTCACTCCGTGGTTTCTATCAAATAACAAATAGTAGCTAAAAATTAGATAAAGTGTTAAATTATTAAAAGTATGTTTCCTGGATCATTCGGGTCACCGCAATATATTTTCTTTATATCTACATTTCAGTAAAAAAAATAATAATACTATCTGAAATTGAAACTGAAAAACTTGAAAAGTCTGGCCTGAAGTGAGGGACGACGAATTAGAGAGTAGTAGAGTAGGGGAAGTGTGAGTGAATGAATGAAGAGTTGGTAGGTAATATGTTATTGTAGATATAATAAAGCTCCTGAAAAAGCTTCGGATAATCTTAAGTTATGAGGTGGATGTGCAAATAATAATATGTGAAGATGAAACTGAAAGAGGCAAAGCTCGATTTAGTGAAACGGCGCTTTAGCGTCACCCTAATCCAAGAAAAGCCTCAAATACTAAGTTTATATTATGTGTTATTATTTATATAAGAAGCTTCCTTCAAGAAACGCAATCAGTATGATGAGTACTGTAATATTTTATAGTGTTTATTTTGCTTGACTCTTTCAATGAAATATTTTAGAATTTGTAATTTCAAGTTTCACTTAACTTAATTTCACATTTATGTACAGAAAGAAAAAATATGTTTATTACGGTATTTATATATTTACGGTCTTAAGAGACACAAACAGTTAAACAAAATAAATACGAACACTAAAAATCTTATCGATGAACAAACCAATCAAGGCCTACAAATTACTAGAGCACATGACACACACGTTATTAGCAAATAATAATAGAATATTTATTAATATTTATTTATACATTATTGAAATATTTAAAATATATTATAAGACATTTCTGCCCTAAGATGGCAAAGTATGATATGTCACTTTTTTGGTCAAATTGAGTTATTAGTATCAATGGATTCGTCTCTGCGAGATCTACAAGATGGCAAAATATGATATGGATATGGTTTATATTATTTGAATTAAACAAGGATTTCAAAATATGATATGTACGTTTTCAGGATTTCTTAAGATGGCAAACTATGATATGTCTACATATCATAGTTTGCCATCTTATGTATCGGCATCGCAACAGTCTACTCGTATGTCTACATATCATAGTTTGCCATCTTATGTATCGGCATTGCGATAGTACCTATACCTACTCGTATGTCACAAGACATAGGTATTTTGCAATATTGACTTTTCGGTAATAGAGATGATGGCTAATTATGATTTGTTGACATGTTTATTTATTTATAAAATTATAAAAATATACATTTTTTTACAATTTAAAAAAACAGTTCACTAGTAATTACAAACTCAAACATATATTACTAGTTAATCAAAGTAATGAATTAGAGAACCACGTGGCTTGATCACGTGGATCAGATTCTCAAGGACGGCCGCGTGTTGAGTAAAAGGAACCGACGTGCGTGTATGAGATACTGTATGAATGTGGAGGAAACGAAGGAAGTGGGATAGATCTGTTTGGCGTTCCGTTCTCTCTGCCTACCTCGCTTGGGACACGGCGTAGGGGTATAGTATAATTTACATTCTTTGCATTCCGCCCCACCACATGGATCAGAATCTTTCCTTTACATAGTTTAAGCATCTTAATTTAAAGGCTGCTAGAGGTGCTAGGGTCCGAACTTCCTTGATTTCCACAGGGATTTCTCTGTAAAGTTTAATTCCTTTACAGAAAAAAACTGTTGTCAGTTTTTGTGTCTTACCCTGGGACTCTGAAGTTCATTCCTAGCCCTTTACACAATCTATTAAATTAGATGAAAGGTGTTTAGAAAAAAGATTTATAAAATCATGTATCCTTTTAAAAAAAAGGAATTTTAGCTTATAAGATTAAGTTGGAGAATAAAGGCAAGAGAAGAGTAGACGAGACTCCTAGATTTAGCCAAGGCCCATCCTGGGCTGTTATGCTTATGATGATGATCATAATAGGAAAAGTTGCCTAAGCATGGTGTTCTATTAGGCAAAGATTAATATTTTTGAGATTTCTAAAGGAAATCAATGTAATAAAAAGAGGTTTCAACCAATCAATAATTAAAATATTAATAATTAATTATTCATAAAATTTTAATGTATTCACATTGCATTCTCAAGTTGGCTAGTTTTATCTTACAAACAGAAGGAGGCTACATACGATATGTCCTAGACATATCATGTTTTGTTTACTTTGCAATAGGAGATCATATTTTGGCATCTTACATTAAGATGCCAAAATATGATATGTCAGGTAGATAGTCAGATATATGACAAATTTCATTACTTTACATTTGAAAATTACATATTTATATATTTAACTCAATAAATAACTATTTTGTCAACATATGTCCATTATTATATGTCTTTATTGTCATTTCCCTGATTTACACCAACACATCAAACTTTAAATTTGCTCTCCTGTAAAGTTTGCTAAAAGTGACATATCATACTTTGCCATCTTAGGGCAGATTTATACTATAATTAAATATTAAAAAAAACTATTCAAACATAAGCTTTGATTCTGACTAGAAATAATCGTAAAATTGACGATTTAATGCAAAGTATGATTTCATTTCAATAGAATTCAATTCGTTTATTTCCTTAAATAAGCATAATAATTATATAAAACTTATTTCATTTTGTCACCTCACTAGGTTACAGCCCGTGTCGAGGCGGACAGTACAGTCATTAACATTAAAAAAAAAAAAATGACATAACAATTGGTATTTGACATGACAGTAACAGAAAAAACAAATTTTGATATAACAATTGCAGGAAATTAATCGATGCTGGAGAAATATAATCAAAAATATGTTATTATCATCAACAAATATCAATAAAGCCAGGTTGATAAAAAGATTATTACAATTCATACAAATTTTCCCCGAAAATAATAAAAGCAAGAAACAAGACAACTTATAAAATAAATAATCAATTTGTATGTATAATTTCACTTTGTTTATAGTTTAGACAAAAATAATAAATATTAAAAATTTGTATACCAATTTTTCTAATATTGAACTACGTTTAACTATAAATGTATCTCGTTTAAAAATGTTTGAATCGTTTAAGTAATTTTAAACATTAGTAGGTAGGTACTTATTAAACAATGTGTGAAATAAAGGTTGAAAATAAATGTTTGGAGCAAGTGGACGAGTATGTAGGTATATTTAGGAAGTTTGTTTGCGAGGGATGGAAGATGTGACAAGGATATCGAAAGAAGAAAAGTGGCCGGTGCTAGGATTAACGGTGCACTTCGGCCCATTGTTAGCAATGACAATGTGTCGAACATGGCAAAATTGCTAGTGCACAATACGATCCTGGTACCGACACTTATGTATGCAAGCGAAACGTGGACATGGTTGAAGAAGGACGAAAGTGGAATAAATGCTGTGGAGATGAGATCGCTGAGGAGGATGGCTGGTAAAACGTTGCGTGATAGAGTGAGGAATGATGATATTAGAAGAATGAGTGGATGCAAAAGGAGTGTTGTAGATAGAATGCGTGTGAATAAATTGAGATGGTTTGGTCATGTGGAACGAATGGAAGAGGAAAGAATGACAAAGAGGATATACTTGACTGAAAGGAGGGGTGTGAGGAAGCGCGGGCGTCCGAGAACTACATGGCTTGAACATGTAGATCAAATTCTCAAGGACGGCCGTGTTTTGAGTAAGAGAAATCGACGTGCGTGCATGAGAAATTGTATGACTGTGGAGGAGGCGAAAGAAGTATGTAAAAACAGATCTAATTGGCGTTCCGTTCTCTCTGCCTACCCCACTTGGGATACGGCGTGAGGGAATAGATTGATAGATAGACTTATAAGACATTAGTATACAAAACGATAAATAATACATTATTTTGATCAATACTAAAAAGTCAATTAGATTATTATAAAAAATCATAATACTTTTACGAATCTCATTGATTTCTTTCAATGCAAGATTTTTTAAATGATTTTTTTTAGAATATGTTTAATAAAATACCCAATAAATAGTAAGAACTGTTGGTAGAGTGAACGATGATGTTAGCTCAATGAAGTTAAAACTGTCAAAGTTAATATGAAAGCATCATAAACCTTATCTTTTTCCTGCCAAAGATGTATATCAAATCACTATTTTTTTTTATTTTTTTTTTAAAAAGATATATCTGGGTTTTGTTATAAACCCAAATACAACTTTATACACCTTCCACAGTAAGCTAAAAGCTTGTGTCGTGAAAGGGGAGTTTACCTGGGATCGAACCGCGGACCCCTTGTTCAAGAGACCGAGACTCTACCCCCAGGCTACCGACGAATCTATACTATATAAATCAAAGTTTAATTTATCGACCGACGGTTCTTGGTGGAAGTTCATATTAATAATTTTAAAATGAAACACAATATGTAGTTATTCCACTATTGACTTTATTTATTTTTGCGAGCCGGCTTTCAAGAGCTTCCGCTCTCATCGTCAGGCAAAAGAAAAGTATGACTTTATACTGATAAAGTAAAACTTTACTTTTGCCTGACGATGAGAGCGGAAGCTCTTGAAAGCCGGCTCGCAAAAATAAATAAAGTCAATAGTGGAATAACAACATATTGTGTTTCATTTTAAAATTACTATATAAATCACTAAAAGTGATAATCTCGCCACTGCACATCATCAATTTTTTTCTTATGTAAACTGCTCTGTTGATTTTGTCATATATGAATCATATATGAATCATTATGAATACTTATAATGGCAAGTTCAGTGACATTGACATGTTTGCCGGCAGTGCTCGCACTTTTAAAATGTCAATTTTGCAGGTTATGTGTTGCGGTCCGTGACTTCGATTTTCTCTGCTTCTCTTGTTATCAGTGTTTTCCATCCCTTTTCATATTTTCTTATTTCCCATGACACTCAATATTGTATTAATTATAGGTATGTTGTTCTTTATTTTGTAAAGGTAGGTAGATTTTTATAATATTAAATATTTCAACTTCCTCACCACAATTCGCGAAATATTATTATGTAGATACTATGAATGCTAGGATACGTGTGTACTTGTATAAACAATATTCTAAATACCTACCTATTAGTGTTATAACTGTTTGAGATTTTACCAGATACGTATAACGGATAACCGCCGAGACACTTTAACCCTTTTAAGTCTACGGGAAGTATAGTTATCAAGGGTAAAAACTCAATTTTTAATGATTTCTGTTATAAAGATATAAGATTGATATCTTAGTTTTGCTACCTTGGGACTGTGGTAAACTATCGGTAGGTAGGTATGTGTTATTTATATTTTAATATTTTTATGTTGCCATTATATAAAATTTTGAGTTCATTCATTATCATTTTTTGTGATCTGGTGATATTAAGGCATGAATCGTAACTGAAAGTACTTTTTTTAAATTTTAAAATGGCTCTAAACTGTAACTTACAAAGTTGTTCCTTCCAAAAAAGGGAAATTAAGGAAAATGTTTTAATTGCGGGATACTTTCAGTGGATCTATAAAACCTCCTATGTGATTTGATAGAAAATTATGTGTCTTGTCAAGCCACATATACCAATGAAATAACATAATATACACTGAGATGTCCATGAAAATGTCATTAATAGAAACCTTTATTGAATGATTCTTGAAAACTCACAGGTAAGTACCTACTTCAAAAAAGAAACTGCAATTATTTTTGAAACATGCCTTGCAATTTAATATACCTACAACAGAATTTCTAAGACACCTTTCACATAACGATACTTATAAAGCAAAACAGTTCTTATTTTATCTCCTGTAACATCATATTTTAAACCACTCTTGATTAATTATTCCAATTGATCATAATCACCGTTAGTCAACCTATTTGAATTAACTAGGTAGGTATGTTGTACATGACACACATACATATTTGAACTTCCTTAAGGAGTGCACGACACGGAGTATCGACGCTTTTGAATCGACCTAAGGCTTGGTTAAGATTATTCTTTAAACCTAGGTAACATTCCCAATTACTCTGAAGCATGCTTATCACATGACTTGAAATTTTTGAAAGTTGTATGTATCTATAGTTCAACTTGATAAATAAACGTGGGATATTAAATTTCAAAAATACATTGACGATATACATAATTTTGTAACCAACTTTTATAGTATCCAACAATGTTTTATGGTATCTAACTAAGTATTATGGTATCTAAGCGAATAAAAAGTCAAGATCCGGTATTCGGCGGAATAGACCACTACATGTCTATTCTAAATATCAAGATAATACAATATTATAATATTATGTATTTTCCAAATAACTACAATAAGTTAATAATAGTACATTATTGTTATATAATATCATGATTTCTGCAAGCTGTACTTGCTATTGGTTATTTCAATACGGTAATAAATTATTGTTCCAGAACAATACACTGAATATAAGTGGGTAATATTATTAGTTAAACAGTAGGTATAAAGTTCCTTAACATATTTTAAACTACACACATAGAACAATAATATGTACCTACGTATTGCACTAGTCCATAAACCACACAGTTCCCTAGAAATATTTTTATTTGTGCATGTATTGCAAAAAAAACCTGATAATGAGAGTACAAGGTGTTGACAGTCTATCTATCTATACCCTCACGCCATATCCCAAGTGGGGTAGGCAGGGAGAACGGAACGGCATAAAAATCTGCCCCTAGATACTTTTTTTCGCCTCTTCTTCATGCATACAACCTCTCATGCACGCACGTCAATTTCTCTTACTCAACACACGGCCGTCCTTGAGAATTTGATCTAAGTGATCAAGCCATGTAGCTCTCAGATGCCCGCGCTTCCTCACACACCTTCTTTCAGACAACTATATCCTCATTGTGTTGAAAATTTACATGCAAAGAAAATAAATTATAAATGTCCTCTTAAGATTAAAGTGGCGTAGCAGTGCATAGTCGCATAGGAGCGCATTGGAATCAAAAGGGGACTAATCCAAAAATGACATTTTTTCAAACATTTTCAGAATAAGTGAAGATGTTTATTTTTTTAAGCGTGATACTAAGATACTAAGATTTTAAGATTAACACAAAAAAAATACTATGAATGAAATTTCGTATAGAGGGCATATTATTTACTGACTGCACAAATATAAGTCACAACATAATAAGAAAGTACATAAGTACAAACATACAAACATTTGAAGAACGAAATTGAATATTTTCTTCCAAGTAGTATTTCTAAATATTATGAAACATTGATGTTATGTAGTTGGTGGTACTAGCAACATTACTCTTCATTGAATGATGTACCGCAGTCAGTCAGACTCGCGGTTTTCAGTTGTGTGTGTATATTATGTTACTTTATGCTAAACTATAACTGATTTGTGTCTTGAACCATCTGAGAATTCTACATTATTAAGAAACATTTTGTAGACACCATATTGTAGAAATATGTCTACCGTATTTTATTGGCACAGGCAAATATACACATGAAACAATATCTTCATTAGTTGTATAAAAAGTGATTGAAGTATTTCCTTCCTTTCTTTTTTGTTGATTCCACCAGGGGAAATACACGGGTGAGACGAACCTTCTCCATTCTGAGCTTTTCTAGTATTTTGTAGTTGAACTGTTCTTCCCAAAAAATCCTTAATAAAAAAATACCCGGAACCAGAAATTACCGAGAAGGTACATATTTACCTTTTCGATTAATTTGACAGTGAGAAAATTAGAATGTAGTTTTTCGATTTAAAGTCATAAAAAGCGGATATCTTTTATGATTTAAATGTGGAAATATTTATCCCGTGGAGCACCCGGTAAAGAATCCCACTCTTCTCCATAAGTTTTCGAGTGTCCTGTAAAAGGCAGGCGTTTGAAAAATTAAAACATTTTACATCTTAATTTCAGCGATGAGGTTTGTCACCATCCTGAGTAATATATTGGAATGGAGATGACAGCTTACATGTTTATTTTATGCAGCTGGTCTGCTGGCTACCCCACTTGTGTGATATGCCGTGATGGTATAGTAGTAGTATTAGAAGTCATAAAAAGTCAATGGCTCACCGATGCGATCCAATAACTAGCATTTTTTCGCAATTTCTACACACTGTGCCAGTTATTATTTATTTTGATCAATTTTAGCTTACGATTACCCCCCCCCCACCCCCCTCCCGCCAATTCCATAAATTGCCTCTTTTACGTCTTGGGTGTATATTAAACATTATTTTCAAATTGTTTTTCTATTGATAATTTAGTGCAAAAAAACCTTACCCACAATCTAAAATAATTTTTATTCTATCTCAATCTGAATACCTTAGGGTGCAACAAAAACTTCAACCAAATTTGGTACTAGATACATCAAAGTAATAAGGTGATATATTATTTATTTTGTATCGAAAACTACTTGAAAGACATAGTAAAAATGCCTTAATGAAACGTTATATTGCTATTCTTATAGGTATTTAAATAGTAGAACATCCGACACAGTCATATACAGAATTAGAAGTATGCACTATGTAGGGATGTATCTCTAATACACGTTTCTACAGATAGAACTCACGGTAACCCGTTGCGGTTACAACAATAACGGCGTAATTCAAGAATCACATTGTTATCAAGAATACAGCGCGCCTCTAAAGGGAGTTCAATTTGATGAAAGTGTAAGAGATGAATGCCAATATTTTCATTTTCGTGATTTTTTTTAAATTAGTATTTTTTATTTTGATGGAATGATATTGAAATAAAAAAAGTAATTTATTATTAACATATTCTTTATTGTTCATTGATAAAAAGCAATTTTACACATAAATACAGAACGATATCAACTAAAATTAATGTACGATTACAAAGATCGAGTTCATAGTAAAAACGCGATTTTTTCAAACTCACCCGATTTCATATCAATTATATTATACAAAAATTATAAGACAGAAAAAGAGAAGGTGCAAGGGAAAAAATAAACATAAACAGTCTTATTAATAAAAATCCGCCAAACCATGGTTGAACCACTGATTTCGTGATCCGCCTATTAGCGTTTGAACCACCGATCAAATTTTCTTTATTAATAAAAATATTTAATCCGTACCATAGACATCTGTACTTTATATAAAAGATTTCATATGGCAACTCGAAAATTCGCTCTATTATGTTGGTTGCCATGTTACACGACGCTGGTAAACAGACAAATTCAAAACAAACAAGCGGCTGTCAAAATTATCTTACAGTGGAACCTCTCATAACGAGTTTAATTCGTTCCAGTTACTTGTTATGCGAAACATTTTTTTCTATAGAAATCAATGTAAAATACAATAATGCGTTCCATGCCGAAAGAATAAGTATTCTTGGAGAACTTTTTTATTAAAGTTTATTCAAATAAAATTACTTATAAAAGAGTGTTACAACTTAAAATACAATTTAGATTAGGAAAAAAAACGTACCTAAATAAAAATATGAATATATGACAAATAATTATCCATTTTTATGGGAGCAACTTTTTCACTTTTTCTTTTGCTCGTTATGCGAATACTCGTTATGAGAGGTTTCACTGTATTGGTTTTTTCATCTGACATTTTGTACCCAAATACACAGAAATATAAAATATGATGAGGAAGGTTTGTATAATTGAAAAGCAAATGTAATAATGGAATGACATTTTATTTATTTATCAAATAAATCATAATCTGACACACAATCAGTGATATGGGTATAACATAACACTGCGCACAATATGCATTACTAACCATCAGTAAAATTTTATTTTCTGCTTTCCCTTTTACATTCAAATGATGTACAGGAATAATTCTCATCAGAATCAATCAATATAACTTTCATACAACATGGAAAAAAGTATCTCTGTCACGAAACAATTAAATGCGTCTATCAAAAAACAAATTAAGAAACTGGTGTTCTGTCACACGAAAAAAGTGTCTATTATCACAAGAAAAACAACTGATTGAATTAAATTCACATTCGGATACTACTTAAGCGTATTTTTAACCCAAACCAACTCCGATAAATTGTAAAATAACTGCAAAACGTACATGTAAACCCGCATAGCAAACATCTGACGTAAAATCCAACATGGCGGGCAGATGACGCCGATTTGAACCACCTTACTTAAATCACCTTACTTAAACCACCTCGAGAGGCGGATCAACCACTTTTAAACTAGGTTCAAGCTGATCAACGTTTATCAATACGTTTTTTGTCTGATCGGTGGTTCATCTCCTTCTAGAAATTTAATCTACGTTTATTAATAAGACTGAAAAAGATACTTGGACAAAAACCCTACACTTTGAGTGATAAAATGATCCTGGATAAGTGTTCACGAATACCAATTTTTGGTGTTCAAGTTTTACAAATTGCAATCCCTACACGGTGACTGATGAGACGCGGTTTACGAATAATAATAACAACAAAACAAGTAATAGTAATACAATGGTGGTTGTAAGGTTGATGAGAAGAAGTAGGTAGATAGTAGTGGGAGGACAGCGTCGTCAGTGTTAGTGGCAACGTCGCAGGAGAAGAAAAAGAAGAATAAATACCTAACAATAGTATGTATGTATGTAGGTACTACTGAAGATAATGAATATGTTGAAGGTACGTTTTGTGTGAAGCTCTTTCAGACTATGATATTTTCACAGTTAATTTTTTTTTTTAATTTTATGAATTTTTACGGAGGACATGACTGAAAGTACGAACTGCAAAGGTCAACCAATAATCACGCATATGGATTAGATAACAAGCATTTGATATGTGGCTTCATATATAAGAATATTTCGTTTTTCTTAGACGGATAAGGTCACAAATGTTGAAGTATTACGAAGATTTAGAAAAGACAGAAAACTCCTGTTGGATGTGCGTTAGATCTCATATCTGACTCATAGTGCGTGGGGGAAAATGACACATTCTGCGGTTGATTGTGACAGGAGGACGGACGAAACAGAAAGACGTCGAGGAGCTGGCAGAAAATAAACATTGTGGCTGCGCAATATACGAAACTGGAGTGAAATGACAGGTGTGGAGAAGTTGTTTTGAACAGCATAGGACATCGAAACACATGTCAAAGTAGTCGCTAACATCGGAGGGACCTGATAGGACACTTATAGAAGAAGATCAGATTGTAGGTATATGAGAGCTATACAGAATGGTGAAAAAAGTGTGGAAAGATATTCATTGTGTTAAATGTCTTAAGACGCATTGCACTTTTTTAAAAATCTCCGAAAAATCGACGACCAATCTGCGATATGACATAGTTTAATTTCATCCAAAAAGGACCTAAGATGGATAGATAGTTTGTAACTACTGTTAGTTAGATGGAGTAAGGAGAAAATTCACCATAGAGATGTCATGTATATTAAGGTTGGCTTCCGGCCAGGAGACGAAGAACATTACAAACGGAAATGGTATTGTTATAATATTATAATTATGTTGTTCTAAGATTGCAAATAAGTTCCTGCTGTCTACAAAAAAGGTTGTGTCTTCATTATATACCTTGGAGCTTTTTTGTTGTTGTTGCGCCAACTGCGTCACATTTTTGCTACGATATTTTCAAATGTTTTGATAGATAGGTAGGCTTAGTTATCAGGAAATGGCAAACTGCGAAAAAAAGTCACCAATATAAGTCTTCTGTGTAAAAAAAAAAAGTAGTCTTTAAAAATAGCTAAGCAATTAATTTTTCAATATTATTGAAATTACTCATCAATCACAAATTAAATTAATAATAACTAAATAAGGCAATTCACTCCTTGGAGTGATTACAAAATAAAATACGAGTAAGTATATTTAAGACAATATATAATTAAGACATTTAACATCTTAAATTCAGCGATGAGGTTTGCCACCCATCCTGAATGTCTTGATTTTATATTGGCACGCAGAGGACAGCTTGCATGTTTTTTACATGCAGCTGGTCTGCTGGCTACCCCACTAGTGGGATATGCCGTGATGGTATAGAAGTAGTAGTAGTAGTATATTTTTGCGATTATATTCCAAAGAATTATAATAATAGGTGATTCAATGTTTTTTCTTTATGCCAATCGACAGTTGGACAGCGAGTACAAAACCAAAGGTATGTAATGACTAATAAATATACAAATTTCCTCTCCATACCACCAAGACCTAAAATGTTCAGAATATGATGTTGAACCTCATCGTAGAATTATTGAAGATGTTAAATTAATAATCTAAACCAATGTACACTAAAGAATAAATAAATTTATTAATATTAAAATGATAGAGTTAAACACTGTTACTTTCACTTGTATAAATTTTTATTCTGGCAGAGGTCAACTTAGAAACTAAAACAAAATACAGACTTAAGCTAGGTACTAAGTAGGGGTAGGGGAATTGTGGGAGGGGTGGGACTGGTGGTGGTAGTGAGAAGGAGGGTGAGTGGAGAGTTGAGTGGGGGGGTACTTGTATATTTATTATTTTTTCTTTTTCCAGATTTTTAGATTTTTGGATAGCGATGTATTCTAATAAATTCATTTTGAGACCCTTGTTACATTTTTGAATTAAACTTACATTATTAGAGTTGAAATTATGGTTAAATTTTATACAATGATCGGCCATTTCTGACATCACACTGTTGCTTCTGAATGCTGAAAGGTGTTCTTTTATCCTGGTCTTAATTTTTCTGCCACATTGTCCTATGTAAAAACTATCACAATCATTGCAACTTATTTTATACACACCGCTATTGTCTAATAATTCTGTTTTGGTTTTATAATTGAAAATGTATTTGCCTGATGATTTAAAATGTATGAACGTAGAAGTAGGACCCAGAAGACCAGGCAGACCAGTGAACACCTGGATGTCAACAATTGCCAGGGACATGAAGGAGGCAAAGTTGCACTCGGAAGATGCAGGGGACCGGAAAGCTTGGAAGATGAGGACTAGGAGAGCCGACCCCAAGTAAATGGGATATAGGCGAGGGCGAAGAAGAAGAATGTATGCAATAGAAACATGGACGTAATTGAAGAAGTACAAAAGTGGAATAAATGCAGCGGAGATGCGATCGCTGAAAAGAATGATTGGTGGTTGGGTGATAGAGTGAGATATGAGGATATTAGAAAAATGAGCGGATGCAAGAGTGCTCTACTGTGAACGAGTGTGAATAAGCTATGACGGCTTGGATCTGTGAAATGAATTGATGAGGGTGAAAGGGGTTGTAAGGAAGCGCGGGCCTCCGAGGAGCACGTGGTTTGATCACATGGACCAAATTTTCAAGGACGGCCGTATGTTGATTTAGAGAAATCGATCTGCGTTTATGAGAAATTGTATGAATGTAGATGAAACGAAAGAAGTATATAAGGACATATCTATATGGCGTTCCGTTCTCTCTGCTTTCCTCACTAGAGATATGGCTCGAAAGTAAAGTATAGCATATACCTACCTAGATTACAACCTTTACTATTTTATGTTATACTAACACTATATATGTATATGGTAACAGCCTTACTATATTGATAGATAAAAGGAACTCTTACATATTGAGTTTGAAAATTTCCAAGACCAAATACCTACCGTTAAAACTTTGTTAATTTTAACGATGCCCTCCAAATAACTTCGACACGTCGCGTCGTTGCGATGTTAGCGAGAACAAAAGCAACTCCACCCTCACACAATACGTTGGTTTCACGTTATAATAATATTATGTACCTTCCTACTTATTATACAATCCATTGTATGTTGTGAACCTTTTGTCTTGGCATAATATATTTATTTATTATGGCATTTTCAATGTCAAGTAAGGAACTAAGTATATGAAAACAGTTGTGTCATTACAGAAATAATAATTTTTCGAGTGTCCTGTAATACATAGATAAGGGCTACAGGTAGTCATATTATTAAAAAGACAATAATTTTCATTTTCAAATTTTTCAAATTCAAATATTTTTATTAATCAAAAAAAAATACATGCAATAAAACAAAACAATAACATAAGACAAAGTAATAAATTCAAGTACTCCCCAATTTTTAATTCAATGATAAGGTATGCCATATATTTTCAATATACTATTTCTTATAAGCATGGAGAAGAACAATTATTGCATGTTTATTACAATTTTTAATTCAATGATAAGGTATGCCATATATTTTCAATATACTATTTCTTATAAGCATGGAGAAGAACAATTATTGCATGTTTATTACAATTTTTAATTCAATGATAAGGTATGCCATATATTTTCAATATACTATTTCTTATAAGCATGGAGAAGAACAATTATTGCATGTTTATTACAATTTTTAATTCAATGATAAGGTATGCCATATATTTTCAATATACTATTTCTTATAAGCATGGAGAAGAACAATTATTGCATGTTTATTACAATTTTTAATTCAATGATAAGGTATGCCATATATTTTCAATATACTATTTCTTATAAGCATGGAGAAGAACAATTATTGCATGTTTATTACATACGGCATGTCCACTTGCTTCCAATAATAAAGTGTTATTATTGTTATAATGAAGATTTTCAACGAATTAGAACTAGGTACCTACCTATAAAATATAAACAAAATATTTCAGTGCTAATAAGCTATTTAAAAAAATATTTTAAAATTAAGAACGTTTTAAATAATCTCAATTCAAATACTTGAGATATTTACAACCAATCAAAATGGTTGAAATAACACGGCGTTAATATTTGCACCAATCACAATCGCCGTGCTATTATCGAACACCAATAATAATAATATTTCAAACATCATCTCTTCTCGATTACACTTGAAAGTGGAACAATTTCTCGAGTATCAATGTATCTATGTAGATGGAAAATAGACTGGCAGAATTGAAATGACTGTTGAGGAAAATTGTAACTAAGTACCTAGGTACTTATTATTTCGTATTTTTTTTAAATATTTATATCGTCTATCCATATATACATAGGCAAATAAACCATCACTATAATATTGCATAAATGAAATAACCACGAGTCTAAGTGTTTTCATTAAAAAAAATTTTTACTAAAAATTATTAAGTATTTAAAATGAGTAACTAAGTATGTATTCAAAAATGCACAGATTAATCACATTTACTTAGAAAACTTGAACACTTGAAAATAAGCACGATGTATTTAAAGATTATTATATTTGGCGTTCTATTTTTAAAACATTATCTCTTATTTAATAAAAGATAGAATTTAATAAGAGCATAGCAAAGTTAAAGCCGTTCAATGTAAAAATAAATAATTAAACATATAAAAAAATGATAAATTTTAATAAAATTCAAGATTATCATGATACCTATTTAAATAGTATTTTTTACTACATACATAAAGCTAAAATAGATTAAATAAAACTAGAAGTTCCATTGACTGATGTGAATACCATTGAATAATTTTATTAAAATCCACGTGTTTTTTGGAGGAGAATCTATAACCTGATAGATACCTCAAATTGCGAGGATAAATAAAATTCAAGATTAACACGATACCTATTTAAATAGTATTTTTTAACTACATACATAAGGCTAAAATAAATTAAATAAAACTAGAAGTTCCATTGACTGATGTACATAAATACCGTTGGATGATTTTTAAAATCCACGTGTTTTTTGGAGGAGAATCTATAACCTGATAGGTACCTCAAATTGTGAGGAGCATTGAAGAAATTTTTTTTTAATATTGATAAAATAATTTTCTTCAATATGCATATTACAAAACAACATTATTTTGCGATCGCAACGACACAAATGATTCGCACAGTAACATTGTTGAAGTTATTTTCAATAAGTACTTAACTCATCGTTGTGTTTCAATTATTTTAATTGAATTGCTATTGAAATTAACGAATGAATCATCACACCCCTCCCGAGCCTTTACTTTCTCACCTTTCCCTCAGCCCCTCACCTAATTCCTATAGCTGTTACAGAATGTAGAGTCGATTTTCATAATAGGTTATCCGGCAGTATGTACCTACCCAGGACGAAAATATATCTAAATTGATGATCATAATATTATTTATTTATTTCATTTATTTATTCTTTTTGCGCTTTATCATTATATAACACTGTAAACAAAACAATACAAAATTCAAAATACTTAATAAAACAATTGCTCTGCTCAATCTGGAACAGGCTTCCACAAACGATCAGAGAAACGCAGGACATATCTCGTTTCAAGAACCAACTGAAAACTTATCTATTCAAGAAATCTCACGGAATAATTCAAGCACAACCTTTGTTAGCAAAGAGCGCCCTTGAGGTGGATTTTTTTCACAAAACGGCGCTTTACAAATCATCCAAATAACAATAATAATAAATAATTATTATTACTGACAATAAGACGATTTTTACAAGGATCATTACAGCTGAAGGCCAATGCGATCCTAGAAGAAAAGAAAAGAATCCAACAATACAAATTACTTTTATCTGTCACTGTATTCCGTTACAGTCGCGTGTAATAAATATTTAAACTGCCCTCAACATGTCAGTAAAAAAGTTTAGAGATTCAGGATGGGTGGCAAACGTCATCGCTGAATCAGAGATATATTTTTACAATAAAATATATTTTTCGAACATCCGCTTTTTACAGAACACCCTAAAACTTACGGTAAAGAATGGGATACCAATTATTCTTTGACAGGTGCTCCACAGTACGATATATACGTAATAATTATATTTTGATATAATCGGCTGTATTATGAAAAGGAAGGAACACCCGGTAAGTTTTCGAGTGTCCTGTAAAAGGGCAGGTGTTAGTAAAAAATAAAGACATTTATCTCAAATTTAGCGATGTGGTTCGCCACCTATCTTGAATGTCTCAATTTTTGTTGACACAATGAAGACGGCCTGCATAAATATAACATGCAGCTGATCTGTTGGCTTCTCGACATGTGGGATATACCGTGATGGTGTAATGGAAGTAACTACATAGATAATAAAAAAGAAACATTTTGAAAACGATTTTTATGATGACATAATATTAAAATAATATTATATCTCTAAACTCTGGATAAATTTTAAATTTGATATTTTACAAAATAATATCAAGTGTGTTATGCCGCTAATTGCCGATTTCGTCAGGTAAATGTGTACCTGTGCCTTCCTGAATGATGTTAAAAACGTAATTTAAGCCTGGATATGAGCAAATCCAACGATTCAGTGCGAGTTTAAGCGGTCAGATTAACCCTAATAATACCTAATACATGCGATCAAGAATATGTATTACAAACGTATAGAATTAATATTTATAATTTGTGTTGTATATTTACAGACACATTTATTCATTTATTTATTTCATCATTTATTCATTTTGTCATATATTCATTTATATACATTTATTCATTAATTTATTCATCCATTTATTCATTTGTTCATCTTTATTGCAAACGTTAAATTATTTGATTCATCGACTTGTTTTCATTTTTATTTAAATGGTTGGTTTATTAATTTATTCATTTTGTTTTTTTTTTGTAAGATTATTGTATTAATCCTTATTGATTCTATGTTGTTTTTTTTAAACGCAGCACGCCTCGATACAGGGCAACCTAGTGAGGCTGCTGCAACTTAATTGTAGCCATATTGGTGATAAATTGTCTCAACATTTGTATGTTGTTATTGATTGATTGAATAATGTACTAATTTACAAAGAGAACAAGCGTTGTCACATCACACCACTGCTTAAGGACCTACATTGGCTGACAGTCCCAGAGAGAGTAAAATTAAGTTGAAACTGCGCCTCACGGTTCACATAGCCTTAAGCGATACAGCCTGCACCTCTAAGCTTCGTTTAACTCTGTCCCGTCGACAAAACTCTGAGGTGATCACTGCATTCAGCTTTCATCACTGACAACAAACTTCTAGAACCCAACAGGGCAAATATTTCCAAATTCGCAGAGAGAAGCTTCAGCATCACAGGGCCAGCTGCCTGAAACCGATCACCAGCGGATCAGTACCAACCCACTGCCACATTCAGGAGCAAGCTGAATACATTACTGCTCAGGAGAAGTCACGACGCCCTTGAGATGGTTACGGAACATAAAATGGCGCCAAATACAAATCGTCCATTATAATAATCTATCTATCTATCTATACCCTCACGCCGTGCCCCAGGAGGGGTAGGCAGAGAGAACGGAACGCCATATAGATCTATCCTTACAAACTTCTTTCGCTTCGTCCACATTCATCCAGTTTCTCATATATGCACGCCGATTTCTTTTACTCAACACGCGACTTTCCTTGAGGATTTGATCCACGTGCTCAAGCCACGTGGTTCTTGGCCGTCCACGGTTCCTCACACCTCCTCTTTCAGACAAATACATCCTCTTCGTCATTCTTTCACCTTGCATTCGCTCAACATGTCCAAACCATCGTAACTTATTTACACGCATTCTATCCACAACACTATTCTCGCATCCGCTCATTCTCCTGATATCCTCATTCTTAATTATTATAATTATTATATATTTATTTATTATTTTTTATTAATCTCCTGGTAAAGCAAAATTTAATCAGTGTAGTATCCGGCAAAGAATATATTATCATCCACTCATTTCCATAAGTTTTCGAGTGTCCTGTATAACTTTCAGACAACATTATGTAGTAAATACTGTATTGAATCTATATTTTTCTTATTACTCTTTTTAGGGTGCCTGATCATTCAAATCATTATGGAGAGGGCCTCTCTGAAGAATAAAATGTATAACAAATTGTTGACTATGAATGCAAATGAAACAGTTTTCAATATAATTTATATACAGTGTCGGGTTCTTAGCTAGTACGCGATATTTTTGACAAGCAAAGAATGTTTGAATATTACATGAAAATAAAATAATAAAATGTGCCATTGCCAAGTACGAAGGAAATTAAGGCCACCATGTAAAAATGTTTATTTTTGGGTTAATTTAAATGGTCGTCAGTGGAGTTTTAATTTCCATACTTTTTGTGAAATAGCTACATCATTAACGTTGCTAATAATAATAATAATAGTACTCGTAGTACGATTGTTATGTCCGGTTTTTACCTGTTAATTTTTAAAATTATTTTTAACGGCATCAATTAAAAAATAAAAGCGATCACTCAGCATAGACATATTAGGCTGGTGATGTAGTATAAATTTGTTATAATATGTTAGAAAACTAATAATAATAGGAATAAAATTATTCTGTTTCAATCCATGGCATTAAGATGGTCTCTTATGGTCTCATTCCTTCTTAAAGTCAAGTGTACGACATCCTTTAAGAATGTCCGTCAAGTCTACAACACAATATGTCTGTAACTATGTTAACACAATATAAATAATAGCAGTTACTGAGACGGATTGTGATAATGTAAAAACAAAGTAAGAAAAATCGTTTCTAATCAAATAATGTTAAATTAAAACTAGCATGTATATCAACAAAAGCCCAAACATACATACATATCGATACCTTAATTCGCAGATTGGGTAACTCCATTTTTTGACAAAATGACTTAATGATGCCATAATGTTGACTGTATTCCAACACACATGCTAGGTAAATTTGAAGAATCCAACGTTATTACAAATGCCCTAAAAAACACCTCAAGAAAATTGGGTAACTCCAATGTTAGTATTTACAACGCTGCAAATTGGGTAACTCCACCATTCTGTATGGAGACTTGCGAGAGATAGGTTGTGGATTAGGAATATTTTACAAAAAAGTGGTTTTGGATATCTTATCCTGTAAAAAAATGTTAGATAACTGTAACCATAAGTATCAGCTTTATTTTCTTAAATTTTTTAAAGTTTTTTTTTTTATCATTTGCTCCTTATGTGATGTAGTTAATATGTAAGGTACTCACATTTTAAATAATGCAACTTTTGCAAGAGTTACTACGTGGAATTTAATTATTACTGGATATGTTTGCGCACAAATTTTGAAGCTGATTTACTAATATTGTATTGTTTTTTAACACATAATATGTTATTATTTTGTAGTCAAATAAAAAATCTAGGTTTTAATACTTAAATAAACGACTTTATTTTTTGATATATTAGGATTTGTTGAATCATGATTTTTTTTTAAATAAGCTCAAAATCCGAAGAACTGAACGTGTATCTACATACATTACCTACTTATCATAAGTTTAATTTCTCGACCGACGGTTCTTGGTGGAAGTTCATATTAATAATTTTTAAAATGAAACACGATATATAGTTATTCCACTATTGACATTATTTATTTTGCGAGCCGGCTTTGAAGAGCTTCCGCTCTCATCGTCAGGCAAAAGTGAAATGTTTACTCATCATTTTATAGATGAATAGCAGACTAAAGACTATGGTTAAATTAGTAACTGAAAATTGAAGGAGTGAAGAAAATCGTATGAGTGAAACAAATCCCAGAAATCATGATTTTCTACAAATTTATCAAAGACAATTCAAATTTTTATAATGGAATTGGCCCATCATATTACTTGATAGTGGTAATCTTGCAGAAATCCAAAATATAAATACCTACTGATGATAATAATTAGATAATAATGCGACACAAGGGATATTGTTAGATGCACAGGCTAGTGCTATTGATCATAATATTGCAACAGAGAAGGGCAGCATAAGAGTCAACATCTCGTTAGTCCCATATTCAGAACATTCAGATTCTGATGAAAACTCTGAGACTTCTCTTGGAAAAAGGATGAATCATGGAGTAATAAAAATTTAAAATTCAAATTTAAAAAATCAAAAAGAGGTGTGATAAACTCGCCCTCTGTATATTATTATTATTATTTATAAGATTACGGCAACCCGTCCCTTGTGGGACGATTTGTGCCAAGTACAATATTTTTAGAATATAACACGTAATATTAAGGCATTTACTTATAAAATAATAAAAATTCTTTTGGCGGATTTTAAAATCTTGAGATATACAGAGAGGGCATCAGTGTGCAAGAGGCAAGACACTTTGATCGGATACTGGACTTCAGCTATCTCATAATACAAGTCGTAAGAGTCTCTTATTGGGCAACCGACCTCTGTATATTGATCACACCTAATTTGAATGCATTTTTTTTATTAAATTGTATACATTGTGATCAATGTACAGTAAAGAATGAATAAATAAATAAATAAATTGCCTCAAAGGAAGAAAAGCCTTGGCCCAAAAAATATTGTCTGCTTAAATAATCTAAACGAGACTGAAAATATCTTCACGAAAATGGACTCAGGACTACCACGATATCTAAAATAATGCTCCACACGAATTATTATTTTCACAATTTGTCACTCTTCATTATTTTTGTCTAGCTATCAACGAGTATATCTCTAAAGGTGCAACTTTTTTGTTCAACTATGTTCAACTCCGTGATACAGGATAGACGATGTTCCAGGCTGGGTAATATCCTGAAAAGGCTAATTGGCCAAAAAGAGCACCGGTCTTCCGTCCCCAAGGATTCGTCAGCCCGTGATTTCCCTCTTTCACAATACACCGTTCTTATAACGACAACAGCAGAGCGCAGGAAATATCGTAGAAAGAGGTGACGCAATTGGCACAGAGTCGCTCTGAATGGAGGAGGCTGGTTTCTGCCCTGTCCTCCCGAGAGGAGCGTTGATGATGATGATGATGATGTTGAAGTATTTATCCTATATATATTACTTCAATTTAATTTGATTTTCATATAAAACACTTTAAAAATAACATTATTATGAGACCAAACAGTATACAATACTTATAGGCAAATTGGGTAACTCCATCAATTATAGCATTTATTTTACAAAATCTATCACAGAAAATTAGGTAACTCCAAAAAAAGGCTACAAAACCATTATAAACATAATTATGTCATGGTTATTGTGTTACGAACATGTATCTACATCATGTAGATATTTTAGAATAAGGAAAATAATAATAATAATATGCATAACAAAAATATTTAGTTTTTTGTCCGCCCTGTAAAGTAGCTATTTTGGAGTTACCCAATCTGCGAATTAAGGTATCGATATGACACGTATTTCCTCAGCACTCACGCCTACATTACACACCCATACACAAACACCATCCTCAGCCATATAGAAAGACATGACAGAGTATAACATTATAAGATAGGGGAAGGTTGGCAAGACGGGGCCTTTAAGCTAAAATGTCAAAAAAACACATTTCTTTACATAAATTCATCAAAAAAGTTTATTGACACATACTTTGATCTTTAATCTAGCAAATGAATCACATAAATGTAAAAATAAACATTAAAAAATAATAAGTACTTATGTTCAATTTAAAAAAAGCTTAATTATCGCGTCTTGCCCCACGGGTTGGGGCAAGACGGGGTAGTTAAGAATATTAATCAATTAATTAATTAATTAAGTAATTAACCATATTTTTATCCAGTTAATAATCGAATATATTCCCTTAAAATTCAATATTTGAATCTTGTTTATCAAATGTCAAACAATCTCAATCACGATATTCTTCCTTCAATGACACTATCAACAAAATTAAGTAAAATAACTTGAAATATGCGAAAAAACACGTTTAGTACCACAGCATCATGGAGCAAGCAGCCACTGCTGATGTAACTTTGTTACTAGTGGGGGGCCGGAAGAGAGCATCTAATGTCATCCAGCGTTCAGGGCTACTCGGCACGGTTCCACTTTTATCGCAGTACCCCATCTTACCTCTACCCCGTCTTGCCCCACCTTCCTACACAAATAGACACATTATATGGCTCTCTCGATCATAGCATCCTTGGGACATTGGATATCGGTTGTGTGTTTTACCGGGTTTTGTAACTCATGTACTGGATTGGTGGTTTTGATTTTGATTTCTATTTATTTAGGATTTTTTTATTTTTTAACTTTAACTGTCACTTTTTTTTAAACTTTTTAATTTTCAAGTTTAACTTTTGTTTTATTTCTTAAGACTAAGACATTTCTGGTAAGTGTGAAATCTCTGCTGGTCTACACGTTGAGTGTATTAATTGTTAACAAGTTTTGTTATGACTGTTTGATTCTCTAAGATTGTAAAAATAAAATAAATATGTACATACACCCCCATATACATCAACATTCAATCGAGAGACCCAAAATCCATTCCCTACTGCCGACTTACTCCACTTTCACGGGACAAGCATATCACATTAAGTAAGGGTGTTAAGGGGTGTATTTGGGACTTACCTATTACAAATTCAGTTAAACCTTCGAAAAATAAAAAAAAAACAATTTTTTTTATATTATTTTTCTTGATAAAAAATATTAACATCCGATCACCTAGTAATAGTGTACAAAATTTAACATTGAAGGGAATACAACTGAAAAATTGTGATAAGCTGTTTCTCAAAAGGGCATTTTATATAAGAGTGTCCTCGAGGTGCTTTTGCACGTAAACGAGAATTTAATTTTGTCCAATAGACTCTTGTTCCAACTACAGCTTCAATTATTTTCCGCAATTCTATTGGGCAATATATTAAAAACAATTATTCATCAAAATTAATAATAAGTATGTCATAAAATAATGGCAGATGTAATCGAAACATTATAATTTTATTACCTAGTGCTACACATAAGTAAATATTTTGAGCTACTGTTTTATTTTACTACGTTTATTTACCCGCAAAGGGAAAGCGATATATCATTTGTGTATAACACGAGTTGGGTTTATTATTAATGGTGCGTACCTTTTTATGCACTTCATGGGACTCGTTTTGGTTATTAATCATTCATTAGCAGTAACCAGGCACTCTTGGTAGCCTTAAAGATACCGCAGTATATTAATAGTACAGCGATTGCTATCCTACACGCGACGAATATGTTCCAATCCAAATTCAAATTTGAAAAACTGTCAAATTAATACAAGGACGATTCTATTTTATTTTGGTTTATATTGACATTCATGTAAATAATTCTCAGAATAAGAATAAGGTACTATAATAATTGAATCGATGAATGTTAAAAGGTACCTATGTCATTTTTTCATTAAATGGAGATATTTAAAAAAAACTTAATATTTCAGTCTAGAGCGAAATTTTCTTTCATTTTTTTAACTAAATAATAAGAATAGGGTATAGTTGATTGAATGAAAGAGAAAAATATATAAAAAATATATTACATTTATTAAAAAAATATACATATATTTCTTGCACTAAGGTCCCTTTTAACAATCAATTTTTTAAAAATTCAAAAATCTTCCCAAAAGCCACAATCAAGTACCTATCAGTCCTCTATTTCGATGTTTCCTTGGTCTGTTACCTCTGTGCAATGGTAAAATTCTGCTGCTTTAGGACCAATATATTGGGTTAGTTGGAAGAGATCGCGCCTTTTCGATAAACTCGCCCTCTGTTTATTGATTGTATTTAATTTGAATGTATACCTTTTATGTTATTGTTTTTAATCAACTTATTCGTAAATCAAAGATATGTTTTACAAAGCTGTCTAGGTATATATGGATATGCAATAGCTACCCCTTTCTGATTGTGAAGAAATTCAAATTGCATAAACTGAGTAACATTAAAACTAACTTTTTTGCCATATGGAACACGAGAATTCGACGTTTCTACAGAGTTTGTATTTTTTTATAAAATTCTGGCCACCATTGCTCGAAATTTATTGTCATGTCTGTGGTCACCATTTTGACTGTGAATTGTCGTGCTTTCGCACAGTGCACGAACATCTCCACATACTCTTAAGGCAGATATATTCAGTCAAAACGTTTGATTTTTTCCTTCATCAGGCCAAAGTCCCTATCGCATGGCAAAAACGAGTATCCTCTTACATGAAAATGGTGCACATTTTCTTTATCGTCCTGTATTCACAAAAGCTCGACACATCCTAACCATTGTATTGTTCCGATTTTGCCCAACACAAGAGTCAGAATCTAAATAAAGTTCTTCCACGGATTCAGACACTTCGCCCATCACATAATCTAGTAAGAATGAGCATACATCATTGGCCCCCTTGATGGTCCGAAGCAGTACCCCAGGGGTTCCCCAGCCCCCTTACAATCCCGATTTAGATGCCTGTTTCTTTATTTTTGTTCCGCCGACTGAAGGAAGAGAAGAAAGAAAAGCATTGGGAGTCCGCGGAAAACATCCAAATGCGTGTTACAACGTTCTTGAAAAGCATTCCTGTGGAGGATTTTCAGGGTGCCTTCCAGGCGTGGCAGACACGTCTCCGCAAGTACTTTAATGCAGGAGGGGACTATTTCGAAGAATTTTGAGCATTTGTATAACTTACATGCAGCATTTTCCTACTTTTTTGCAGATATAGGATTGTCTCTTTGATTAATATATTCCTAGCCACGCAATCTTGATCTCTTTATAATATTCCTTTTATGAAGTTCAACATTTTTAACTCCCCTAATATTTTTTTTCAAAACCTGTTCACCATTATCCTCCATTTTGAAAAATAACAACCAGCTCCCACCTCTTGTATTCGTAAAATGCAAATAACATCAAAATTTGACAGTGCTCCTGAAATAATCATAGATTACAATAGGATAAAAAATTCTAGGCAATCGCAAATTGAATGTTAAAAGGTATCTATGTTGATGACATGAGTACCTTTTAACACTCAACTTCAATATTCGTGGTATCGATTTTATATGAAATTCTATGATTTTTAGCCTCTTTTTACACTCAAACGACGGGTAATGGTTCTAAATGAAAAATTACATCATTAACTCAAAATCATAAAAAATGGGACATGGGTACCTTTTAACATTCATCGATTCAATTATTAAGATTATTCAAATTACTCAAAACTTAGGTAATCACACCTTTATTAAACAATCGATTAGATTTGACCTAAAATGCTCTGAATATGATTAATGTAATATTAAAGTGACATACCTAGGTTTTTTCTTTTTTATTATTTTCTCTTCTGTTTGTAATATTTGTTGTTATTTTTTTGTGTGATACTTAGAAACATGTCAAAGCCTATCACCTTGAATGTATGATTGATAAATAAATACGATAAGAGTAAATTAAAAAGTAAACAATACCATGAGTCGTACACATCCGGTTTACGTAAGTTATTGAGTATCCTGCAAAAGGCAGGTATTCGAAAAAATAAAGAAATTTTATATCTTTTGCCACCCATCCTGAATTACTTTTTTTGACACGGAGAGAACAGCTTGCATATTAGTTAAATGTAGCTGGTCTACTGGCTAGCTCACTAATGAGATATACCTACCGTTTATAGAATAGTAATATATTTTTTAAATGACAAACAAAAAAGTATTTAGTTTATTTAATATTAAATATATGGCTAATGCCTTTACAAAGAATTTTAAAAACTAAAATTAAAATATACATTTCGCATAAAATATCACAAAATAAAATAAAAATATGAATTTCACATCCATTTAAAATTGGTACTTACCAACAATCTAAAGAATAACTTATAAATGAATGTTTTAAAAAATAATGTTCAAAAAATAAAGTTGAAAAAGTAATTTTCAAAACACGTAGTAATTTTTCCACTGACTACACCACTTTTGGGATACGCCGTGATGGTGTAAGCGGATACAGAGATAGGTAGGTACCTAAATATGTAAAAAAGAACATGGGATTCTCTATGAATCAGCTGTGATGTAGGTACCTACCTAGATATCATTAATATTATTGTTATAGGCGTTGTACGGATTTCTGAATAAATATTGTACCTACTTTAGAGCATACCTTAATACTTTATACGTGGTAACAAAATGCCAATTAATCATGTTAAATACACCCAACAACCAAACATACATACATACTCTAATAGTCCATTATTAAACCTTTATATATACATACCTACCTTAAATTAATATAGACCATTGGAGGTAGCTATGTCCGAGTGTGAATAACAATATTTATTTACTTATTTATTTCTAACAAAATAAACGGCTGCATCAGCCTTTAAAATAAAACAAACAACTAGAAAGATGCATACAAGATAAAGAAGACTATGAAAAAAAATAGAAGAAATATAATATCTACCAATTAATTTCAAACATGTTAGTATAGGCAAATACAATTAAAACAAAAGTCTATTAACATTGATACAAGTGTAATAGATAGAAAGATATAATTATATTTATAAAATGGGAGGATATATAATATGTACCTAGTGGTAGAAGAGAACAAGTGTAAAAATATTATTCTTTAAAAAAAATATAAAATATAAAAGTAAATTCCGTGATGGGATATCTAGTAGAAGATGGGATCTGTACATAAAAATATCAATACTATAGTAAATTGATAAAAATAAAATTGTTTTACGTTAGCTTGATAATGAGAGCGGAAGATCTTGAAAGCTGTCTCGCGATTAATCAAGTCAGTGTGGAAGTGTTTTATTTTTATTAATTAAACGTAAAATTCCACCAAGTACCATTGATCGACAATATTTATTTATTATTTATTTTATTCTTCACTGTACATTGTTTTCAATAATACAAATTAAAACATTTATCATAGAAAATATCATTTATACAATTCAATGTACAGAGGGCGAGTTTATCGCTAAAATGCGATGTCGTCCAACTAACCTGGAATCGGGCTTCCAACTATCTCGAAATCTATCTATCTTTATCTACGACCTCACGCGAGAATTCTCAAAACAAGAAATTATTTCTCAAATTAAGACGAAGTTTATTGTAAGAGAAACAAGAAAACAACATCCGTTGAAGAAATTGTCAATCGAATTGTTTGATTTCATTAAAAAACTTGGATTAGGAAATAAACCGACAGCTTCTTTTTTTGTGTACATAGGTGCTCCATTCCAAAATACTTTCAGTCATATTGAATCACTTATTCCGACTTTATGGGCAGCCTAACCCTACTTCTGTTCAGTAGCTTTTTAGTCTTAAAAGTGATCTTACTTAACATTAATAAAGGATGAGAGCTCTTATAGAGGTTAAAATATTAACTTTTCTTTATTCTAAAAACGCAATAGGTACACGAAAATTATTGAAAATCATACAAACGAACTCAATCTACAAGTATAACAATCCAATTGTTCAGCTGTTACAGAAAGGCAATTGAAGTTAAGTATTACCAATACAAATAATAATTATAAATGATTGCCTACTACTGAATATGTGAGTTTTATGAGTGAATTATAAATTTATTGTTATGTGTAAGCAATATCAGTTATTTATTCACCTTACATTTAATAATTTATTATATTTGAATGATACAGTTCCCTTGAGAACCGATAAATTCAAATAGGACTCCCACACTATTCCAAAGTGGTTCATTTAGAATGTCAGAGATCGTAATAAAACATATAAAAGCCTTTTCGATGAAAAATATATACCTACTTACTTACTAATCTATTTACTGTCCCATGACTAATTTTCGAGAAGTCAGAAAGTATGATATACCAGTGTGATCTGTCGTTCTATAACTTTATATACATTAAATTACTATCTTCCTTCACATTGATGAAGTTTTTCATGCATGTACGTCAATTTTTCCTTCATAATTTATTTTCTCTTTTCTTCAATATCTTATAAAATACTTAATTTAGATTAACAGCGTAAAATTGGTGTAACTCACAATTCTCGTTGTTTACGGTTCTGGTGTAAAATACATTCCTTACATTTTGAACTTTCAATGCAATAGTGGAGCAAGCAGGCACCTTTTGATGATAAATAAATCAAATAAAATAGGTAATGTTCACAAAAAACATTATGAAATTTTAACCAAATTTTAATTCTTCATTATTTCCTAAAGAAGTAGTCTGGGTTTACACTATTTTTGCACTGATAGCCTCAATTGAACGTTGGGAAGGTGTTTAATTATCGCCATTTTAATACTCCTCGCATAAGCTCATGGTAGAAAACAGCCTCTTACAACTAACTCGCATTTTATCATCATATTTTTAACACTGCATTCTAAAAAAGTATCATCCAGATTGATGTCGACACATCAAAAACCTTATGGATCTTAGCCAATCGTCATTGCAGACAATCATATAAAAATGTTTTCACCTTGTTGTTTGACGTCGAACAATTATTTAGTACACATCGGTATTCCTTTGAAACTTCAAACATATTGAAGATTCAAACACACAGTGCATCAATGTCGCATTGACAGCTGGTCTTGTATTAATCTAATTTATTGCCGTGTCATTGATCTTGAATATAAATTGACTTGTCGATCGCAGAAGAAATTTAAAGACGTGGACATGATGACTTTTAGACGAAGAATGAGGAAATAAAAATTAAACGACATAATTTTGGACAGTTTCAGGAAAACGATTAAAGCTTAATAATTGTAAGTCTTGCTTCGTTTATTAAGAAATAATTATCGCATTCTATTCATAAAGCTTTCGAAATAAATAACTTTGATTTTTAACATATTTATGCAGCAGCAAGAAATGAGACTTTTTGAAGTCATAAATGAATGATTTTTCTTTTAGTAAAATAAAATTGTTCTGCTTGCATTTTACTCAAATGATTTCAAAATCTAGGTAAATCCTTTTTTAAAGTATGTAGGTACCAATTGTTCCAATATCTGAAAGAAAACAGTGTCACTGAAAAAGGCTAGTATCTAGATTCGCTGTGAGAAGTGTTTTAAAGCTAGACAGTAGAATTTCTACCTCGAAATTTAAAGGTCCATGCTTCAAATTCTCCTTTGCCAATCCACTCTTTCTTAACAATATATTTTTTAGGCATATTTTAAATTTTATTTAAGTATCTGAGATTCAATTTTGTCGGTGTCAACGTTGAGAAAGTTTATTTCCATATAAATTATAAAATTTTTTTTTTTTTTTAAAAAGATATATCTGGGTTTGTTATAAACCCAAATACAACCTTATACACCTTTCACACTAAGCTAAAAGCTTGTGCCGTGAAAGGGGAGTTTGCCGGCACCTGGGATCGTTGGTGTTTAGAACACGTTTAAATCGTTTAAAACACAAACACTGTTTACTTTCACAAAACTTTGTGATTTAACACTCTGAAAGTAAACAGTTTTTGTGTTTTCAATTATTTTTTTATATTTTTTTATAATTTATATAAAATTCAAATAGGTATATAGAAAAGCTGGTGTAGGTGTAAAAATAATCTGAAAAAATACTTAAAAATCTTTTTCTTTCCTGCTTTTTCTAGAAATGAGTGTTAAATAAATAAGAGGACAAATTCTAAGTACTAACAGGTAAAGAAATCCCTGAAAAAATTCTTACGTAAAAAAAAATATATACAAATTCAATAAGAATAATAAAGACAACATGTCAAGAGCAATTTTCTTTGGTATTTTGAAGGATCATTAAAAGAGGAACAGAGGAACGCCTTTGGCGGCTTGTTGGATGTTGTTTCGTTGAAGGACGAAATCATTCTGCCAGAAGAAAGAGAAGAAGAAGTAGGTATATATTGTAAAAGAACAAGAGATAATATTGAAGTTTATGTAGAGTAAACAATGCTTATATCGACCGGCTAAAAAACACGTTTGCAAAAATTTCTTAAAGGTACCTACACACAATATAAAGTTATTTATTTATTTATTTATTCTTTTTGCACATCATCATTACATTACAGTGTTAACAAAATAATACATTTTTTTAAAAACTAGGACGATGTGCAGTGGCGAGATTATCACTATAAATATTCTAATACAATATAAACTAACGTTTTACTCACATTACATTTTTAATTTGGATTAATTGGAAGAAATTGCATCATTGAAATTAACTCACCCTCTGTGTGTTGATAACTCAATACTAATATATTTTTGTGTGAAATAGTTTGTGTTTAATAAAGAATGAAATCTAAAAAGAATAAAATGTAAGGAATAAATTCAAAATTTTACTAGGTACTAACTAAACATTATATTTTAAAATTCAATAGGTATTCTACTTTTTTGTGCAAACAAATGCATTTGGGAGAATAATGAATGAAAAAAAACTAATTTTTATCTTAATTGTGTAGGTTTAGGAAAAACTGACGAATTTCCTCAAGTTAAAAATAAAATTGATATATTTTTATTAATTTTTGAATATAAAATCTTTATAAGCCAACATTTAAAAATCCAGCAAGTCACCAATTCCAAATTTGAAGATTTTTATTTATTCATTTAATATATTAAACGGCTTATTACACTGTATTACAAAGTATACTTGATCATATTATAATATACTACAATTATTCACTGAAGGCACATATAGACTACAAAAGATAAAAACAAATTTCATTACAAAAAACATTAAAACATAAGCATTACATATACTGCAATTCATGCACAATCATAATAATCCGCACAACCTTATAACAATATAAGAATTATAAGAATTTTACATAATAAATAATTTTAATTCGGTTTTGGTCGATCATTGTATTGTTTCCCCAATCTGTCTGATTGAGGGTACGTTATTATTATACCTACCCCTGTATGTAAGTTCAGTATAACCCACCCAAGCAGACAACAGCCTTAAGGCACAATAATGATAAAACACAAGCGATGGTGTTACCTCAACACAATAATATGAAGGGGGTACAAATATTTTCGGGAATTAATTTCTATTTTTGATCCTTATAAGAAGGATGATAAAACCTATGGTATGGATACATGTTATATTGTCTTGGTGTAATATGAAAAAAAAATCAAAATAAAATGTGTTTTTCATGGAAAAAGTATACATTTTAAATACACAGTATAAAATAATTATTGATCGCCTCAAATTTGACTTATTAGTAGAACCAGCCATTCTGAATGTCACCACATTCCCATATTATGTATGTATGTGTATGCCTTTTGGGGACTATCCCCACTTTGTTACAACACGGCGTGTTGTAAGTATTGGAGCATAATTTATGACCACTTGCCCGTGGTAGAACATGGTAGAGCATGATATAAATTCAGCTGGAGAAACTCCATTTAGAACACATCTCAGGTGGTGGATTGGATTCTAGGTTTTTCTACTTGTTAATAAAATTATTGGTAATCAAACAAAAATTAAAAAAAAAATAATATGTTCTAATTGAATTCTCTCCACCCGGTGGTGGGTGTGTTCAATAAAACGTTTACTTTATAATAACTTGCTTTATTAGCCACTATCTCTCGACTCCTGGCCAAGACATGTGGATCAATTCATAATTTACACAATCATGACAATTATGTAACCAACAAAAAAATATAATCTCAAAAGCATGAAATGCATCTTATTTCTAGACTATTTAATTAAATAACTACAACAATGTGTATATACTTGGGTTAAGTAAAACCATGCATTTGTTTCACTTAACAATATTATAATAATTGGTGGATCTGACCTTTTCTCTATAGATTCCCGTTTATCCTCCAATCTCTATCTTTACATGTACATCCACGTGCTACGTAGATCTCTTCTTCGACCGCAGTCCGTTACACCTCCAACAGAATTTTCCCCTGATTGGATCAAGCCTTCCTTCTGATAACATACCCGCAGGTATGAATCCATCCTTCATACACGTAACTCCTTAGTTACTGATACTAATCCTATCTGCCCATCGTATAACTGATATCGCCGTTCACTGATCTTCATCTTAACAGTGAACACGTTGGTAACCGATCGCTGATAAGCTGAGCTCGCTTATCAATGGGATCGCCAATAATATACATCTCCTAAACTTGGTATCGCTGATAACTGAAATAGCCAGTGACTGAAATAGCCGATAACTGAAATATCCGATGATTGAATCCGCTAATTGAAATATCCGATGATTGAAATATCCACTAATTGAAATATCCGATGATTGAAATATCCGATGATTGAAACCGCATCTAAATAAAAGAACAAAACTTTCTATTAGAGATGCTACTTTTTATACACGAGATCCTCACTGAAGAAATTTACTTTAATTAATACATCAACCAATTACTTAATTTACATACCTTCTAATCTGTGCGGTACAGAATAATATGACATCAATCCTGATGATTCGTTCAGATAACTAATTCAAACAATCTAATTCACACTGACTTTACATTACTGAACAAAAGTAGGTATTTGAAACCTACAAATACTTAATCAAGATGCGGTGATCAAAAATCTGCCGGACGAGTGAGGCCGGGATACCGCTTGCTCAATAATATATAACCTTCAAACTTAACTGAACCGTAAGGCGAGCAAATGTTGCCACGTCACTGATTTACGTACAAACTCATCAATTTATGATCATTCCCATTATTTGTTCTTGATAAGGATGTTTACTAAACATTAGTCTACTTATATAACTAATCTTATTTTGGACCCAAATAACCGATAACATTATTTATTATCTCAACAATCTATCAATTCATCACATTTACTAAATAGTAAAAAATGGCGAAACCATATTCAATATTAGCAACCTATTGAATACAGTCACGTGATCTATTACTTACCTACGCCTCCTATAGTAATTCGCGATTATATTGTAACTATCTTCTACACGCCGCATGGTACCTGAATATGATTTCCGTTCCAAATCGTTGTGTTGCAAGTTACTAAAAAATAAATCCTACTAATCTATATAAAATCAATATTGGCCACTTTCATCAAATTTATTCTGTTCCAGTAAGTGAAATCAAAGTTTATAAATGACTTTGGAAATCGAAACCAGGTGACTGAATTATTTAAAACTAGTTAAACTTAAAACATTTGTATTTTTTATAAATACCTAATAATATTTATGTCGTTTACATCTCTCTCTCTGGTTTCAATCCTGGGATTGGTTTGCAGCAATTATCTCTTTAATTCTTCTCCTCCACTCCTCCCTGTCTTGTGCGGTTCTTTTGAATTCTGCATATGATGAGCAGCGCATGTCCACCAACAGGTCCTCCAGGTACTCTCGGCGTGGGCGTCCCCTAGAGTTTGTCCCCTCGGTCATACCCTCCATTACGGCATGCAAGAGGCCTTCTTGTCGTATTACATGGCCGATCCACCTTGCACGCCTTTCTGACAAAATCTTGAGCAAGTGCCTTCCTCCTTCGATTCTTTGAAGAACTTCTTCGTTTGTGATATGGTCTCTCCAGGAAATTCCTAATAGTCTTCTATAGGTCCACATCTCAAACGCCTCTAGTCTTCGTTTATCTCTTTCAGATAGGCACCATGTCTCGCAGCCGTACATCAAGATACTCCATACATAGGTCTTGATGAGGAGTATTCTCAGTTTCAGGTCTATATTGTTTGATTCTATAAGTTCTATCGATTCTATCGTTTACATAAGATAGTCAAATTAAGCTATTAATTAACGTTATTAATTTTTTAAATGAAAATTGATAAAATTTGTGTAAATATTTGAACACCCCTCGCCTACAAATACCTCTAGGTGATGTGTTCCAGGTAGATATAGGTAAAGGTTATTTTCTTTTGTTATTTATTTTTTACCCTTTATTTTTTCGACACCTCATAAAAGACAACCAAAATTATATTATTTTTATATGATAATATTAAATAATACTCAAAGAAATAGGTACACATGGATTGAAAATTAAAACAAAAATTATTTCTACCATTCAAAAAGAATTCTTATTTCTTTCTTATAGACGTCACTAGCATTGACAATCTGAGTTAAAAAGTGTACCAAACGTTTCGTAAATTAAATGACCTCATCTTCAAATAATTTTAATTTCAGTCCGGTAATTTTACTTATTTATTTATTTATCTAATTCATAATTATTCTGTGATTTGACTAAAATTCTTGATATTATGTATTGATTCCCATTTGTTTTTTTGTTTTTCGAAAGTTTTTTGTTCTAATCTTGCTCCTGCTGTATTTGTGAATGAGAAATTCGATTTGTATATTTTTTTGTGTATTTTTAAACATGTTAAAGGCTCACGCCGTGGATTTGTAAATAAAGAAATAAATAATTGGATGATGAGATTGTTGTCCATATACTTTTCCATCAGCTTATTCCATCATGTCATCCTTCAAAAATCGGATAGAGATTGGTCTTATTTATTGGTAAATTTATTATTCCATCTCTCAATTTTTAATTATTTTTTTATAGCATACATTATATGGACAGTTTACACAGATAAAGCTAGTCGCTAACTAAGATATGATTATCGTTATGAAATAATATTTATTTATTAAATTTTTACAGGGATATAAACAGTCATATACAGGTAATTATAACAGAATTGTAGGTACATATAAAGCCATAAGTGGACCAGTAAAGTCCCCTATCATCATTACCAATATGTAATTCAAAGTAATGAATGCTACAACAATGCCAGACATGTGGATTCAGACAGACTTAAGTATGAGATAAAATACAAAATAATAAAATCAAAAAACAATATGAACATGTTAAAATTCAAAATTCGCTATGAGATTGCTTATATGCTTGTTAATTATGATATGTATATTGAATAATAATATTATGATATTTATATTGAATTAAATAAAATTCAATTAAGAAAATAATAATGAGGCATTCAGAATAGATGGCATATAAGCAATGGCTGAATTGAAAATATGAGGAAATCTACATTAGATTAATTAAAACTCGTTAGCATCTAAATGCAATTCAAAACAAAGTCAACATTAAAATATAAATTATTACAGATCCTATTGAGAGAAAAATAAGTTTGTACATAGCTAGCTAGCGGGAAATAGATTTAGTATTATTATTATTGTCATTACACTACTAGAAGGATAGGTAGAGAGTAATTTTAATGACACGATTAAAATAATATCACTGACGATGACATTTAAAAGCTTCTCTCTTCAACTCTACAGTTCTACTACTTCTACTGATAATAATTATAGTAATTATCACTTGCGATTTAGACGTTGATTACTGCTATTCGGGAAGGGTATAGTTTTAGTATAACTACCTACTACTGCTACTACTTTGTCTAATTCTTGAGCGACCATTATTCGCGATTTTGACTGCGACGTAAAATCACGAAACTATATAGGATGTTTTTTTTATCTAAAATTTCAAAAAAGAGAAGTCCTTATCAACGAAAATGGCTCACATCATTTTATGAAAGTATTCGAGTGTCCTGTAAAATGCAGATGTTCGAAAATTTTAAGAAGAAGTCAAATTACAATTATCTACAATTGGTGAGTTATTGTAGCATACCCATTCCTATTGTTTTATGTTTTTATAGGCACGGAGAAAACAATTTTATACCTTAGTTTATAAAGCATGCAGTTTATTTGCTGACTGCCTCACTTGAGATATGCAATTATGGTATAGATAGATATGTTTATTAAAAAAAAAAAACATCTAGTGATGTGATAAATGTACCTACATTAAAGTATCTAGATTATATTCACACTTTCAGTGTTTAAGAAGTAGATTCCATAATTAAATAAAAAAAAACTTAATATCTGTCTTCCTTTGTTGATTTTTTATTGAGAGAGACATCTTCGCCTTACAAGAACATCAGGACAGAACAAAACAGGACAGCTACTGACAACCCATAAATAAAAAAATATAAATAATAATATCTTAAAAAAATATCTTTATTGTACATTTTCATTTTACAAATGTCGGGTGTATTGCCTGCAGGCAATTTCTAATAATCAACCTGTATATTGTCTATTGTAACTTTGTGGAAATGCATTATAAAAGATTATTATAAAAATAAAACATTGTCTAATTCCACTATGAGAATCTTTACTTTTTTATAACGTTTTCAACTACAATGTAGTCATCTTCAGTTACAAAACAATGCTTGTTTTGTAAAAAATATAAAAAATAAACAAATCTCACGGGCGAATCAAACTGTTTTTAATTTTTAATTATTATCTTGTAAATCAACATTTTTTTTATATACTTAACAGATTTTCACGCAATTTAAAAAAAACTAACACACTTTAATTTACCAACACACTGTAAACAGAAGAGAAATGTTAAAATGTAATGAATGCGAAGGTGTTGTACACAGATCCAATTATTGAAGTTTATTGAACGAATGATTACTACTTCTTCAACTTCACAGTTACTTCCATTCTTATTTCTATTCACATTAATCAGCTGATAGCTACACTTATATAGCTACACAATATAACTACGAAGCATCACTGGCGATGGGAAAAGATTAAGCGATTAAACTGGCAATATTCTCTCTTGATTCATGAAAAATAGTAAAGATTTCTTGAATAAGATAACTTAACATAACATAACATGTATAGACAATTCACACAGACCGAGCTAGTCCCAAACTAAGATGAATCTTGTATTATGGGTACTAACGCGACGATACACACATATACAATGCACTAAACACATATACATGTAACATCCAGACCCAGGACATTGAAGAGAGACCCACCTCCACCCGGATATCTCAGGAGTTGTGAACTCCTATTTATCCGCATAATTAAACTAAATTTGGCCTCACGGGCGGGCCATTGGGCAGGCCTGAGGGGCCAACCGGCCAAAACCGCCATCGTGGGAATCTTTTAAGCAACACTCTCTCTTCAATGTCCCTTTTGAAAGATGTTTATTTAATAAAATATAAAATAATAACAATGTAGTAAAAAAAAAATAAGAATACATAGAACAGGACAAGAATAACACAAGTAATAAAACAGAAATAATTTCGAATAAATGAATTATGTGTACAGATTGGTAGTAACAGAAGGCCGAGGTGAGGTGTCCAGAAACATGTTAATTGGCGTTCCAAGGGCGCGAGCCCGAGAGCCACCAGTGCCTGAATGGTGTGAAAACATTAAACCCTCCCAAAAGGGACATACCTCCCAAACCTACTCTCCACCAAGGGAGACAGGACGACACAACGAAAACACGAGTTCGCTATCGCGCCAACGCCGCAATGGGCAAAATCAACCCTAAGACCCTTCCACGTCAGGCGGGGGTAAACCCGGCTGACGCAAAAGCTCCCAACGAGATACCCACACATCCACAAACACCAAAAATGCTTTAAGGTTTCTCGGGCATTGCAGAACCTCCCCAAACCATATTGGTCTGGGAGTGTCTTCACTCATATCGTCTATCATTACATCTCTAGCATCATTCATCACGGAGCACTCCCATAGGATGTGCCCAGCATACTGCGCCCCCAACCCACAAACACACCACGGATTCTCAGCTAGGCCAAGGTCATATAACCTGCCTTTTAGATCACCGTGGCCCGTAACAAGCTGGACGGCATGGTGATTGAGGGAAAGGAATCGCCTCTTCATTCTCTCACATACATCAGGGAGAAAACTGTAGACCAATCTAGCAGTTCTCCCCCGATCCCACCTATCTTGCCAAACTTCAAAAGTCCTCTTTCGAATCACGCCGATTGCCCTACTAAATCCTCTGGTCCCAGGCTCCGCATGAACAGAGATTCCGAGATGTTCAACACTGCCGTCAGCCTTGAGCTTGCGCCTGGCTACACCATCTAAAATTTCTAAATCTGCGGGCAACACACCAGCAATGACGGGGAGGCCATCGCTAGCAGCCGTTCGATACGCACCGGTGACGGCGAGCAGGGGGAGTCTCTGTCCCCTCAAGACCGCCGCGGACACAGAACCAACCCCAAGACGATGCGACCAAACACGAGCACCATAGGTGACCTGAGCCACATACGTCGCCCGATAAATGGTACGCACAGTCCCCGCTTTAAGGCCCCATGTACCACGACTGAGTCTGCGTAAAGTATGAAATAACACTCCCGCTTTTTCGGCAGTCGCTCGCACGTGTGGAAGAAAGGTGAAGCCCCTGTCAAGGACAACCCCCAGGTATCGGACTTCATCGACAACCCTGACAGGATGCCCATCCATCCGAAGCACCGGGTTCCTGCCCCTTCCCAGCACACCCTTCAACCACAGCGCGGAGGTCTTGCTCGGCGAGAAAACAAGCCTGTTCACCCTGCCCCACGTCAAGATGCGATCTATCGCGATTCTAAACTTGCCCTCGATTGCACCTCTCGTATCTCCGGAGAGTAAGAGAAGCGCATCGTCAGCATATGCAAAAATGGTGCACCCAGGCGGCAACTCCATCCTCAGAAGGTCATCAAACAAGACATTCCAAAGAAACGGTCCAAGAACCGATCCCTGTGGGCAGCCCATGGTGACCTCCCTCTCAACCAAATGCCCTGCGTGGTGGATTACCACTGACCTTTCGCTGAAGTAGCTGCAGACTATGTTATACAGCCAGCGGGGGCAACCCCGTATCCTCAGCTTGGCCAGGATAAGAGGCCACCACGCATTGTCAAACGCCCCAGCTATATCCAAGAAGACACCCAGCACATTCTTTTCTCTTCTTTCATCCTTCCATTTCAGACAAGCTTCGATGGCATGCTCAGTAGAGAGACCCTGGCTGAAACCAAACTGTTTAGGACTTCCCGGCGTCAGAGCCGACCCAAGCCGGTTCCTCACCAAAATCTCAAGGATTTTGCCAAAGGAAGGCAGCAGGGTAATCGGTCTGTACGCCTTGAGATCCGACAGAGGCTTGTCATTGCCTTTGGGTATCACTCTGAGCAAACCTTTCTTCCATACTTTTGGGAAAACACCCTCTTTCATACAACACTGGAAAAGCTGCAGCATCTCCGCTGGACAACTCTTCCAGACGTTTTTGACTATCATACCATTCAGTCTGTCAATCCCTGGGGCCTTTTTTGGACCTAATGTTTTGATGATTCCATTCAATTCGCTGTGAGTCACGACGCTTGCAGCATCAATAGTCTCACGAGCGTTAGGGCAGCGCACCAGAACACGCAACCCTGCATGAAACGGGCTGTCCGTGGACGTCGAGTCAAGCGGCACTAACCCATCCAAGAGGGCCCTTAGTGTGTCATCAATGCACACAGTTTCACTACCGCCAGCTACAATGCTAGTAAGATAATGATCGGCGGACCTCTTGGTCTTGACAGCTGTACGCGTCACGGACCAAGGGTCGGCGTTTCCGGTTTCTGTAATCCACTCCTTCCAGGCCGAGGTCTTTGCATGCCTTATGGCCATATGGTAGGAGCCCCTCGCACGCTGAAGCGACTCAAGGAGACACTTGCCAGCGGGAGAGTCCCGCATGACGCTACCCTTTCTAACAGGACCATAGGCCCTTTCGGCTGACTTAAATTGACGTCGCAGGACCGTGAGTTCTGGTGTCCACCAATTGGTGGACTTCTTTCCCCCAGGCCTACATTTACCCAGCACCTCGGTAGCAACTTGAACTACCGCTGAGTTAAACTTTTCCCCAAGTGATTCGGCACCTTCACACTTCCACAAAGCAAAATCTCTCACTTCAACTTTCAAGGCAAAACCAAAGAGTTCCCAATCAGCATTCGAGCAGCGAAAGCTCCAGAGACCGTATGGATCAACCCCGAGCAAACCACCGACCGACCAAGTGATAAGCCGATGGTCGCTCGAAACCTCACCAACGTGAACCCTCCAATTAAAGAGCTCCGTACACAGATCATTGGTGCAAAGCGTAAGATCAATCCAGCTCTCACCCATAGGCCCGGCAAACGTGGCAGGTTGTCCCGCAACATTGAGAATGCAGAGCCCCATCGAAGATATGAAATCTGCGACGGGACCACCACTCCCGGAGCGATCAGTGCCAGGTCTGTCGTACCAAAGGGGAGAACGTGCATTAAAGTCACCGGCCACAATGACCGGCCTACCCCTGAGAACTTCCAGTGCTCGTCTCAAACCCTGCAGGTGACGGCCTACATTATCCGAGAATTTGAAGTAAACAGATATAAGGAATATTTCACGTCCTCCAATTCGGACACACACACAACAGCGAAACTCATCAGACAGCCCATCCAAAAGCAACGGCTGTACCTTGCTGGTATCGATAAGGAAACCCGCCATGGGCTTGCTACCCTTGTCAACTATGGCAAGGGGCAATTCAGCGCCATCGAGGATTACTCTACTAAAAAGATGCTCTTGTATGAAAACAATCGGAAGAGAACTATTCGATACGTGTCTGACCAGGTCAATGGCAGACGCACGAGATCGTCCCAAGTTAATCTGACCCAACACAACGGAAACGCGCTTAGCCATCGTAATTCGTTGACATCGCTACCCTGTCTATGGCGGCCCGTAGAGCAGGACAATCCCTGTCTCCCGTGGGGTGGGCCGCATTCTTTTTGAAGCGTGTGCACGTGGCACACACGCTCCTCTCAGTGGGGACCTTGCACTGTTCCTCTTCATGTCCCTCCCTGGCACAGCGACTACACACAGGGCTCTTGTGCATACACTGCCTCTGGGTATGCCCGTACAATTGGCACTTATAGCACCTTATGGCACCAACAAAGTCCCGTACACGACAAGCACTCCATCCCACATAAGCGAAGCCCTGAGACACGAGTGCAGACCTGACCCGCCCGTTGCAGGCCAAGATGCTGCCCACAAAAGCACCAGTTTTCGGGCCAAATCTGGCGACTCTCCTAGTTGAAGACATAAAAGTCTCCTCCGAAATTTCGGTTCCCTAATGTTTGATCTATATATCTCCTTCAGGAGATCTGCATCTGAAAGATCCCTCGGCGTATCGTGGATCACGATACGTGGGAGCCTTCCCTTGGGTTCGGCAGCAGTAAAACCCTTAGACTTTAGCTTCTCTGAAGCCAAAATCTTTAACGCGCCCTCCTTGGTGGATGTCTCCACCACCACACCGGCACCACGCGCCCTACGTACTCGAACCGCTCTGAACCCATCCTGAACCGGGTCCAGGATTTCCTTAAGCGCCGCTCGGGTTGACTCCGAAGTTGCTCCCTCCGCTTGCTCCGGACGGATGACCACCGCCGGAGCCTTAGAAGTAGTGGCACGAGTGACGACTCGTGCCGCTCTCTCAGCATAAGTTTCTCTAGGTGCAGCCGGCGTCACCGCCTGCACCCGCGACACCGTCTCCGTAGCGATCTTGACATCCCCTCGAAGAGACATGAAGTCTCCCTTGAGGGACCTCAATGCTTCCTCAGCGGCGCTCGCCCTCGCGGTGGCTGCCGCTTCTCTCAGGTTGCTCCCGATGAGCAACTCACCAGCCGCGGAAACGAGGCTCCTCACTTCAGCCTTCTGTTCAATATTTAAACGACTCTTATCCTGCGAGAGTAAACTTTCAATTGACTCAGCTATGGCTCTGAATGCAGCCCTATCCCGATTTGGTCCCTCTGTTGCCTCTTCAATTGCTGAGGCAACCGTCTCAGCCGCAGACGGGCTGATAGGCTGCCTTCTCCTCTTCTTGGTGCGTGGTCCTGGTTCTCCACTTGTGCTGGGAAGCGCCTCCATCGTTGGATCCCCCGATGGTCGCTCCCCCGCTGAGGCCAATCCAGTAACTACAACACCTCCTGACGCCTTACCGCTTCCCTTTTTCCCCTTACTTCTTGTTACCATGGAACCATCAGAGTCAGCTCCCGTGCTAGCACTCACATGTTTTGTTATTCCCACAGAAGGAGGCGTCCTTGCAAGAGATCGACGTGGCGTAAATACCACGCCCGCATCTGACGCCTCATCTCCGGATGACATTTCTGTATCCATAGTTTACAAAAAAAATCACAATTTCTTCATACAAATATAACACCCAAAGTGTTTTCACAGATTTTTCCGACAAATATGACACCTTAAGTGTTTCTACGGAACAGTTGAACAGAATTTTTTCATACAAATATAACACCCAAAATGTTTCCACAGATTTTTTTCATACAAACATAACACCTTAAGTGTTTTCACAGTTTTTCTAACAATATGACACCTTAGAGTGTTTAAGTATTACACCTTCGGTGTTTAAATATGACACTAAAAGTGTTTATCCTATAGGGAGAGACTGCTGCAGACAGAGTTTTTTTTTTTTATAATTCACAATTCACAATTATAACAGTTTTTCATACAAATATTACACTTTCAAGGTATGTCACTTAAATTCACATCCCTTTTTAGTCCTTGATACAAATATTTTAAAATAAAAAAACATGGAATAAAGCCCAAGGGGCACGCCCAGATATAGTGCGGGGGTACCCAGCGGGGCACCCCTACGACAAGAACACAAGACAATGAAAGTACAAAAGTCACAGATGTAGACAGTCACATGCAGTGTATTATTATCCACAATTAAACAACACAAGCAAATTGCTCTTTATTTAGTTGAGGAGCACGGAGAAGTGCACAATTAATAAGACAATGATGAATAAAAGGTAAGAAAATTAAGATAATAAATTTAAGTATTCAAGAACTCCACACATCACGTCAGCGCAATCTGACAGCGCGAAGCGAACTGTCTGAAACCCAGGACAGTCTGAAAAAGGTCATTCTTCATTTTGCCCTGGCCGGGAATCGAACCCGGGACCTCGTGACTCAAAGGCAAGTGCGTTAGCCTCCGCGCCACACCGGTCGTCATAAGATGTTTATAGAAATGAAATAATTAAGATATTTTAAACGTGTATCCCCAAAACAGAATAGATCTGTCAACATTGTGACGTTCAAAGCAAAAGTGGACTAAACCACGTGATGTTCAATAACGAGTAACATAAATATGGGAATTTATGTAAAACCTGTGATTTTTCGATTCGTCCGCATTTGAATTGAAAAAACGCAAATATTACCTACATGAATTTCCATAGTCCGTTTTTTCTTTGAATGCTTCAAATACATACTTATATTTAAATTTTAAAAATATTATTTTGCTAGGTTCACTTCATTACTTTTTTCAATGCTTTTCTTGGAAGGCCTAAACCAGAAACCAACAGTTACAGCATCTTTTTGATAATTTAGACATTCTAGCGCTCTGATTTCGTTTTCATAAGATTGGTGTACAGTGAAAGACGGACATCCAGGCTGTCAGAACCCTTATGGATAAATGGGTATCGAGATCCACATATAATTTATGATGATATATACCTAGATAAATAAGTATGATAAAATAAAAAAAGCATATTTGTTAAACAATGAACGCAAAAAGGCTCAAGATATTAATCATAGAAATATTTAATTTTAACAAGGAAGCTGTTCTTTCTTGTTCAATAGATACCTATAATACTTTTACCCTAGAGATTCACAGTGTAATATTAACATAAAAAGAAGCAAAAAAAATAAGAAAAATACATAATTTCTATTATTATATTAATACTATATACCTAGGTTATAATTATCAGATTCCTTTAGAAGAAATTACAAAATGCACAAGAGATTTGCTTTACAACTTATTATAAGCGCCTGACTGATATACCTTATTATAATGCATTGTGAATAATGAAAAAATAAGGTGAATGTATTGTACCTACATATAGTTACTGACAGTACCTACTTGATAATAATAACAGTGTGAAAATACTAGTGATTAAATTTTCATCTCGACATCAATTCCCACCTTGAGTTTTATAAATAAGCCTTCATGGTAATCACATAATACTTGTTGCAACTGGTTTGCTGGCTACCCCGCTTGTGGAGAATGCCGTGATGATGTAGTAATAGAAGTAGTAGATAGAATGTAGGTATATAAATGACTACGCAGTATCCAAAAATCAGCCAGAAGGCAAATTTATCAATTAATTGCCCGCTTATTTGAATATACGTCTATTTCATATACCTATTTAAACCTTTACATCCTGGAAAGAATGAATGAGAACAGAATGACCAAGAAGATATATTTGGCTGAGAGGAATTGTGCTCGATGTGGACGTCTGAGGATCAAATGGCAAGATCATTTAAATCAAATCCTACAGGACGGTCACGTGTTGAGCACATTGAATAGAAGAGCATGCATGAGAAATTGTTGACAGTGACGGAAGTGAAGATGTTTGCAAGGATAGAAGGAAGTGGCGCTCGATCCTTTCTGTCTACCCCACGAGGGAAGCGGCATGATGGTATGTGTGTATGAATATCTTCATAATCAATATGGTATATTATACAAGCGAGGTAGCCAAAGAGCTATTCTCATGACAGGTTATGTTTGCATGCAAGTCGTCCTATTCGCGCTAGTAAATAAGGTATTAAGAATGGGTGGCAAACCTCATATATAAAAGTGATTTATATTATTATTATTATTGATTCACTGCTACATATTTCTGCAATACTTTTTAATTGTCATAACCTCGACTGCACTATGACAACAATTAGTACAGCAAAATAAAGCAGTAAAGAATGATTTCAGTCTTTTTCTCTCTCTCTCTCGATCTTTCTATGCTTTCTTCTTCTCTGTTCTGAAATAATGAGTGTAAAACATAGACCAGGAAGGACGAGATAAAGTTGAAGAAGTAGGTGGGGGGTTGGAAGGGTTGTATATGATCTATTAAGTCAGGGTTGTCAATTTCATATTAGTTCTTGGTTTTATAATTAGAGCTTGATAAACATCCTAAAAATCTTTACACAAACATTATAAAATGTAATTATATGCACATTTATAAAACAAAAACAATTTCATTGTTTTAAATATGTTATTGGCATCCAAAATGTGATAATCACGCGACATAATTTTATTAAGAGTTTTCCATTATGTACAAAATTATCATTTTAAACTTATATAGGTCTGCTACCGATTTCGAGACGTTAGTGTCATTCACGATTATATTGAAAACTTAAGTAAATAAACTAGTTTTGAATACAGTACAGTGAAGAATAATATTTTTTTTTTTTTTTATGCAACATACCTACAAATCAATATTTGATTGTACTCTTCAATATTTCCGTGGAGCACCTGGTAAAGGATTGATCACCCACCCCACTCTTTTCCGTAAGATTTCAAGTGTCCTGTAAAAGGCAGCTGTTTGAAAAAATCAAGATATTTTACGTATTAAATTCAGCGATGCGATTTGCCACGCATCCTGAATGTCATTATTTTATGTTTGCACGTAGAGATTGTATGTCTTTACCCCACTTTTTAAGTTTGCACGTAGAGTTTGTATGTCTTTACCCCACTTTTTATGTTTGCACGTAGAGCTTGTATGTCTTTACCCCACTTTTTAGTAATGCCGTGATTTTTAGTAGTTTGTTTATAATTTCATATACGGCACAAGGCCTATGTATACACAAAAAATTTCACTCTGTTTGATGCATAACAATTGTGGCAAAATGTTTCAATAAAATTCAAAAAGTGTCATAAGTATAAAGAAAAAAAATATTCTTCTAAAAATGTTGCCAGCCCTGCATGATATGTGAGAGTGGGGGTATTTTGTTGAAAGAAAAAAAAGGTAGAAGACCAAGATTGATAACAGGGCGGGACGGGGGACATTAGTCACTGGATTCTGTGAAAAATGATCTTGGTCAAGAGAAGTAAGTTTCACTATACTAAGTAGAACCTACATAAAGAGGTATAGACATTTAATAAATATTTTAGTAGATTCGCATGTATGGATGTACAAATAATATGTTCTTCCTCTTTACTACATGAGTGTCATCTCCTCTGCGAAGGTTGGCAATCATCATCGCTGTTTCCTCCCTGATCGTAAGACGAATTTTCCAATATGTTTTTAATTATCATTAATTAAGTCTAATAGTTCTGCGACCGGATTTGTTGGTTGAAATTTTTTGCACAATGACACGGACGAAAGAAATGCTTTCAACAAAATACGATGTAAAAAGTTATCAAGTTTTCATCAATGATACTAACGTGTCGAAACTGGTCGCGGACTTATTAAACTGAATTATGGATGCCTAACTTGTATAGTTCTTTCTGGGCTATGGTCTTAAATTACCAAGTCTGGAAATTATTTTCTAATTTATTCCCTTTTTCTGTTATTGTTCCTTTATTAGCTATGTTGGTGCACATGTAGTAGATTAGTCGATTGATAATGACCTGAAAATCAAAAGACGTCTCTCTCGCGATCAATAGGTAATGATTATTTTATAGTAGAAATAAATACTAACTCGTTTCAATTTACCAAATTATTCCTTAACAAATGTAGGATGTATCAAAACAAAAACACTGTTAATTTTACGCACTAACAATAAATTATGTTTAAAATGATTTTAAAAACACTGTATAATTTCCAAATTAAATTTATTCACCTCAAACGTAAAGTAATTAGTCCTCCTGGTGATGCCAAGTAGAAGCCTTGGTGAAAACGTTTGAGGTGAATAAATTTAATTTGGAAATTATACAGTGTTTTTAAAATCATTTAATTATAATGAATTTCCAAAGTGTTAACACAAAAACATTTTATTTATAAAATAAATTATGTATTCGAGAGCTTTCGTCAAGAAAAATTGACATTGTCAAGAGAATGTGGTCTATGCTGGTCATTGCCATGATCTCTTGATAATGTTAAGTACCTTGACGAAATCTGTCGAGTATATCATTATTGTAAAAAATAAACAGTCTTGCTGTTTAAACTCATTTTTTTTATAACAATTTATTACTAATTCATATATTTTTCATTATATGATGACGGACGTTCTTTTACTCGCTGATCTATGCCGTATTTACAGCTAGTGCTTAATATACGAGAGTCCTTTTCCAGTTCTGCTTTACTTACAAAACTACTTATTGTCCTTGTGTTCTTTGTTCTTCCCAAGAACTTTGATCCGAGTAATACTGAAAAAAAATTATAGCATATTTTTTTCAGTTAGGTATTCGTAATTAATAATCATCATCATCATCATTTCTGTCGGTCCCTCAATCCTGAGGATCGTGACCATCATGCCTCGTTCTGTAGACCATCTGTCTCCATGTTGAGCGATCCTCTGCCATGTGTAAGGCCCCATGAAGTGAGCTCTGTGTGGCCTCCTTAATTTGGTCGCTCCATCTTATTGGCACTCTGCCCCTTCCTCTCCTCCCTTCTACAACCCCAGTCATAATCACTTTTTCTAGGTTGTCAGGCTCTCTTCTTGCAATGTGCCCGAAATATCGCAAAGCGCGCTGACTGCAAATCGTTGAGAGTCGCGCCGAAATGTTTAACTCCCCGAGAATGGACTCATTGGTCCTGTGTTCCGTCCAATGCACTCGGAGCAATTTTCTCCAGCACCACATCTCAAACGCATCGATCCTCGCGCGTTCGCTAGCTCGCAGCGTCCACGTTTCAGCTCCGTATAAAAATATGCTGAATACCAAGGTCTTGACTAGTCTTATCTTTGTGTTTCTCATAATTTCACGGCTTTTCCAAATTTTATCAAGACGACCCATTGCGTTCTTTGCCATCTGTGTGCGGCGGTTCACTTCAATAAAAAATGTAATAGCGAAAATATAGATATATCGTTTCATATAATGCATTTTACGAAAACTGTTCTTACAACAAACTTTTAAAGTTTGGTAAAAGTAACAAACTTTCTAATTGGATTATAATTGATTTGAATCATTTCGTAAAAGACCTATCAATCTATTCACACAAACCACTATGATAATAATGATTGTATATATAATACTTGGAATTACTTTGTGAAAGTTCATTTAAATGGAATTAAAATACATCTATAATAAAACACTATTTTACTTTCACTATGAACAATATTTGACTCGGAGGTTTTTCGGGTAGATACTATCAGTGGATTTTAGTAAATAAATCACTGATCATGGACGTCTACCCGAAAGGTCTCTGAGTCAAATATTATTCATAGTGAAAATAATACAGTGTTTTATTTTAAATTTGTTTTAATTCTTTAATTACGATAACTACAAACTTAAATCATATTATCCATGTAAGTCGTTGTGTTTAAAGTTTTAAATATTTATTTTTAATTATTGTTTTCTAAATGATTTTTTTTCGTATTTTCGAATTGTATTGCTGTTATTTTGTTTTCATCCAATCTTGTATTGAAAAATAAAAAAATAATTCACTGAAAATGCTAGGTGCATAACTATTCTGTAAAAAAATTAGCTTATTTTTTAAAAATCGGACATTTTTTTATGAAATTTATGCGCATAAAGAGATTATTTTTTAGTGATGTTTTCATTTCCTGATTGCTAAGAATTTTGTCATCCACTTTTATCCATATAACTTTTAAAATGTCATGTAAAAGGCAGATGCACAAAACAGTAAACTAATTTGACGTCTTAAATTCAGGGACGAGTTTGCCACGCATCCTGAGGGACTTACATTTTTGTTGACACGAAGAGAACAGCTTATACGTTTTTTACATAAGACTGGTCTGCTAGATATGTAGTAATAAGATACCTAATAGTAGTTAAAATTTAATAGTTCTCCTTATACAATTTTACTTTTGACGTTATATACATTCGCAATCCTCTCTTAATTCTAAAGTTACTTATAAATTACATACTTCATTCATTTTCTAACGTTTTTCAGATGCACGGACCAAGTACAATGTATAATGAAGAAAAATTACTACAGTATACCTAATCGTCCTTATATAATATAAAGAATTTATCAAACAGTAAGTTTATTAAGTACTTATCATCTCTACTTATAAAAAAGATCATTTATAAAAGTTATAGAACAAAGGATAGATATAGTTCATTCATTTTATTCACTAACAGTTTTTATTGGCTGGTATAAAATTGCCGTGTGTGACGCGGAGAGTCTGCTGGTTACCTCACATGTGGAGTCTTGATGTTATGGATAAATAAATAGTTATAATTATCACGAAAACTGGATATTCCACTGCCTTATTACCTAGATAAATTGATTACCGAGGAAAATTGATCCAATTGATTTGTATATTGTTTTGACGTTGTGAATGATTGTATTGGTTTAATTTTGTATTATGCTGGTAGATTTTGTTGAACGTTTGATGAATGTACCTACATGAGAACTGAAAGTTTGCTATTTGTAACTAATTCTTATGTGTATTAATATTTCTAGCTGATTCTTATATGTGTGTTAATGTTATAGTTGAAATCCGATCCTCCGCACAAGCATTTAGTTGCTTATGGAGGGAGCATTTTTACTGTGTGTAATATTCGGATAAATGGAAGTCCTCAGACTTCTGCGCTATCCGGGTGGTCGGTGGGTCCTTCAATGTATGTGTGTTATATTATTTTATTATTGTAATATCAATGTATACTGTGTATTTATGAATGAAATAGAATAAATAAAATAAAAAAAAAAAAACCTCCAGAAATACATATCTGACCATTGCTGCTTCTAGGATCACTGATTACACTAACCGAAGTCTTACAATTCATATTTCAATTTAAGCATGAGTTTTTTGATTTCTGAAATATCAGTTAAAGAGGTTATTTTACATATTTGACTCTCGCCTTCTTTCCCAAACCATCTTATGTATGTTGGATGATTTATCCAGCGCCGTTTGATTTAACATCAATTTCAAGGACACGGGAAACTACCTTGGAAGAGCTACGTCTTCAGTTTGCTCATGAACGTTACTATTGATTGGTTTGTACGAAGATCTTACGACACCAAAACCCCTGTCATGGAAGCAGGACTTGTTAGCTCTATTGACCTCGAAACAATAAAACAGGTGTTTTATTCTACTAAAGATTTTATTTTGTGAGAGAGACGTCTTTCGTCAATCGATTGACAATGTCCTCATAAGACGAAAGACGTCTCTCTCACAAAATAAAATCTTTAGTAGAATAAAACACCTGTTTTATTGTTTCGATATGGAATTCTACTACCTAAACACCGACACAGTAAATCTATTGACCTCGTATATCATATTTGAGGATTCCTTTGCTGAGCGTAAGGGTCTGCTTGCTGATTTTTTAAGAACGCAGAGCTGAAAACGTGGCTAAGGTGTCATATTATTCAGAGCCTTGTAGACAATAAAGCACAGTTTATATTAAACCCTTTCACTATCCCTTAACGAAAACAAATTTTCTATCAAAGGGGTGATGTGAAAACTCTTTACCTCGCGCGATAGATAAGCCTTGGTTTACTGTTGTACTGCCGTTTGTAGACGGTTCAGTTGAATTTTAGTAACATTTTTTCTGGTTATACAAGAACGTTCATTTCGCATTCCAAATGTCATAAAATATAGACAAATACCAATCTATTCATTCATAGGATCATTCATACAGCCGCTAGCAACTCGTCGGTACACATCGTAAACATAGAACTAATAAAAAATATCGAAACGAAGTAAGTATACGGCCATCCATGTATGCACAATAACGGAAAATCTTTAAAATGAAACGCCATTCAAATTGAAAAATGCTATCGTTCAATTTCCTGTGTTCGTGAGAGCGCTAATAAGATTGGATCCAATCAGTCCGTACGTACATACATACAAACATACATTTACACATTATTATTATGAACAGTTTAATTTATACACGTTCAGAGAGTGTTTTGCAGTTAAACTGCTCGCAGTCAATTCTAATGAGAAAGAGGGAACTTTTGTATTACCTAAACTAATTTAACGTCCAAAAGTGGTTTAGTAAGTTGAATAACTCTATGTGATGAACAACCAGGTCATCCTTTAAGAGCAATAGATAAATAATAAGACACTAAGGGTTATGAGGAGCTGTTCCGAGCGGCGCAGGACAGGGTCAAGTTCGCCGAGGTGATCGCCAACGTTGGGGGGACCCGACAGGGCACTTAAAGAAGAAGAAGAAGGGTGAGTGACACACCTTTTTATTGAATTTTCACCAAAGACTTCAAAATAATAATAAATTTTATTGTACAAAACATTAAGACAAAAATAATAGGATGGTAGGTATGTAGGTACAAAAATAATTTTGCACAATGAGCGAGTTTATCGTAGAGACGCGACATATTCCAACAAACCCAAAGACTTCTTATTGATGATGTTTAAAGAACATCTACCGCAGGACACTCGAAAACTTACAGTTAAGAGAGTTTCCAATTGCTGGAAACTTTATGAAATATTTTTACCCTTCGTTCTTATGCTTATAATGAAGACACGGGACAAATTTTCCATTTCATAAAATATTCTGGGTTCAGCTCTATCCATTGTACTAATATGGTATTTTTATATTTATTTTATATTTATACATAAATCCACGGCGTGAGCCTTTAACATGTTAAAAATATAAAACAAAAACAAACATAATTCTCATTTACAACACAGTTGGAACAGAACAACAACTGGCGAAGAAACAATACAATTGGAAATCAAACTATAACAATTATAAAATGAGTCAAAACAAAACAATTAGAAAAGTCAAAACATTGTGGTTAGAGTGTAAATGTCAACAAAGGTTTGATAAATGTCAAGAACAATTATTTTGATACAGTAAGGAGATGTCAAGTAGATAGAAGAAAAAAAAATTATATATATGAATTGTAATAGATAATTAAAATGTCAAAAAAAAATAATAAATAATTCAGCAAGATGTCAGAAATTAAATAGGTATATATCAATTATATAATAAATTGTCACTAGTAGATGAAGGAACAATAATATAAATGCAAAAATTCAAATTAATAGCCAAACATACTTCGAAATGCCCATTGTTAATTTATACATTAAAACAATTTATAATGTCATGTTTATATTTAGGTAAACTGTCAGCAAAAATGTCTGTATTATCTCCTACCAGGTTCCCTAATCTATGAATTCTAACCATAGGAGAGAAAAATGAGTAATTATTCCTAGTGTTGTGTTCTCGAAATAACACTGTTTGTCTGGTACTTCTGGTAGGTATGTTGAATTGAATCAGTTCAATTAATTCGGGACAATCTATTTCTCCATTGAGAAGCTTATGAAGAAAACAAAGATCAAACACTTTTCTACGGTTTTCTAAGCTGAGGAGTCGAAGCTCATTCATCAAAGCCGGGTAGTCAATATTTTCCACCGGTAACCCTAACTTATAGTTGATCAGCCTCAAGAATTTTCTCTGTACTCTCTCCAAGCCACTGATGTGGATATTATAATTTGGAGACCATATTACAGTGTTATACTCCAATAATGGCCTTACGAGAGAAACAAAAAGTAGTCTATAGGACTGAATCAAACGGAGATCAGTAACCAGTCTGAAAACAAACCCTAAAGTTCTCATGGCCTTACTGACAATTTCCTCAATATGTAAGTTGTAAGTCAGATCTTCAGAGAAGGTAATACCCAGATCTCTCAAATTTGAGACACACTCAAGTACCATACCATCTATGGTATAATTGTATGAAACTTTAGATCTGGTCTTGTGAAATTGAATGACTTGACACTTGGCTATATTAAGGTTAAGTTTATTCTCTTTACACCAATTATTCAAATAATCAAGGTTCTGTTGTAGAACTATACAATCATCTGTGTTTTTTATAGATTTATACAATTTCAAGTCGTCAGCGAATAGTAATACCTCAATGTCTCTGAAAATCTGAACTATGTCATTTATAAATATATTAAACAGCATTGGTCCTAAGTGCGATCCCTGCGGGACACCACTATATGCATATATTGCATCTGATATACAACTACCCATTCTTACTTTAAGAGTCCTATCACTTAAGTAACTTTCTAACCATCGATAAAAAATATCGTCGACTCCGTATCCACGTAACTTACGTAATAGCATGTCATGTGACATCTTGTCAAAAGCTTTATACAAATGAGAAAGCATTAAAAAGAGACCCACCTCACACCCGGATATCTTAGGAGTCGTTTACTCCTACTTATCTGCATAAACGAATGAGAAAGCAGGGGTTAAATTATGCCATCAATTGCATAATATAATAAACATACCATTCTTTCTTTTTTTTGTTATCAAAATAAGACATTCGGAATAAGTAGCATTCATCATCATTGGTGATTGAAGATCAAAGAACTGTCGCAGAACTGAATAAAGTATTATTTTTTTTTTGTATTTTCATTAATTTTTTCTTCAAACTATTGTGACGTCCCGATTTGATACAGTCAAATCTCGCTTTCTATTTCCGCTTGTGTGTTTGGCACATTCGCCCGTTCGATGATCGATTAACGCCACTAACGATGCAACAGTAATAATAATCATATAGGATGATTCAAGTATGTACGTATTTAATAATGTTTGAGTCCGTTTGTATATCCACTAAAGACACATTTATCAGACGTACGACAGGGAAACCAATTTCACGAAATAAAAACTTCCAGCAAGACGTTTTTATGAATAAAAATTCCACCAATTAAAAAAAAATGATACTGATATTTCAGTTCCTAGCCCTTTGATATTCTAGATACCTTGTATAGAATAGAAATATGTATTATTGTAAATTAATTCAATAATTATGTTTTATATTAGAACCTGTTGACAAGTCAACTTATATGACTTAACAGGACCACGTATTTTATGCCTATAATTGATACTAATAAAATAAATAAAAAAAAACCCGGATAATTATTACTCCCGGTATTAGAATGTTGAGTTTTTCTTTGACCATGACTGATCATATATTTATTTATTTATATTATAAGGATTTTTCTAGTTATATAATGTTGAGAAGTGTGAATGGGAATTCTTCCACCGTGTAAAAAAAAAATCTACAAAACTGTTTAAGTAGGTACAATGAAAAGAAAAAATATCAAAATAATAATGAAATTTTAAACAAGTGTTTCTTTCTACTATTGATAATTAATTCGCAGAGAGACGTCTTTCGACTTATAAGGTCATTATCAATCCATAATAATAGTCAGTTCAAAAAGTATGTAGGTATCTACAAAATAGTGCACCAACATAGAGCAGTCAAAGACGGACTTGTTGTAATACAACATCATCCAGATAATCCTATCTTCCAGTCAATCCGTATTCATTGTGGTAGCAAGATTGCAACAAAAAGACTTGTCAAGGAATGGCTCCTGAAATGTGGATTTGTATATAATTGAAATTGTACTATAGTTATTAAGTATATGTTTTGCTGCTTTTGGTTAGGTTTAAATTATTTATGTATATATTGTTATTATGAAAATGAACGCGCCGACAAATCTTGTAATGGATTTGGCGCGACTTTATAATTGTATTTAATGTGTATTATATGATACAAAAAAAAAATGATCTTTTAATAAAATGAATAGATACGTCTTAAAACACGTGATTTTCAAAGTGATGTAAATAATAAAAAATGGATGGCAGATACTAGTAACGTACATATCTACTAACACCCTTATATAATATGTACCTAAGTATTCCAATAAAAAATGTATACAAAACGACCCGATTAAAGGCAAAAAGGACAACGATTTTGGTAACACCATATCGTGACGTTTTGGACGCTTAGTACTCCCAACTAAACAACATTATAAAGCACTATTCACACTTATAAAACAAGAATCGTTTACTGCTTATTCTTTAAAAGTCTCTTTTATAAATTTTGTGAGAATTCGTATCAATGAATGTATCAGAATAAGACATTTTTTTCAGGTTCTCTTATTTTTGTTTTGAATATTCGATAGAATGAATGAGTAGGTAGTCAATTTAAACGCATGTATCGAATTATTATGAAAAAATGATAATAATTTTTTGAGACTATTAGGAAAAATGGTTTTACTATCAATAGGGTCACTTTTCTTATCAATTCTAAATAAGAACTTTGATAAAAAAAAATCATTTACAATTTGGTGTCAATTTATTGATTTGTTTTATTGAGTATTCTTCTTGGTATCACAGAGTGAAATAACGTTTCATCAATTTATAGCGCTTCCGCACCAACCCAAACACTTTTGTATTACTTTATCTATTTAATTTACGAAAAATCGTCCATACGAACAGAAAATTGATGCAAGAAAGTTATTATCCGGGTTGAGTAGCCGTCGTATATAGGGCGATCTATGATCCAACGTTTCACCCACAACTGTGGCGGGCATCTTCAAGGGTAGGTAGAAAATTGATGTAAGAAAGTTATTATCCGGGTTGAGTAGCCGTCGTATATAGGGCGATCTATGATCCAACGTTTCACCCACAACTGTGGCGGGCATCTTCAAGGGTAGGTAGAAAATTGATGTAAGAAAGTTATTATCCGGGTTGAGTAGCCGTCGTATATAGGGCGATCTATGATCCAACGTTTCACCCACAACTGTGGCGGGCATCTTCAAGGGTAGGTAGAAAATTGATGTAAGAAAGTTATTATCCGGGTTGAGTAGCCGTCGTATATAGGGCGATCTATGATCCAACGTTTCACCCACAACTGTGGCGGGCATCTTCAAGGGTAGGTAGAAAATTGATGTAAGAAAGTTATTATCCGGGTTGAGTAGCCGTCGTATATGGGGCGATTATGATCCAACGTTTCACCCACAACTGTGGGGGGCATCTTCAAGGGTAGGTAGAAAATTGATGTAAGAAAGTTATTATCCGGGTTGAGTAGCCGTCGTATATAGGGCGATCTATGATCCAACGTTTCACCCACAACTGTGGCGGGCATCTTGAAGGGTAGGTGGAAAATTGATGTAAGAAAGTTATTATCCGGGTTGAGTAGCCGTCGTATATAGGGCGATATAATTATGATCCAACGTTTCACCCACAACTGTGGTGCGGGGCATCTTCAAGGGTAGGTAGAAAATTGATGGACTATTAAATTGATGATTGAGTAGGTACTAGATATTTATGAAAAATGGTTAAAACTTGAGCCAAGTTGTTTAAAAATGGATATTTAATCACATGACCGATATTAGATATGGCAAAGAAAATTGCAAAGTGTGAATAAGAGTTTAGGTTGTATATAAAAATCGAAGGCTACTAACAAAATCTTATTTCGATTGGGCGGCAATCAGAATGCTGTTGAGGAAGATACGTGAGGAGCTTTCGAAAGCACAATATAAAAGAGACTTTTAGAGAGCTTTTACTATACACCAACAATACCAATACTAGTCTACAATAAATATAGACTACATACATAGATGTCCTGTAACACTTGCATTGTAGGTTTATAAAAATAATAATAATATAGGACGACGTCTCGAAGCTCGTGCTTTGGGCGTCATTGACCGTAATTTTCTATTTTAAACGTAATTTAAAAGATTTTAAACTTATTAGGTCAATAAAAGTTTGATTTATTTCTAAATCATTTGTACGAATACTTTATATGTAATATGATCAAGGGGTTGTCTATTCATATTGTGGAAAGACATTGTTAACATATATCAATTAGTTCTATAGAAAATTTTAAATTTTTATCTTTTAAATTTTTAACTTTTATCTCGTGGAGCACCCGGTAAAGAATTGGACTCCCACTCTTCTTCGTAAGTTTTCGTGTGTCCTTAAAATACAGGTGTTCGCAAAAATTAAGGCATTTTACATCTTAAATTCAGCGACGAGGTTTGCCACCCGTCCTGAATGTCTTCGTTTTTATATTATAGGACAGCTTGCATTTTTGTTATATGCGCTGGTCTGCTGGCTTCCCCAATTGTGGGATATGCCGTAATGGTATAGTAGTATAGAGAAAATTTTAAATTTACTTGACTAAATTACTCTAGTTTAAAAAAAATAAAAGTGAAATGTTAGCAGTCTTTTGCGTTAATATTAAATATGTTACTTAATATTTTTTATTTTATTTTTTTTATTTCATTCATAAATACACAGTATATATTGATATTACAATAACAAAATAATATTACACATAGTAAAATGCTCCCTCCATAAGCTACCAAATGCTTGTGCGGAGGGTCGGATATCAACTATAATAATTATTAACACACATATAAGAATTACCTAGCTAGAAATATACTATACTATACTATACTATACCATCACGGCATATCCCACAAGTGGGGTAGCCAGCAGATCAGCTGCATGTAAGAAACATGCAAACTGTCCTCTTCGTGCCAATATAAAATCAAGACATTCAGGATGGGTGGCAAACCTCATCGCTGAATTTAAGATGTAAAATGTCTTATTTTTTTCGAAATATTAATACACATATAAGAATTAGTTAGAAATAGCAAACTTTCAGTTCTCTATGTACATTCATATGCTGCTTACTTGTTAACTACACACCTATTAAGTAAGCATATTTGTATAGCTATTATATATTATATCCACTGATGTACCGATGCGTGATTTTTGCAATTTTGGAAATCGAACTACATATTCTGAAAAACAAATTTTCGCAATAGGTTCAATTAAAAATAAAATAATTTTTATATAGTAATTCATTATGATCTATTAAGATATGTACCAAAGGTTAACGAAAGTACAAATGTTTTAGGTAGTAGGTATATAATTTAAATCCTTCGTAGGTTTTACCTATATGTAGCTAGGTAGAAAAGATTTCAGGTAAGGTAAGCAGAGGATAACGAGCACCTACATATGAACAGCTGTCCAGTTCCAAAACTCAACAAATAGAAATATCTTTTTTAAAAGTCGACATTTTTGTATTCATGATATGTTTATTGATATTATGCTTAAAAACAAACCAGAAAGTGATATATATTATATTAAAATAATTGCACTGCTAAAGACATACGTTGTCGATGTTCCGTTCATTGGTTAAAAAAATCGTTATTTGTAATGCATCAAACAAATTGTAATTTTGTTATGTTTAATGGCCTTGTGCTGTGTATGAAATAAATGAATGGAATATTTATTTATGGTTTTGAACAAAGGAGAGATTTTTTTTATAACTTAAATATATATGGAAGGAAACACAATCGGTTTAAGTTTTAGTTTATTTTTAATTTGAAAATGACCTGGTTTTGACTTATAAAGTCATTGTCAAACTAACGTTATTACATGGGGTGTTGTTGCTTAAACACTATGTCATAGCATGACGTAATTTATTTATCGTAATAAAGTTAGTTTGACAATGATTTTATAAGTCAATCACTATATATTTAATTAAATATAAAATAAAGCTAAATTAGTTAAATAAAATAAGTTGAGTTATGGAATTGGGCAGTCGATATAACACAGTCAGTACCTACTTACCTTCCAATAGGTATTTGTATTGGATTGGACCGAAACGATTAGAATTTTGTTTGAATTCCTAGAAAAATTAGGTTTTCAATGCACTTATTCATTAAAATTATTATTTTTTCATGGTTGAAATGTGTCTGTAGCATTATTTTAATTTAAATTCTATTATTTTTTGGCTGAGTCATTTAATGGTAGTTTTATTCCTATCACCAATATTAATGAGTCATAATGCCCCTAAATGATTGATTTTTTTTTGTTTTGTTTTGAAAATATTGAAGTTATTATTTTTATATTTTAATATTTATTTATAAATTTTTTGTCCTCACAAAAAGAAAAAAATACCTGCTATTGATCATTTTCATATATTTTGTTAATAAGAGTTTCCATACTTATGGCCACCACTGTAGATTTATAGAAATAAAATAAAACGATTACGTAAATCAAATAGTAATATCATAACATATGTATATACTATATAAATGTATGTATGTCGGTAGGAATTACCTTTACTATAGAATGGGAAGTAGAAGGTATTATTTCTTGGCCAACTTATGTTTTAGTGATGGATACCGAGTAGGTACCTACAATATTTATTCCCAAATCCCCAAAGAAAGGATAAAATGTATCAAATGTGTACAGACACGATATAATAGTTACTAAACAAAGATTCTCAAATTTTTATTTAGAATACCAAATATAAATATATTAAAACAGAATTAAAATAGATTTAAAATACCTACCACGTGGCTTAATCACGTGGATCAAATTCTCAAGGACGGCCGCGTGTTGAGTAAGAGGAATCGACGTGCGTGTATGAGAAACTGTATGAATGTGGAGGAAGCGAAGGAAGTATGTAAAGATAGATATGTGTGGCGTTCCGTTCTCTCTGCCTACCCCACTTGGGATACGGCGTGAGGGTATAGTATAGTATAGTTTAGTAAAATACCTAAAACACTGTATTACTTTCAATAGGTATTATTTATATTTGACTCGGAGACCTTCGGGTAGACACAAATATTTCTAATAAAAATAAAAAAAAATCTAATAAAAACTCACTGATGATGGGAAATATAAATATTTCTAATAAAAAAATCACCAATGATGGGTGTCTACCCGAAAGGCCTCCGAGTCAAATGTTATTCATGGTGAAAGTAATACAGTGCTGTATTTTAACTTTATTTAAATTCTATCAAAATGAAATTTCACAAATATTCCAAATACCTACTGTACAATCATTTTTATTTTTTTATTTTCAATTTAATAAAATACTTAAATAAATAAGATAAAAAAAAATAAAAACATACATACAAATATCAATATTTTGTTTCGTAACCCAGTTTGACATGATCAGAACATAACGGGCCAATATTATTATTATTATTAGTAGGTAGGTTTGATGTAGTATGAAGTGGTAGTTGTATGGGTTGCTTGGTTGGTTGGAAGCAGGAGGTGCATGAATTGTTAATCGTTCATCCCAGGAGTTTTGAGTTTCCATTATGATCTGACCACTCACTACACTATAATGTATATCATATTATTATTATCTGTCTATCTGTTGGCTGTAGGTGTAGGTACTACTACTCTTATATCTTGATCCGGATTGTTGTGTCTTGTTAAATGGAGAATATATTATTATTAGGTATACCTTCATACATAAATAGTCCACAACTGTTAACCAATATATTAGGTATACCTTCATAGTCATACATTAATAGCCCACACCTGTTTACCATTGAGTTGATTTAGGTACCTACCTGGAAGTTGTTGCAATATAAAAATTACCTCATCGTGGATTTGTGGTTTCAAGAACTACGTAAGTAAGTACATACCAGGAAGTCCTTCTTTCAGACTAAGATTCTTGTAAAGGTATTTGTGTATTATTAAGTCCAGTAGGCCTAGTCAAACAAGACGAGGTTGCGAGAACGCGTCAATTTTCGGAGCTACTTGTGTATTTTAGCTCCGAAAATTGACGCGTTTTCGCAACGTCGTCCGCGTTTGAACGAAAACGAAACGAAAACGTAACGCTTAAATGTGTTTTGACTAGGTCCACAGGAAGGTAATACCTAACATAACATATATATTTTTTCAACATACATAACTTACCTACAATGATTATATCGTCAGGATAGGAACTCTCCTTTGATTACGTTGTTTCTTTTTGAAGATGTCTCTTTTGTGTTTTTTTTTTATTTTGCTGTTTTATTCCTGCTGAGATCGCCTTGGCCCAAATCTGTTATGATCTCAGTGCAAGGTGACATTTTTAAAATGATTATAATGATAATAATGTATTTTATATAAGTACCTATATATTTTCCGTGATGGCTGGAAGAAATCTGTAACCATATTTGCTTGTACATTTCATATTTAGATGTCAATAAAGTTTTATTTATTTATATATGGACGATTTGCACAGATCGGGCTAGATCCAAACTAAGATATGAATCTTGTTTTATGGGTATTACTACGAAGATTCATACGTATAATGCGTTAGACGCATGTAACTGTAATACTCAGATCCAAAAACAATTTTAAAAAGGTCGTTCTTCATTTAATCCAGCAGGGTTATTCTTGACGCTTTCTTATTCGATACTAATACTTTTTCTGATACTTTTCTTAAATTGGTATTCTTGAAATTAAGTAGTGGCGCTATTTCGATGCGAATACTTTTGAAAGCTTTTCGTGACTAGAAATCCGTTAATGCGTCTTAATTTAGTACTAAATTGGTATTCTTGAAATAAACTTAAGACCGCCAATAAGACGGATACTTATAAAATGACGTTTAATAATAAGAAACCAAAAGTGTTGTCTTATTTGAAGAAAACTTCGTGGTAAATGATTACAACATGTAAGTATTTTAGGAAAATAATGTATTTTGTATATTTTTAAATATTGAAATATAACTTATAAATTAATTGTTACATTATTTCTTCTTTGAGAGCAACTTAACATCAAGTTTTAAGCAAATATAATACATACGTTTTAATATGTAAGCATAGTTTTTCAAATTAAAATTTGTGTTTGTATTCAATATTTGACATATTTTTACGTGTTGATTTTGTTAAAGGGCTCACGCATTGACGCATATGATATGAAAAACGTTTTGAGAAGTGCAAAATAACAGTGTCTAAATGCTTAAAGGAAGTTACGTTGGCCCTAAACCACGCTTACATTATAAAAAAAAATATATTAAATTTCCCAATCTTAAAGCAAAGAAAAGATAGTGAATTATCATTAAAACAATATAGCTCATGATATAATATAATTTGCTCTACAATTCGGCCATGGTTGCCAAAATTACATAATGCCTGTCGTCTAATACAGCAAAATTGCCTCTTCCACCAGATATCCCTGTAGAAGATATGGCTTATGCATACTTCTTCTGAAGATACCCATACTGATGAACTAAGGAGAGATATGAATCAGAGGGATAAATTTTGTTGCAGCATTACAGCGGACACATCAAAGACGAACTTCATAGATAGCAACAAACTTTTGCTCTACATAATATAATATACATATTAGTAAATATTTTTCTTAACTCAATTACCATACTTTTGCCTTGTTCTTATAATATAATTATTTACTACTTAATTTGTTTCTTTTTTATACATACCCTTTTTTCTAGTCATGCCATGGAAGGAAATATTGTAAAAAATAAAACAAAATAATATTTTTATATTAAAAGTTTATTGGTGACACTTTGTTGCGAACAAAAATGCAATGGCAACTCATTACAAACATTCATAAAGAAAAACATATAAGAATGAAATGGAAATCTGAGAAGAGTGTGTGTGAAAACAGACTGATAGAGCGAAGAATGAAAAGATAGAGAAGAATGTAAATTGAGGTGTTGTCAAAAGATAGAAAGTGAATAAGTTGAGATGTTTTGTCAAATTGAAAGAATGATGTAAAAATCTACATGGCTAAAAGGAAGGTATCTAGGAAGTGTGGCTGTCCTCGGGTAACATGGTTGGATCACTGTCTGGATTCTGAAGGATGGTGACGTCAGAAATAGGATATGTATGAGGAATTGTATGAATTTGATGGAAGCGAGAGAAGTAAGTAAACACCTATTTCTTTAGCGATATATTCTCTTAGGGGATATGGTGTGGTAGGACAGATAGATGCTACTACTACTACTATACCATCACGGCATATCCCACAAGTGGGGTAGCCAGCAGATCAGCCGCATGTAAGGAACATGCAAACTGTCCTCTTCGTGCCAATATAAAATCAAGACATTCAGGATGGGTGGCAAACCTCATCGCTGAATCACAGATAGATGCAACACCATATAATGGGAAAGATATATATAAATATAAAATCAAGACATTCAGGATGGGTGGCAAACCTCATCGCTGAATCACAGATAGATGCAACACCATATTATAATGGGAAAGATAGGTATATTTAAAAAATATCTCAAAATAAATTAACATTTGGTTCATCCCACAGCACAAGGTAATGTGAACTAATGAAGATTTATATAAGTAAACTACATAACGGTTTAATTATTCATTTCAGAATGGGCTGGGAGTGCCAAGTGGAATATTTTCATAAGCAGAGAAACAAATGTTTATTTATTTTGTTGTCAAATGTTGATATATTGATTGAATATAGTTTTATTGTAATTATTATTTCTAAAGATTTTGAAATATCTCCCAACGTTTGTCCGTTTCACCCGTTGTTTAACCACCTCAAAGTGCTCTCTTTCTATTGTCATCTTCTCCTTTTCTGCCCCAGCTCGCGTCCACTCAGCCTAAATATACCTTTCTTCTAGATTTAAGATTCTTTCACACTCCATCTCAAAAACATTTCCTGGACGTCTCCTTGGTGAAAATTGAGTGCATGTTGGTGGACGCTGACGTCGTGGTGCTGAAAAAAAAATTAACATTATGTTACAAGTGTATCATCTTATATACTTGATTTCTGGATACGTGATAGAGAGTCTGAGGAGTGTAAACTTAGATTTCAAAGGTTAGAAGAGTATTATAGGACAGTCACTTCAATATAATTATTGTATTGTATTAGAACCAACTTAACAAGAATAACAGTGTCTTAATTACAATGAAACATCCAACAATTATAAAATCTTCCCTAATGGTGAATGTTTTTGACTTGAAATAAGTCAAACCAAACTGGACAGAGAGGATTGTAACTTGTAAGTCCAATGGATAGTCCATCTAAGATTCATATAGTGCGACATATACTTATGTTATAATGCTATGTATCTCTCATTGATGAAATCTATAATAATTGTGTAATCAACTTCATATTGTATAAAAGTACATCTTCACTACAAGTTGTTGTGCAAATATAGTAAATTAGTAAAAGACAGTTTTAATTTTTATGTAAAAAAAACACTAACTGGAAAGTCTTGTTGCCTCGTCAGGTGGTTAACTGTTTCTTGTTGGACTTCCTGTGAATTCAATTATATCTTTTATTTTAGGTTGGACCTCCCCTTCGATGTCACTAGCGCGTTCCATCGCATGTAGGACAATCTCGACATGTTTTCTAAAAAACAGAATAAATATATACTTAATGCACTTAAAAAAGGTTTTGTTACCTGTATTAAACAATGATTATGTACATAAATATATTGTATTAATGTATTCACAAACATCCCGACTCTATTTTACTTATTGTATCAAGTATTTTACGTTTGAAGTACGTTTGTAAATGTACTTACACATTTAGTTAGAATATTGTACCTATGTGATTTTTATAAATTAATAAGTTATAGCACAAGTTAATAATCTATCTATCTAAGTAATAAAGAATAAGTTATATCATATAATACAAGTAAAACTTTATATTCACTTACCAGCAAAATTACAACAAACGCCGCGCAATAAATGACACTTCCTTTCAAGGTTAGTTCGTAAGCGTTCTGTCAAAAGTCAAGAATCAATATGACCAACTTTGAAATATCAAATAACATTAAATAAACGATTTAAATGAAAATAACTTTACAAATAATTTATTAAATGTAGTAATTTATTGTCAATTTAAATATTTTACATATTTGTTCAAAAATATTTCGTGAAAATTAAGTATTATTCGCAAAAATATGAAATTTGCCGAAACCATAGACAATACGACAAAAATTCACATTGTTGCTAACGGGCCGTTAAACTAGTATCGGAAAAGATCGAAGTTCCAAATAAGAAAGAGAAAAAGAAAGTGTCAGGAATACGAAATTTAGTCATGGTCTTTTTATTTACGATCTTAAGTCTAGTATTAGTATCGAATAAGAAAGCGTCAAGAATAAGCCTGCTGGCCGGAAATTGAACCCGAGACTTTAGGACTCCATACTTACATAGGACGTTATATTCGCGCCACACTATAGTCTGTACGCGACTAACTTCGCGCTCTCTACGTTGTTTTTGTATGTTGAGAGCGCGAAATTAGTCGCGTGCAAGCTATAGCCGTCCAGTGTCAGATAATGTCGATTTATTCATATTCATGAAGTCATATTAATCTTATGATATCTTCAATTAGGCGGTATGGGATACCTATACTGTCCTGAAATTCACCATTTTTGTTGTAATTGCGACAAAAATCTTTTCTTCCTCTCTGCATGTCTTATAAGGAATGTGTTAGGATGAGAACTTTTGATGGGTAAATAAAACAATTATTTTAAAATAAAATCAATCGTTTTAATATTCCCCACGGAAAAATATCAAATATTTTCTGTTTCATCTAGATAAAAAATAATATCGAAATTTTACCTTTACGCGATTTTCGCACATTTACTTATGATTTAAAATTTTCCATTACTGCTGGTAGTAGTTCTACTAGACAATGGGCCGCCTACAACAATCTGACTGGTCTCGCGGCGTTTTGGTCGAACATTAATTAATTCCCGCCCACGGAACGCCGAGGTACAGCCCACTGGAGTAGTTGTTGTAATGTTAGAAATATACCACTATCGTCATCAACATGAGGACGGAAGGTGGGCGGAATATCAGAATGGGGAACAATGATACGTCAGAAGGGATGCGATGTAGACAAATCATCGATTACAAAGAACGCATGTTCAGAAAAACCATCGGTTACAATAAACATTTTATTTAGAATAATATATTTTGCGAACTGTCTTCTCAAATTACTTAAATAATTCATTTTACTAACTAACATCCGATCATTATTATTTTTTATTATTTGGATCACTTCTTTTTCTTATTTTTGTGTTAAATTGTGTAAAAAACATAATATACTCAGCAATATTTATGACAAAATGTACGAAAAAACGAATAAATGATTGCCGTGAGATTACTTACTAATTAAGCAACAAATATAAACATTTCATCGTCGCCTAAATGACTACATATTGCAAAGAATGCATATAATTCGTTTAGGATCGAAAGTGTAAAAATCCAAAGATGAATTAATTTAAGAGAAATTTTTTCAAAAGATTTCTTCATTTTGAGTGTTTTAATTCTGCATTTTCCAAAAAAAGTTAATTCGTATAAAATTTGTGTGAAACATACGGAAAAAAATCAATATTAGTATGGAATTAGGCAAAATCTAACAATTGTTATTTCTGGCCTCTGTTAACATTAAAATACCAATGGATTTGTCTAGTTTTACTGGTATTGACCAAGCCATATATATGTAACTATGTTTTCGCTAAAACGATGATTACAAAATACGTATGGATAAAAATCGATTGATTTCATAAAATTGTATCGTTGACAACCCTCAACTTCACAGATAATATATTGTATAACGAGACAAAAAAAAAACAAGGAAATGCCGACTCCAAGCATCTTTTGTTTCGAAAGTCATTTGATTTTTCAATACAATACCCGCTACGGCATAAAGTATTGTAATTAAATTTAATTAAAACCTGAACGAATCCACATAGATACGAGTTAGCAGATTAACGCTGGTTTTCACCCACATAGGAAATAGACTCGGCTCGCCTAAATCTGATTTTTATTCAAATAAGCACTAGCTGAAAATCTGGCGTTTGTTGGAATGTAGGTTTTATAGTAACCAGAGCAGAAAAAAAAATATCCACAAATAACAAAAAAATAACAATGACATCGGTTGCTTCAAAACAAGATCATTTTTTTGCTGGCATCTACTCGCTGTTTTAAAAAAAAATCATAGCTGCCAAAAAGAGCACTGTTTTCACATCCACAATGTTTCCAACGTTCTTCTTAAACAATACACCATTTCTAATACAACGACACTAGAACGTCCAAATCGCGGTGAAAATATGGGACTGTATGTAAGACAACTCAAGAAACTTGACTTAAATGGACCAAAGACGTTCTGGATGAATGGAATTAGTTTCTACCACGTGCTCCCAAATAGGAGATTAGATGAACTCACCTGAAATATCCAATTTTTCTGGCACAACAAGTGACAGTTCTTTACGTGCAAATAGTTCCCTGACTACCCCAATTTCAAAAAATGTCAAGGTGTTATAAATAGATGTATTTTCAGATTGATCCACAGCCTAGAGTTGCCATATTAGAGATGATACTTAGATAAACACATACTCTTTTTCATAAATTTTAGGGTGTCCTGTAAAAGGCAGATGTTTTTAAAACCTCAAGTTGGTACAACACAACTATTGACGAATAAAACTCAGCGATGAGTTATGCTATCCATACTTAATATTTTACTTTTATCGGTACGTAGAGTACAATCTGTATGTTTATTATTACCAGGTAATTTTCTGGCTGCCTATTTTGTGGGACATGTCATGATAGTATAGTAGTAGTATTTGAAGTAGTAGTTAGATAAAGGGCTAAAAATCAGAGTTACTAAATTCAGTAGGGGGAATGGGGGAAGAAATAGAGTTGAGAAAATGACTGGAGGGTAAGAAAGGAAAGATACTGATGATGAATATAATGATACTAACATCCTTCTTGATAGTTTGAACGGAAAAGGCTTATAATTTATGGCCCAGGTCAGAAAACTTTCCAAATTTTCGCTATCTTTCACTCTAGTATTATTGTACTGCTGGTATTACAAGGCAAAGCAACGGTTCCTCCTTATGAGCGTTAATGCTGCACACATTCTTCACAAATTCAAAAAGTGTATTAATTTCAATTATCACACTTATTATTTGACAACATTAAAGCGTCGTTTACATGCTAAAACATCTAAAAGTCACTGTATAATTCATAGATTATAGAAATTTATATAAATGGATTAAATATTTATCGTATCATCCGCAAAGTCTTCGGCAAAGAAAATGCCTTTATGTTTTTTATTTATTGCTACTTTTCGATTTTATGTAAAACGTAGGTGTTCGTAAAATACCATGTTTGTTTATTTATTGATTCTTTAGTGTACATTGATCACAATTAATACAATTTTATAGAAAATGCATTAAAATTATAACTTTTTCGGTCCAACGACGAGATATGCCACCCATTCTAAACTGTTTTATACAACCTAATTAACATCTGAAAATCCATCGCACCCCACTAACCTCTCCACCAGCCGCTTTCGATAACGTTTATAATATATATCTTAGTAATGTTTGATATCGTAGGTTGGTATGTTTCGATATCTAAAGGGTAGTTTGGTAGCCTAAACTCTTTCCGGGGTTGTTTGATTGTGGTAGTTATCAAATAATACATATTTTGTTAATAGCAACAATACTTTATTGCGATTCAAAAGCACCTAAAAAACTTTTCAGTTTCAGTAAGATAAGGCTAGATAGTACTTAGTAGTGTCAATTGGTTTTAATAGAAAATACTTTATAAGAGGCACGAAGAAGTCACTCTGCATAAATGTTAATTACACGCTGTTAGCCCGCTGGTTACCCCACTGGTGGGATATTTTGTGATGGTGTAGAAATAGTAATATACTTTTTGAGATAACACGGGTATATTGCCAGAAAAAAAATATTTATCTATGTATATACTTATGTCATTATGACGTCATTTTAATAGCAGATTTTTTCAGCAGAATGAGTGCAAATTTTTATTCTATTTTTTGTTTACTTTTACTTGTTTTTATCAATTTTACTTTCAATTTAACAATTGAATCGTGTATTTCAGAAACCCCAAAACTCCCTTTTTTTCGAATTTCACTTTTTCGCAGAATTTAATTGTTAATGGGTAGACACATGTTACAGTGAAGAGAAACACCAAAAATCTATCAATTCAATAGAACAAATAAACCGCCAAAAATTTCATGTATTGCAGAAACACCAAAAATCCGGGAGTTGTGGTGTTTCTGCAATACACTCTGAATATACGATAGTGAAACACACTGATGATAATGCCCAATTCGAGTCAAATACTCGATTGGAAAAATTGGTGGTCTCTTTATAATAAGAAGACAATGCTTTCAGTTGAATCAATGGGAAAAAAAAATATTTCAAGAGATCAAAAGTTTAGCTTTAAAATATCTCAGTTTCGCCACTTTATCCATTCTTGGGAACATGAAGGTGTTGTCATAACAAAAGACTATTGATGGTTTCCAAGATCACTCTTTTAGGCTACGCAATAGTAATAGAGATATTATTCGTTTTCCCACAAAACAGCATACACACAAGTTGTATACCAATAAATACGTTGAAAATGCAGGACATAAAAAAACTTGAAAAGTATATTCCCGATGAGGAGGGAATTTCAGCATTTTACACAGAAATTTTTGATTGGCCGACATGTGACCCCAATAAAGATGCTAGCCCAGATGAAGATTAATTTTTATTATTGTTATTTTAATTTGAAAATATATTTTTTTTATATAAAAACAGATTTTTTTTACTTTTATGTTCACCCATAAATACGTGTATTGCAGAAACACCAATAATCCAACAATTTCAAAACTTAAAAAATAAATAAAGAAACTCAAATGTGTTTCATTTTTTATTCTTATCGTATCCGTTAGCATTAAAACTATATTTCTCTCTCATACACAAAAATACGTTTTCCACAAAAAAATTACAGTATTCACTTTTTTTCGATTTCCCAATAAATTGATTCTAAGGAGTTTTGGGCTTTCTGAAATACACGATTCAATTATTTTATCAGTTTTTAATAATATTTCTAATTTTATTTTATCTAACTTGATTGATTTAGTGTTCCTTATAACATTCAATGAATGGAATATGCGTATCATATGTTAATGCACGAGTGATATTTTTTTTTTTCTGTATAATAATTATCAATCAAACAAATTCCGCATTAGCGGAATCCACTGTAGTGCATGATTGTATGCGTGCTATTTATTATAGGTACGATGTACTGAGATTATTGTTGTAAATACAACAATGATTGTAAAGCAAATAGAAAGATGTGTATGTATTGGTTTTATTTACCTATACTTGTAACAGTTTTTATTTTTTTAATATTTGCGTAGGTACTCGTACATCATCTTTGTAATCAACTAATGGATTTTTGATATGTTTTGATTTTATTTACTTCCACTGTGTTAATGTTTTTATATTTTGGTTTTATATGTATACTTGGTTATATTATTATGTGAACGATATTAATTTGTAAACCTTTATGGTCAATGGCTAATGTGCCGTTTATGATGAATAAATAAATAAATAAATAAGAATACATAGATACAACACTATTAACTTCACTAAGAATTGAAAATGAAAAACACACATTCGTGACGACATTTTGACGCCACTTTCACTTACCTTATAATTGCAGCATAAAATTCATACCTAAAAGATCTACGAAAATCTCTGAGTCAAAATCTTTGTAAGCCATCGCATATAAGACATTTTAAATAATATCGTCAATTAATTTAGCACTGTTGTGCCCATCAAATGTCTTTTTTTTTAATTATACAATGAAGATGTTTTGCAAATTTATTAAATAAAATGAAATTGCTTGCTACCAAGCTTGTGATAGATATCCTCGTGGTTTAAATAAAAAAATATTTTATTTTATTATTTTTCAAAAGCCATCTACTAGTATAATTAGTGATCAGGGAAAAATAAATATTAAAAGTATATCCTAGCAGCCTAGACAGCATCAATTTATGTTAATTGTAAATATTGAGAAGTAAATAAAAGTCTATAAAAAAAGTCTATCCTGTTTTGGGAAACCTCAATATTTTCAGATATGATAGATATACCTACCTTCTTGAGATCATTTTCTCTTAAGACACACTGATCCCTTCAATGAAAATAATAATAATAATATTTCTACTGCTGCTCTTTTTCTCTATCGGATTCCTTCTTTTCTTCCTTCGGGCTCTCAAAACAACAACAACAACAAGAACTAAAGTTTCCTGAAGAGCATATCTTTATTCGGCGACCGAGATTATGTTTAGTGATGAATCGAATATTCGGTATTTATCCGATTTTGGTTGATGTAGGTAAATTGCAAAGCAAATAAGTAATATTAAAACAATTAAAAAGTAGAGTTTGTAATTTTCTTGCCGGATTTTGACAAAGACATTGAATGTCAAATCCCTAATCACCTGAATTACATAAGTGCGAGTAAAACTAAAAATTGTGTTTTTTTATTAGCTGTTTTCATTTAAAGGTAATGATATATAAATATTCCGGGTTGACCGTATCATACTTTTGAAAATGATCGACTCTATCAGCAAGTCGAAACGTCAAGACGTAGTAGGGAGACCAACTGAACACGGAAAACCCGGAACAACATGATCATCTCGTGTTTTTTTTAAGTTGTTTCAGTAGCTTCTGGGAAGCACCCGCCTAAAAATTAGTTTGCCATCCTTTTCCGTAAGTTTTTCAGTGTTCTTTTAAAGGCAGGTGTTCGAAAACTTAAAGACATTTTTCATCTTTTTTGCGATGAGGTTTGCCACCAAACCTGAATATCTTATTTTTTTACTGGCATAGAGAGGACAGTTAGCATATTTATTATATGCGGCTGGTCTGCTGGGTACCCCAAATGTAGGATATGCTGTGATTATTAACCATTAATTTTATTTTATTCCTGTCAAATCCAATGAAATAAAATATGTCAGGTACATATTTTTATTTTGAATTAATTGTCATTTATACCATATAATAATTTGTAAATAACTGTATAATCTAACATCCGGCCAAATCACCATTCACTTTATTGCTACTTTTTCTTATCATGCTACTTATTTAGTTCGATACAACTTATTGTGTAGAGAGAGAGAGCCACTTAAAAGATCACAATAAGTTTTCAAAAACTTTCGTTTCTCGAAGTGGACAGTCTCTGGTATTTCATAAATATTTCAAGTATTGTTAATTATTAAAAGTACTTTGTTTATTTTTTTTTAATATAAGTTAATAATTAATTAACTATAGTAATTAATAGATTGGCTAGTTTAAAATTTTCAAGAGGATTTTTTTTAAGTATTCTCTCTCTAGTAGGTACGTAGGTACTTTAAACTTGCTCTTTAGTGTTTTAAAATATTGTGGTTAGTTAGATTTGTGCTTCAAATATATTTTTTAATTATTATATTTTGAATGTCTTATCATTTATTTAACCCATAAAGTTGATGATTAATAATTTATTGGTCTCCTTTCCATGTGAAAAAAAAAATATTACCCCCTATTCTATATTGATTCAAGCTAAAATAAGAACTTTCAAAATTTTATAATCAAGTTCACTTGAACTAAAATTCGTATTCTACTCGTATACGATACATCATACATACATACATAGATACCATCACGCCGCTTCCCTCGCGGGGTAGGCAGAAAGGATCGAGCGCCACTTCTTTCTATCCTTGCATACATCTTTCGCTTCCGTCACTGTCATACAATTCCTCATGCATGCTCTCCTGTTCATGTGCTCAACACGTGACCGTCTTGTAGTGTTTGATTTAAATGATCTTGCCATTTAATCCTCGGACGTCCACGTCTCCGAGCACCATTCCTCTCAGCCAATATATCTTCTTAGTCATTCTGTCCTCATTCATTCTTTCCACGTGCCCAAACCATCTTAACTTATTTACATTCATCCTTGTTATTCCACCAACTTTAATTCCACATTCCTTTCGTATATCACTGTTACGCACACGATCTCTCAGACTTTTACCACACATCCTTCTCAATGATACAAGTTGCATATAATTCTAATTAGGAACAATTTTAGAGTTTATAGAATACCAAGGTAGACTAACTAAAATTGGAACGGTACTATTTAAGTGAGTGCACACTAAAAATGTAATAGAATCGGGGGTATTGTCGTTAGTTGCATTATTTTCAATAACAAACTGCTCAGGCTGCAAGGCTACTTATCATAATATGTAAATGAAGATATTTCAAGGGAATTGTGGACTTAAATTAATTCTCATTAAATAATATACATAAGTGTTGATGCAAAAGTGTAATTTATTTTATTTTTAAAGTTTATGAATAAATTTTAATGGTCGTTCGGATGGAAGTTCCTTTGCAGGTGACGCAATGATTACCAAACATGCTGCCAACTTGTCAGTTCTATTAGATCACAGTTCAATACCTGAAACAAGAGAAAAACAAGTAATTAGGTTACGATAAATAAATAACTGCCACTCAAACAAAAGTATTACTTATGCATCTTAATCTATTTAAAGTTTCAAGCTCTACATCTGAGATGAGTAATTTTAGTTTCAGGTTGAAGATTTTGAGTTGTTTAATAATGCACCCTAATTAACTGATGAGATATTTCAAACACGGGATTTCCCGATTAGGAATCCAAACTCTACTATCGGGCTATTGACCATCTCTATTTCAACGTCCGATACTGAAAATCACAAACAAATACAAACTAAACTCGATCGCCCTTCTACGTTTTTCCTGGGAGTACAAGTTAAAAAGAAACCTCTCAGAGCAACTTTTCGCAAATCGAGTCGCATTCCTAATGCTTTGATGTCGTTGTCGTAGAAACGGTGCAATTCAAAAGAGGGATATTCAGGTTGTCAAAAATCTTGCGGCGGCACAAATAGCGCTCTTATGGCCAATTTATTTATTTTATTTATTTATACATCACTATTACAAAACGTCATAAAACACACATGGACAGAAACAATACACACAATCACAAATCAAAGACAATGCATTATCCTACTCAACCCGCACTCATCATCCAACCCCTTGCTATATAATACCAAGCCCACAAGTTTGTCATTTATTACAAAAGTTATACAAAAAATTAAAAAAAGAAAAAACAACAAAACACCAATCCAACATGCATAACAGGCAGCCAAAACAGATATGTGACTGAGCGTGCGCGCCGGAACAAGCAAGTCAATCAGGACTATGCAGTCATAACCCGCAGCAACCTCACTAGGCAAATTACCAGTGGACATTCACAAAAGATGACTCAATTAAATATAAATCTTCATATTTTATGAAAAAAATAAACAAATTTAATTAAGTATATAACAACTACTTCAATGTAGAAACTCAAGAACATAAAAAGGAAGACTGCACTCTCAGATTTAGATTAATAAATATAATAATAACAATGATATCATGATTACAATCAAAACTTGAATTAATAAAACAAGGATGATATCTTGACAGGCGGTAAACATCGGAATAATTATATATCTACCAACTGTCCAAAGTTCTACAGCAAGTACCTACTTACTTAAAACTTAACTCCAGCCGACACTCAATGTTACTTCCTACTACCACAACTAGTAAATGAAGTATTCTATACAGTTCTATAGTATTCTAATAGTATCTATATTACTGCAATACCCACTCTCCGTTATGTTCGTAATGTTCATCAGGTACCTGCCAGTCTTGCAGTTTAAAAATTCCCATTTTTAATGTGCAATTTGTTTCGAAACACCGTGTATAAGAAAATCTTTTAAAATATGCTCATTTTTTTCATATTTCACCGAGAGACATCAACATGATTTATCAAATTATTACAGATTTTAAATACATAAAATATTTCACATTTATCTGTCTTTTAACAAGACACTCGAAAAGTAACAGAAGAGAAAAGATAATACGCAATTTATTTTTCACAAATTTCACAAATAATTCTACTATACCAACATTGTATATCCCACAAGTAAGTTAACCAGCAGACTAGTTGTATGTAATAAACATGCTTCTATGATATAGTGCTTTCGCGCGTCAAGTTGTAGACATTGCTCTTCTAACACAGTTTTCCATGCCCTTGAGATGGATGCTCCATTAAACGGCGCCGAATAAATCATCCAACATACAATACAAGCCGTCCTCTCCGTGCCAACAAAAAAATTATACATCCAGGATGGGTGGCAAACCTCAACGCAAAACCATAATATTATAATTGAATAATACTAAAATACCATCACGCTATATCGCACAAGTGGAGTAGCCAGTAGACCCGTTGTATGTAATAAACATAAAAGCTGTTCTCTCCGTACCAACAAAAAATTTATACATCAAGGATGAGTGGCAAACCTCATCGTTGAATTTGATATTAAAAATGTTTTTACTTTTCAGAACTCCTGACTTTTAGAGGACTCTCGAAAACTTATGTGAAAGAGTGGAAGACCAATTCTTTGCCGCGGTTTTTGCACATTTTTTGAAATACAACCTTTCACAAATCGTTTATTTTGAATGCACCGTGATTCATGAAGGTATCGTATCAACCCAAACTGACTTGCCGTACAATATTTTAAACTTTCAGAAAATTCGCTTGTTATACACGTTGTTTCATAAAAATAAAAGAAATAATAATGATAATAATAATAATAACAATAATTGCGAAAAGGTGAAAAAAAAATCAAGAAAAGCCAGCACGCTTCAGTTGAAGAACTTGGAAAAGATAGAACCATTACAACAATATGACCACCTTCCTACGATATTTCAACGCTACGTTGTAGAAATGCGCCGAGAATTATTTGCGCCACGAAATAACTCTTATATTCTTTACTATGGTAGAATAATCCACTCGCCACAGATACGTCAAAGGTTACTTCGAAGATACACATATACAAATTTTCGATTCATGGTAAAGTTCTCGGAAAATTTTAACATATTAATTAATATGGTTATCTACGTGCTTTGAGATACATTTCCTACTTCTTTCAGTTTTAATTGAGATTGCCTGATAGATTTTGCGTTCTGCAAGTTTTTTATTGATTTATTTCAGTATGAAGAAATAAAAGAAATTCCTCTGCTACGTAGTTTCATTGGCAAAGATAAGTATTCCACTAATTTGTGTCCTCTAAAAGACAGTTATATACTCAGTTTGGCAATGAATTGAGTTTTTTTTTATAAGAATAGAGAAAACAGCTAGTGTGTCAAACTAAGTCAACTGGCTACCACATACATTTGGGATAATGTACCAATAGTAATGGTATTATCTTGAAAAAAGAAATTTAGTCATAATTGAAATAAACCAATTTACAGTACTTCCACGGGACTTCATTGATTGCAAGTTGGCATTCAAGAGGAACTTTACTCAAACCTGATGATGTGACCAAAAATTCCACATAGCTGCTTTTCAGAATTTTTTTAACTAATTTTGAAAGATTAATTAATTCAAAATCCTTTTTGACCTAAATCAAATCGGCGCAAATCGTTCCACACCTGTCACTTTTACGTAGATATAGTAAGTAATATACAACGAAAAACTTGGACGATAGTTCCTGTCTGTTACAATTTTAAGACGCATTTAGTATTTTTTCTCTCATTTTGTTCAACGTGTAAAGTTTTAAGTAATCTCTTTCTCTCTTAGTAGTAATAATGATACATCGCTTACTACTTCTTCATGAACAATTTATAAGGATAATAGAAATGGATGTCTTTGGAGAAAGAAACATAGAAATAAAAATCATGATATTTTTAACAAAGAAATAAAACTCCACAGTAAAACGAAAAACTGGAAAAATGTTGGATATAATTTGTCCATCTCTCGGTACAAAGCTAACAAATACATAAAAAAATTGAAATATTCACTTTGTAAACTTCTTCTTCTTCTGTAAGTGCAATGAAAAGTCTCCCTGGTCTTTTTGTCCTGTGCCAACTGGAACAACCCCTCCACACTCGGGATTCCTGTTCACTCTCTTGCATTTCCCAACCAGGACATACGTTTTCTTCCCGCACCACACTTGCCTATTATTTTGCCTTTTTAAATCAAATACAGCAGATTAAATTTGTCAGCACGCAAAATGTGTATCAGATGAGATAGCTTTGCTTCCTCCACATTCATACAGTTTCTCATACACGCACGTCAGTTCCTCTTACTAATCACACGGCAGTCCTTAAGAATTTGATCCACGTGATCAAGCCACGTGGTTCTCGGACGTCCGCGCTTCCTCACACCCTTTCTCTCAGACAAGTGTATCCTTTTTGTCATTCTAACCTCGTTCATTCGTTCAACGTATCCAAACCATCGTTGTTTATTCACGCGCATTCTTGCAATAAATATTTTCAAGTTTTTTATTTGACAAACTAAAATTTAAATATAGTAACATTTTAACATAAAATAACTAAAAGTTCAAGTTGATAAAATGAACGAAACATTATAAAAATGTTATTTTATTTGAGTGTGCAAATAAATAAATCAAAATAGCGCAGAGGTATTAAAATAATTAACTAAAATAATATAAAACAAACACTTTGTAAACGTTTTTAAACACGAAAAACGTTTAATTTTAAAATCCGTTTCACACGAGAACTATTATAAGTAAGACTTGTTTAATTTTATTTTCTTTTTATATAAACTAGGGATGGGAATGATGTTGTTTGAAAAATAAACTCATTTTAGAAATCGAGTGAATGTCGAAAAAAATCGTACTCGAGTTGAATCAACATAAAAGCTCGATTTATTCTAAACATTTTAAATTTCCCATTTAAATAAAGTTGACAACATTTAAGATTCAAATTATTTGTAAAAACAGTACTCAAATTCACAATTTACTCATAATTTCATAAAAAGTATATAACAGATATGTAATAAAAATCAAGTTTTAACTAATTTATTTTAAGATATTAAAGTAAAGTATCATTTATTATCAGTTCTAAGTGCTTTTCAAAATTCCTTTGTCGTAATTATTTTTACATTTATATAAATTATTTATAAGAATGATATGTATGTATACTTAAAAATATATGTAGTATACATTGATGAATAATCCAATGATGCACATATAAATTTGCACTTAACTCATTGATTTATTGAAAGTTTTTATTCTAATCAGAAGTAGGTATTTACTTATTATAATATTCAAGTATCCCATCCTGAATGTCTTGATTTTATATTGGCACGAAGAGGACAGTTTGCATGTTTCTTAAATGCAGCTGATCTGCTGGCTACCCCACTTGTGGGATATGCCGTGATGGTATAGTAGTAGTAGTAGTATATTCAAGTAAAGAAATCGAATTTAAAAGATCGATTTATTTATTGTTCGATTGCTCACAACACTAATATTAAAAACGTTTCAACTCTAAGGAGAAATAAAACAATACAATTATAATAATGTAACTTTCAGTTAGTTATTGTGAATTGTTTTCAATTAAAAAAATCACCTTACATTTTGTACCTGCCGTAGCTGTTGTGGTTTAGAGTAATTAATATCAAACTTAACAACTCGTTAAGTTCTTGTACGTACTGACTCGTGTCTACTATTCGAGTAAATATCTTGAATCGAATTTTTCTTTTAAATCGACTTGATAAGAACAAGTGAAAATTTCGTTTGGATTTACTCTATTAAATATATATTTTCAATTGTTATTAGGTATGTTTGTTTTATAATAATTTTAGCTAAATATTCCATTATTCAGGCATGTACGCAACCCAGACTTAAAATATTGAAATTTAAAGTGGCACAACTAATAAAGAACAGAATATTTATTTGATAAGCCGTGGAGCACCCGGCATAGAATTGGCCTTTCACTCTTTACTGTAAGTTTTCAAGAGTCCTGTAAAAGGCAGGTGTTCGAAAAAATAAAGACATTTTACATCTCAAATTCAGTGATGAGGTTTGCCACTCATCTGAATGTATCAATTTTGGTTGACACAGAGAAGATGGCTTGCTTCTCTGTTACATGCAGTAGCTGATTTTCTAGCTACTTCACTTGTGGTATATGCTGTGATGGTGTAGTAGTAGTAGTAGTATGAGATATAAATGTGATAGGAATGTGATTATCGTGGCGCCCAACGTTTCTTTTACATCAGATAAAGTTGAATGAAGTTGCATTGAAGATAAAATTATCATCGTAGTATTAAAAAAGAAAATGTTTATTAAATAAATAAGCACCTACTTCATTAGTGTTAAGGCGGTGGTGTTTAAAAATAAATGTAAATAAATAAAAGGAGTAACAAGGAAACGCAGAAGACACGTTGAAAACTAAAAAGAAAATGAACGTGATTAAGTAAGTGATGAAAAAAGTAGTATCTGGATAAAGTAAAAATCTTAATGTATAAAAAATATTTTTTGTATTGGAAACGAAATAAAGTACGTATAATAGTTAAATGATATTATATCTTCTTTTTGTAGCTGTAAAGGTACCCATTTCACTCAAAAAGTATCTATTAATATTTTTGTATATTTACTTCTTAATAAAAACTAAACATAAAAAAAATTCAATGCAATATAAAACTGATATTGTAGCTTTAAAAAAATCTAAAAAACCATATTATTGATAAATGGAAGCAGCAAACATGTAGCAGCGATTTATATTCACCTATCGAAAAAAGGTTTCATACCTTTAGAGGTAATTCGTTTTACCCCGATTTTGAGCACTTGAAAGTCAAAAAACATATTTTTACGTTAATTGTTTTTAATAATTAAATAATTATAGATAACCCACACAAGGAATAAAAGCTTCCGCCGAGGGCATTTATAAATAAGGGTTCCTGGAATAGAGTTTTTCCTTCCCCTCTAGATATTTTTTTATAAAGTGTAGAAGGCAATATTTCAAGTAAAATGGCGTACAATACATTCAACTTAATATGATTTCAACGATAATATAAATTGTCGCCCATCCAGAATGACGTATTTCAATGTTATTTTATAGCACGAAGATGACGACCTGCATGTTGCATACAAAAAATAACTTAGCTGTCTCACTTTTGGGAGATGCTGTGAAGATATTTAGAAGATAAACAAAATACTTATACAGAAAATATGATTTATTTTTCTTTTGAGCTCGGCAAACTAAACAAGGGAAAAATATACTAGTAACGAAAAATAAAATAAAAAACACACAAGACGTAAATTGAACGGAAAACGTTTTACCGACGGCTCAGCCACGCCCAATACTCCACTATTATCGTGTTATTTATCGACTTGAATGAAGATGCAATCGTTTTGCAAAAGAACTAACTGTTGGGAATTATTTTTGTAGAATACAACGAAAACAACTACCTCTTTACCAATCCTTGCCGATTTGAAATGCGGTTCTCGTGATGTTTTTGCTTTCTCTATTTTATTTTCTTGTAAAATCATATTTTTGTTTGAGGGAAATAAGAATTATTTTAAAAATGATTTTCAATTCTTCAACTTTAAGCACCCGGCAATGAATTAATCTCTCACTGTTTTCTGAACAGCTGTCCTGTAAAAAGCAGGTCTTTGAGAAATCAAAGACATTTTTTACATCTTGAATTCAGTGATGAGATTTGCCAACATGTCTTAATTTTTAGTTGGCATAGATAGGACAGCATGCAAAAAAATGGATATTAATAATATGTCACTGTTTGCTAGCAACGTGTTCGTCATACGCTTTGGTAATTTGCGGGACCTTGATTGGTAAGTTTACTGGTGAGATTTGAATGTTGATATTTGTTACGTTAAACTGTTTGTGTCCCTTAATAGTTTTAATACAATAAACAAGTAAATAGTATTTTTTAAATAAATAAATAATTTGATTGTTGTATCGTTATAAGAGAGTGAAGTAAGAATTTATTGTATTCAGAACTATATAAATCTGTATGGACGAGTAGTAGTGGTAGTAGTAGTTACAATAAATAAGAAAACTTTTCTAATAACCTAACCGACCTTTTGAAGCAATAAACATTTACGAGCCACGATGATTTTATTTATTGCTGACTCTTAACCCGGCTTAACACAGATAGAAACTTGTTAAAGTCAAGGCCATCTATCGAAAAGACTTTAAATTAAATTCATGCTATGATTCGATATTCAAAATTCAGGATTTATTGTATGCAGTTACTTGTAAAGAATTTCGATTCAATGTAGGTATTCAATGATTCCTATATCATCATTGCATATTCAAAAAGAGGTACGTGCGAACATTTTCATTTAGGCATACTTTTTGAAAGCTGTTCATTGGGGCATTAAAATTGTTGTTTGGACTTTTGATATGCATGTGATATTATTCTTTAAGTATTGAATTTTTGTATTTGATACTAAGAATCACTTTATAAAATGGTTATGATGTCATTATAGGCAATTTATTTTAGAAATGTCAAAACATTTATAAATTCACATACCTCTTTTTGAATATGCAACGACGATATTTTTGCTGCAATTGTTTTGTTTGTTTAAATTTATTATTGTTTGTAATTTTGTTTTAAACATTATGAATAAAAATATAGCTCATTTGAAATGTTTTTTTTTTAGTTTTTTGTAAAAAAATATGAATGTATGTTACCTATGTTTAAATTTTACATCGAACGACGCAAATGTGTTAACTGTGAGGCCATTTACTGACATTTCACCATGTAAATAAATAATTCACATATGAAGAAAATACGTTATTTATCCTTGTGGTAGGGTCGGAAGTGCCACTACTTGCTAAGTAGTACTGATAGACTGGAGAGAGTTAAAAGAATAAAGAATTATCACCCAAACGGATTAATAGGAGTCCCTGGACTCCTGAAATATCCGAAAAAAGAGATTATTTGAACAATATAATATACCATATCCCTTGTGAGAATAGGTCCCTATCTTGGGCAGTCCGAAAATACTTGACGCTCGTCATTCCTGTACACTTATTTTTGTTATAGAGCCAGGAGATTCGTCTTCTTCCATCACCTCCTCGGCATTCTACATTATTATATTGTCCTAAATGATCAGCAGGGCTACTCTTGACAAAACTAAACACGATCTTAATCTAGTCTTGATCTTGATCATACGACGCACGAAGTGACTATTGGCCAAAAATACACACAAACCGATCGCGCGTTAGCGGTAGTGCGGTGTTTTTGACCATAGTCCCTTCGTGCGTCATATGATCAAGATCAAGACTAGATTAAGATCGTGTTTAGTTTTGTCAAGAGTAACCCTGCAGGTGTAGTAACTAGTTCTTTTCGTCACTGAGCACATAACTGATATAAACGGCTTAAGCCTTTTTACAATCGACATGAACAAGAAAATTATACAGTCTTCAAAAACAAATAATAAAATTAATCAATAAAAAACAAAAAAAAACAAGCGAACATCACTAGGTAGCATTAGTACCTACTCTATTAACAAAAAGATATAGGCATACATTTACATTGTACCTATTAAATTATTTATTAAAATGAAATATTGGATATCTCCAAAAAGTTGCTCAGGTGTTGGTTCGTGTCGAGGTAAGGCTTTCGCAGACCACTTCACAAAGTCGGAGAACGTGCTCAATAGCCTGTTTTCGCATTATTTCAATACTTCATCCTTCCTTCTCCCGTCTAACCATCTAGGTATCTACCAACATATTATTATTCATGTAACTGTCTAGGCTCTGCTACAATAATTATAATAATTTTAAAGATAAGCTGTGGGGGTGGTTTTGAGGGAAAAATGAGATAATACCTAGATTGTTTTATTTTTCGAAATGAGCCTTACAAAAGAACGTTAAAATGCTGTATTAAAGTTACATCAAGTCCTCGGAATATGTAAAAATGTTATCCTGTGAATTATTTTTCGTAGATCTTCCGCTCTTCTTTTCACTTTTTAATTTTAAAAAAAAAAAGCTTCAATAAGTATTCGTAAAACGTCAAGTATATATTACTGGAATTGGTGAACGTACCATATTTAAATTCAATACTTATTTATTTATTTAATTTACGGCTAATGCCTTTTACAGAGTAGGAATAAAGAAAATAATAATACATTTCACGTTGACTTGCGAACTATACAAATAATTACTCAAAAATATTATACGGTATCTTGCAACAAATTAATACACAGCATAATAATAACAAATAAAAAATGCAAATACCTAAGTGGAATAATAATACAAATGCATTAGGCATGAATATAAACCAGACTAGGCGTATTCGTAAGAATCGGAACACATTTTCTGCTATCAACCGAAGGAAGTTATCGTAATATGTTGATTGTGCAGATAAGTTGTTTGTTGAGTTGTTATTCTTAATAATTTTAGGTGTGAAAAGTTCAGCAATATTGGAAAATTAAGTTTATTTTATATACCTCAGTAATTGGAACTTTTTAAGATCCCCTGAACGAATCTCAAAGTCAATTATTTCAGCATAAATAAATATGTAGTATTTTATCTGAATGATAGAAATCTTTTGAAATTTTGTATTTTTCTCCGAAAATATTTAAACATTTGATTAATTCGTACGGGACGTCCATGCTACTATCTTACAACCCTTCTTTAAGATAAAATACTCTCTCTGAAAATAAAAATAATTAAATTTTTGAATACTTCGTACTATCCATATTCGTACTTCCACGTTACTATCTTAAGACCCTTCTTCAAGATAAAATACCCTCTTCGTCATCTTCATTTCATAACGTATTCACTCAACATGCCCAAACCATGGGAACTTATTAACATGCATTCTATCAACAACACTCTTATCCCTTTCCTAACGTTCTCATTCATCACTCTATCTTACAACTTTTTACCAACCATTCTTCTTAGCATCTCCACTGTATTTCCAGATTTTATTAATATTTTATGTATGAAAAATTTAATCTAGATTCAGAATACCTACATTATAACGTTTCTTTTACGCATATGAAGACTGGACGGAAAAAACATGCATAGTCAATAATTTATGATTTCGAGAAAATCGATTTTTTCTATTCAAAACTAATTTAAACATATTTAATATGTAAATTATGTTCGATATTGTGCATTTCCTTCGAGTTTGTTTATTTTTTTATCATTATGGAATACATATTTCAAATAATATTTAAAAAATGCGTCGTAATATATATTTTATTAACATCAAACCACATTATGGACGGAACTAATAATATAAGTCTATCTAGTAACGGAAAGAACATGCTAAGTCGTTTCACTTTTTGAATGATACAAACTAATAATTTATTTATTATATTTCATGCTAGTAGGATTTTCTGATGTAGAATTAATTAATTGATAATTTATTAAATGCATATATTTATTAGGTATAGAATACAAAACAAAGAATTAAATTACATACCTACATTGTTTTTTGTTTTTATTGTTTTTATGTTTCATTGACTCATAATTTTTTTAATTGATTTTTGATGTATTTTTTTATATGTGTTTGTTGTGACTTTATTATTATTTGAATGACTGGGTTTCTACTCTCTGACTCCCATAGTCTGTTGGCTTCCCTCTTGGTGTCTGATGGGACTGTTCGGCAGTTTTGGGTCTGGGTCTCGGTAGATACTTGGGGGGATTCCTGCGTGGGTGGGGGTTTGGGAGGTGTGATTCATTGAAATGTTTTAAAACCTCGTTTCTTTGATACTCGCTGACATTTTTAAAACATTGCAATCGTTTGCAATTACAATCTTCTCCCGTTTCGTGACTTTGTATATTTAATCGCCTGTTAGCATCACTTAACCTCCCATACACGATTTCCTTTTTAGCTCCTTGCTTAATATTAGCAACATTTTCATATTCACCATCACTATCACTCATTTTAATTAAAAATAGTTTGAAAGACGTCTTTACTCAACTAACAACACTAAACAGCAGTACTGCACACACCATGCAATGTACACGCATGCACTTTGCATGGTTTAGTTGACTTAGCATGTTTCTTCCGATAACGCACGGACACACAACATTTCTTTCGTAAATCTTAATGACAAAACACATTTTTTCCGCTTTGTCCAAATCTTTGAGTACGATTTACCACTGACTGATAATGTTTATTGAGTTATTTTAATGACATACCATTTTATACGATCAAAACCGACAAAATTGTGTACTTAACTCAAATTTATAAAAAAACTGACTACGCATGTTTTTTCGGTCTAGTCTTCATATGAAAAAGTGAAAGAAATATATTTTTCAGGTATATATGAAGTACTATGTTAGTGAAGTATATATGCCTACGATTAGGTACTTGCTCGGTACATTTGCACGTAGGTTGATATCTACTGACATAAAATTTCTCATAAAAAAATAAAACCCCCTCTCCACGATATGGCAGTAATCCCTTAAACTGTGAAAATGATACAATTTATCACGGAGAAAGCCTTAGATCAAGTTACGTTGGTATTAGATGTACCAGACTGTTTGTGATAATCGTCTTTGTGTCAAGTATCTAGTTAATAAAAAAAAACTTTCACATTTCAACGATTTTCACCTGACAGACTTTTCACCTCATATGGGTACCGAATGATGAAAACATTATTGGTTTTATTGGAAAAGAAATTTATGAAAAGAAACTCACATTAACAAAATTAAGATAAAACACTTTTGTTTATTGATGAATTAACAAAACAATAATAATTGTTTTGTAACTGAGGACAACCGCAAGATTTTTGAATACGTTCCTACAAATAAAAAATTCTCATAACGGAATCAAGAAGTGTTCTTCAATTTTCTTAAAACAATTATTTTGTTTAGTTCTTTCATGATGACGGAAGTTTACTCTTTACGTTAAGCTAACGATGATGAGAGCGATAATTTCCGAAAGCTAACTCGCGACTAACTAAGTCACCCATCATTCAGACTATTTAATTAAATATAGGTAAGTGTTATACTATTTAAAATACTGTTTTCTTTTTAATTTTACCAACTATATTTTTTAATAATTAAGACAAAGACTTTTTGAATGGAGACATATTTCATCATTTAATCTACCACAAATTGTTATAAATATACGAGTACTTATACATACATAGAATGATTCAGACATATATAACGTTATAAATATAAGTAGATAGGTAATACACCATTATCCATATAGCTTAAATATTTTGACCTTGAATATGATCTGGTGTAGGTAGGATGTCGGAAGAGAAAAATAAAAAATTAAGAGCTTTCGTATTTTTGTTTTATGCCAATGTCCGAAATATATAAGTTTGTACCTAAACAAAGACAGAAACACGACAACAATGTGCATTTATGTAAAGTCATAAAATAGAAAAATATTGATTTTGATGGATTTCTGTGTAGTTCTGTGAAGCACCCGGCAAAGAAATGATCCGTCACTCTTTTCCGTAAATTTTCAGAAGGCTCTAGAAGGCAGAAGGCAGGTAATTGAAAAAATAAATACATTTTACATCTTACATCCAGCGATGATGTTTGCCACTCATAATGAGTGTCTTAATTTGTTTTTTGCATGAAGACGATGATTTGCATGTTTATTACATGCAGCTGGTCCTCTGGCTACCCTACTTGTGGAAAATGGCAACGGTTTGCTGAAATCGATCGCGATCTATATTTTAGCAAGCAACAGAAGTGCATTGTGGAATACACGTTTAAAAATATTCAAAATGTAATTTTTTTGAATATATAATAATTACTCCCAATGCAACTTTGAAGTAGAATTTAAATCTAGTAAGTATCAGACAAATAATTTGGAAAAGAGTTCGAACATTGACCAGTCTGTCACGGCCAATATTTTCGGTTTGACCAATATAATACGTAACGCATAAAAATATAAAAAGCAGTATATAAAAACAAGAAGATTCTAAGATGTCTCGGGTTTTGTTTGACATTTTAATTTATTTTCCTAATAATTTTTATTTCTCTCACGCTTCCGTTCTGAATTGTTTTGTTTTATTTTTTATTATTTTGTTTCTGTAAAATCAGCACGTTTTGAAATACCTAGGGCGTTTATTTTAAAAATAACAATTATTTCTGTCCGTCACGTTCTGTTTTTTTTGAAGTGTCTAAATAATTTGAATTCGGCTTAAATTATTTAAGCATTAATTCTTAGGTCCAATATTTCAATTTGACCTAATGGTAGACTAATTATCATGAACAAGATCTTAATTTGCACAAAATATTTCTAAATTGGTGAACCTAACATCGTGACAGCTAGAATGGCTGAATTGTTTAACGTTTTGCATGGACACCGAAAGTGATCACTCAAGCCAGCCTAGAGCCAATTTGTAAGCGTTGAGACGCCTTTCTCACTTCTTCCTATTAGATTTTGCACAATGTTGGAGGATAGTAATAACCTTGTGCCCATGAAAGAGCTTATTCGAGACTTTGTTGGAAAAACTCCACTTAGAACATATCTTAGAGAATGGGTTCGATTCTAAAATTTTCTACACATCATTAATATAAACATAATATTAATTCTCGTCAAGTGACCAATATATTACCTACAATTTGCATTATACTGCGTGATTATATTTAATACTTATTTCATTTGCATGGCATGGCGCCTGAATATGATTTAAGTAATGTTAGAATTTTATTGCAAGTAATAAAAAAATATCCAATTAATCTTGTTCAATTCGCACCTAGTCGTTTTCAGCCAATTGTTCTGTTTCAATCGATCTCCAATCGAGATGGAGAACCATGTAAGGATTGTAATAGATGCAGCGATTAATATAGTACTCTATTAAAATCCGCCGTGTTTGATAGAATTATAATAATATGCAATATGTATTACGTATATGAACCATAAATCAAAACACCGCGTGTTACCGGTAGGGGGCGACCAACAGCAACGCACCTATTGGACTTAATCCTAATTTAAAATTGTGTAGGAGAGAATATTGCGGTCAATTTATGAAACAGTATTTTAGTTTAGAATTTTCTCACCAGGTGCAGAAGTAGTAGTTTAAATATTGTTTCAAATATTAACTCTTATTGAGGCAATGGTCGTCAAAAATAATTAAATATTGACAATAATGTAATACATAAAATTACAATAATAATGTTTTGACAATCATGGAGATTGAGATATTGCCTCTACACAGAAATGTGTCGATTTGCATCAAAGAAAAATATATATTTATTTTGATATCAGTAGAAGGCTCGGAATTGAAAATGACTCTAAGTTTTTTCAGTTCATTTTAAAGTGTCACTGTAAAAAAAAACATGTATTCGTAAAACATCATCCACAATAGTGATGATTTTTTTTCAGAAGTATTTAAAAGATTGAGATAACTGCTTTATTGCGATACACCAATGTTTTTATAGTTTCATGAATGATTAAGGTTTTTTATTCCACCCACTTTTGAGTGATTTTGCCGCAATAAAAACAAAATTACAAGACATAACTGCAAAACATTACCCTACCGCAACAACGCATTAGAGAGGAGCACAAAATAAAAATGTTACAACGATGATTAAGGTTGTACTTCTTGTTTTTGCGCTGTTTAATAAATAAAATAAGAAATGCGTATGTAACTAACTTTTAACATTAATTTGTGCGTACGTACTGTCATAGTTTAATTCCGATATTAGATCCACATATAAGTCTGACGTCTTTCAAGCGAGCCGTTAAAGAGAAAATGGTTTCCTCAAACTCGAGACCCTGAAACATAAGACCCATCACACCTGTCCCTCGTCCTCCTCCCTTTTTTATATATCTACTCTATTTAGTGTTTAGATGGAAAATATCACTAGTAAAGTGATAATCTCACCACTGCATATCATCACATTTTTTCTTATGTGAATTGATATGTTGATTTTTTTATGTTACTGACGATGTGCAAGAAGAAAAAAATACCTCTTTTTATTTTCTATACATGAATGTGTATTTTTTGTATTAGTTTTGTTGTAGTTCAAAGAGATCGCGACTTTGCAATAAACACGCCTTCTGTATTATATTGATTATAATTTATTTATTTATTTCAAAAATTGACATCACTCACCTTGACAGTTTTCACCTTTGCGGCGAGTGATGTAAACAAAACACACAACATAACACTATTTAAAAATCACAATATTATTCACATAAGTTTTTAAAAAAACAAACTTATTAGAAATAATTATAAAAAAACGACTTTTTATAATGATAAACGATAATATCTAATTTGAATACATTTTCTAAAAAATTGAATGATTTGTGTTCGATGTACAGTAGAGAATAAATAAATAAATATAAAATGCACTCATAATACACATAAAACCACGTGCACCTCTTTGCCTGCTATTATTTTAACCTCCTATAATGGACCAAGGTACGAGTACAATTTGAGAGGGGCTACATTCAAGTTAGCGAGGTATGGGGTGAGGCATTTATCTCGTAAATTTAATTGTTAACTCCATACACTACATAAACTAACTACCACCATATGGAATCATGCACACGCTTGCATCAGTTTATTGCTCAGTACATTTATTTATAGTATTATACACGTATCTATATAATAACATATTGTGCCATATCTTTTTTTTATAAATTTATCATTGTTACAAACCGGCCACGTGGTGCAACGGCTATCGCAGTCGACTTGCATCATCGAGGTTCTGGGTTCGATTCCCAGCTGGGTCGCGGATTTTCGTGATGAATTTGCGCAACCAGGGTTTGGAAAAGAACTGTCTCAGCAAAATTGAGACAGCACTGGTTGTCTGGAAGAAATTACGTAAGTGATAAGTCCGCCAGCTATACTGACATCTGTGTACAGAAAAGATTTTTGTAAGTTATTTTATGGATAAGATTTTAAGCTGAAAATCTGCTTTGGTTCAGTGATAAACTAAGCTGTAATTTACATACATGCGTTAAAGTAAATACAATTATCAAGCAATTTAATTTCATTTTACAATGAACAATTCTTGGCTCATACACTCACAAGTTGGCTATCTCTCCAATGCTGGATATAGCCCTATTCTAAACTCTTCTTAACCTCGCCATCTGCATTGATTTTCGCCCCGCATTTGGAGCAATACCATCAGCCCATCTTTTAAGTGTTCTACCGACAGTCCATATTATAACAAAATATGAAAAATATGAGTCAACTGAATGTAAGATATGGGATGCATGAGGGGCTTTTTTGAATGGCAGAGGGTGCACCGATCAGATCGTCTCTCTACAAATGATGGTAGAGAAGTTTCTGGATAAACACCAGAAGATTTAAAGAAAGCATGTTATCGTGTGGACCGGGAAAGATTGTGGCGTGTATTGTCATATGGAATATGCGGTGAGCAAACGGTTGATCCACGCAATTACTTCACTATACGTGGGTAGTTCCGCTTAAGTACGTGAGGGTAAAAAACACCCTCCTGGAGTGGTTTGTCTTCACCAAGGAAGTGAAGCAAAATTGTGTCATGTATCCGTGGCTGTTCAACGTTTTCTTCGACCACTGTATGCGACCTGTGAAAGAGATGGATGTTGGCGTTGAACTGAATAGAAACCTGAATGCATTGATGTATGTATGCAGATGATTTGGTATTAATGACTAAAAGTGAGAGATAGTGTCAGTTATATATGATAGTTGTAGTATAAACAGGATGAAAATGAATGGTTGGAACAAGTCGACGTATATTTATATTTGGGAAGTTTGTTCGCGAGAGATGGAAGATGCAACAGGGATATCGAAAGGAGAAAAATGGTCGGAACAAGGATGAACGATACACTTCGGCTCATTGTTAAGTAATTAATTTTCTGCTCATAAAATCGACCAAATTTTGATGAACTCATTTTGCAAGTGAAATATATAATCTCGTAAATATGTAGTTTTTACAAAATTCATAGATTGTATTTGACCACTATGTACGTATTGTAAATATTTACCGTGTGTTTTAATGAATATTGTGTACAATTTTAATTCGACAATTATTTCAAAAAGGGTTGCTAATTATTCGCGTTTAATTAATTATTTCATCAATTGACCCCGTGCAATCATGACTATTTGAGTACTTTAAATTGAAAATATAAAAATAATTATTTTTCATTGAATTCGTCGAGCATTTTTATATTTATTTTAAGTTAACAGACAATCAATTGACAGAAAAATACTGATTTACTTTATAACTTATGCAACGGGACACTTATTGGTAGGAAGACTTGGATTATTATCGACGAAAATTTCTTCGACATATTTTGGACTATAGACATAAATTAGAAATTTATAAGGTTATCCTTTCTGTGCTGTTATATATAATATATACATAATATACAGGATAGGAGTAATATCTCATTGCTGCATTGATGATGGTGGATGTCTTTGAGGTTACTGAGGTTTCACGAATGCTTGTCTTTTACGTAAGAAGTTAAAATAAAATATTAAGTTTTTTTATGAATATGATATGGATGATCTGTGGTTTTCCCGATATGGCACATATTTCGAGAGCAGAAGCTTTCGAAAACAATCTAGCAAATTGATTATTCACAAATGGACCATTTGAATATTGTGTTTAATTTTTATTCCTTATTATAATGAACCTCCACTATGAAACATAGGTCGATAAGTTTAACTTTAATCTGTCTTTTAGAGTCAGTCATTCAGCTACAGCAATCGTTATAAGCGGTTCTCAAAATGTGACTTAAACATGGAAAGAAAAACAACTGAATTTATAACATTCCCTAACAAAAATAGCGTATGTAATTCAGTGTTAAATAATGTACCTACTTGAGTTTATTTTTAAGAGATAGTTAATTGCACACATACGTTAAAAATGATAGTACGTTTTATTATTTTTGGCAAACGTTCTCAGTATGTACGTAGTTTATATTGCATCGCGGTGCTGAAGAGAAAAATCGTCACTTAAAAACAAAACGACCGTTATGACCGGACAATATAATCGCAATATATTATTTTAACTAGCATATTTACCCTTAAACGCCCAGAGCAATAATATTTGTAGAAAATTATGTAGAAAAAAATCTGTACTAAAAACCATTATAACTAGCATATTTAATTTAGTCTAAAAGTCCAAACTACTTTTGTTGTTATAATTCTGGATTAAAAACCATGAAGGGTAACCCAGGTGTAAGGAGACTTCAATAAGATGAGTTGATGATGACATTGTCCAAGTTGAGGGAAAACTGTAGGTTCTTTAATTCGATATATGGATAAGAGACCGGGATTTGATAACATAACGCACCGTATCTTTGTATCAACTCTCCAGTTTCATAATAAAGCAAATCGAAAAATTCGAATATTTTTATTTATTTATACTACACGCGGTATCAACACTCTTTCAATTCCTCTAGTAACTGACATAAAAGGTGCACATTTCTATTTTTATAAATTAATAATTTAGTTATAGGAAAAATAAACCTTTTTTCGATTCCACAAATATATGTATATTTCGAATTGATTAACCATTGAAAGTAACCAAGACAACGTTTGTCTTTAACAGAACGACTATCATATAGTTAATTTCTCTCTTTGTTGTTTTAGGGCCGATCTTATAAACATTATATCAAATATACGTTAGCATTTTGGTAAGTTGCTGACGGATGGCAGTTTGTGAGCCAAACAAACCGACGGGTGTCTTATAAAACGTATTTGACCATTCGTCATCCACATGTTAAATAAACTGGTGTTGCTATGATTTTTTGTTATTCTATGCATAGCAACGGTCAAATACACACGCATTATTGAAGTTTTACAGTGTAATCACGTTGGAAAAATATGTGTGTGTACTGATCCTGGCTATTTAACAACAATATCTCTTATGAGAAGTGAGGCATCACAGATACACTGTATATTAAAAGAAAAATTACCTTGTCTAAAGCGAACTAAGAAATGTCTAATAAACCGACGGTTTGAGTGACAAAACCGTTCCCAAAACAGTCGGTATAACTAACCTACCGATTTTTGCCGAAATATGGCTAACGGACGTTTATAAGACGCAAAAGTTACCGATTGTTTGTTTTTTCGGTATATTTCGTCGGTTATGTAACTAACGGATGTTTATAAGATCGGCCCTTAAAAAACATAATACAGGTATAGCAAAACTACAATAATGGTGATTTCTCGAATATTAAACATTTCTACATGTTGAGTTATGAAACTGTACAGTCGATATGTAGGTTATACACATTTGAGCCAATCTGTGTCGAAAATTATTTTTCATTTAATCACACCTCTTTGAACGCACCTTTCAAAGAGATTTGCATCTTGCCGAGTCATCTTTTTCCTCGATATAAAAGCACTAATAACACTGTCACAGTATAATCAGAGAAAGGACCAAAATTCATAAAAATTTAACAACATACCTACGAGCCACTTAAAATATTTGTATGAAATGAAAAATTAAATTATATCATATGTGTGTGTGTATGGCAGAAAATCTGTTAACAATTTTAAAGGCGTTTATTTTAGTAGTGTCCCGCTCAGACCAATATCAATTCGCATTAAATCTCTCACACTTAAACACAATATTATTATTATTATAACTACTACTCTCGCCATCTCTTGTGATTTTATTGCAAAAATACATAGAACCACATTTTGTAAGAGTATTAAGTTTTGATAATATTTTTATAAGGAATGGAATGATCCGTCAGATGTGCCGGAAATAATATTTTTCAAAGATTCTTCTTGAGGAGTGTTGTGGATAGAATGAATGTAAATACTTTACAATAGTTTGGACATTGAACGAATGAATTATAAAAAGATGACAAAAAACTGTTTACCTAGTTATTCACTGTGTCGGTGTTTAGGTAGTAGAATTCCATATCGAAATAAATAAAACAAGCGTTTTATTCTACTAATGATTTAATTTGTGAGAGAGAGAATCGAAGATTGACAATGTCCTCATAAGACGAAAGACGTCTCTCTCACAAATTAAATCATTAGTAGAATAAAACGCTTGTTTTATTTATTTGTTTACCTAGTTATCTGAAAGAAGGGGTGCGCAAACGTCCAAGAACCACGTAGATTAAGTTCTCAAAGATGAGCCTGGGTTAAGTAAAAGAAATTGACGTCTAGGAAAATAAGTGTGTTAGGATAAAACTATAAAGCATTCAATCCTCTCTACCTACCCCGCTTGATATACGGCGTGAGGATAATATTATAGATACGCCTTGAGTATATTTCAATGAAAAACATTTCTACTATACCGAGAAATTACTTATTTGAACAGAAGAAAAAAGACTTGGGCTCATCATAGGCTTAATACTTAAACTAGACATCTCAAAGATGGGTGGTTTTAAATTAAGAGACATCCTTGTAACCAAATTGCATCAATAATATAAAATATTCTTCTGAATGTAACGTCATGAAATGTCCATTTTTAAAAAAAAATATATCTGAGTTTTTGTTAAAAGTTCAAATACAACTTCAAACGTCTTTGTCAGTAAGCTATAGCTTGTGTCGTGAGAGGGTTGTTTGCCGGTACTAACTTGTTTGTTACATCTGGATACAAATTAACTTTTATTTCATACAGAGATTTCCTTATCTATATAAATCTATTATATAAATAATAGGTGTCTACGTATAACAACGATTAGGTACAGTAAAACTACCAAGAGGTGACAAAGCAAAGAACAGAGACAGTGTGAGATATGAAGTAAGTGTTAGTTCACTATACGTAATAATATAGATAATATGAGTAATCTCTAGTACAGATTGTATATTATAAAAACACCTATGTGATAATAATATATGAAATATGCAGTTTTACACTAATATTTCGAATCCCAACTAAAACGTCTGTAGCAAATTATAAAGATAATACTATTTTATTATAAATGCAATGTTTCACGTAGCTATATATCAACTATAATGCTTTTAAAAACGAATGAAAAGCAGATTTTAGTTTTATTATTTTAGTAAAACAATGTTGAAGGATACTAGCCAACCATCCAGATAACTCAGAAGTCTGGAGGCTTCCATTTATCCGACTATATTTCTACACTAACAAAATGGTGGGCAGCCTGAAGAACAGGCCTGCCGAAACCCTTGCGGAATCTCTTGACATCATCTCTTCGATGTCCTTTTATTCTATTCTAATCTTCTCAAGACCATCCACTCGTTTGCGAGTGATTTAGATTCGATGTCCCTCTAACCGAGATAATAGTCATAGCACAAGACCAAAGAAACACAAATAATTGCTTTTTTATTTAGTGTGTGTTTTTTTATGTGTTTAATGTGTGACATAACAAATTTATAATGTGTGCGTGAAAACTGATTGGAGAGTGACTGAAAGTTGCTCTGATTGGAGAAGGCTGTTTTCTGACCTCTGCTTCTGGAAAGTAAGTACCTATGTATCTATGAATAAATGTATAAAAAATCACAGGAAATTGGATTTTTTTATCATTACTTGACATAAAGGTATTTGTGATGTAACGAATGTGTGATTTTGGATATTCGCAAATGCGAATATTTGTTGTCGACAGTCGCGAATGCGAATGCGAATAGCGAATATTGACTTGCTTAAATTTCTGCAATTGCTCAAACATTAAAATTTCTACCCCCTCGTCGCCGAATTTTCAAAATGGTATAGGAAATTAAAATACGTCCAAACTCCTCGGTTTTTTTAAGGAATATTTTCATGCAGTACCTTTTTCTACAATGTACCGGGTAAGTATTTGGTACTTTTACCGAATACCCGATACTTTATTACCAAAATAATATTCGCAAAACATTCGCATATTTTTTTTGCGAATACGAATGCGAATACTTTGAAATATGCGAATATTCGTATTCGCGAATGCGAATACGAATATTCGTTACATCACTAACAGGTATAGACAATTCACACATATAGAGTTAGTCCCAAACTAAGATACGAATCTTGAATAATCGATAATAACACGACGAGACACATGTATGCAATGCATCGCAATATATTATGTAATTACATTAATTTTGAACAAACGTTAGAATGTCGATTGAGTGAAAACAACTTTGTCAAATGTCATGTGTTTGTTTTGGGTATATATTCTAGTTCCATAAAAGCAACACCGTACAAACAAACTTATAAAATAGTGAGGTTAATGTTATTTATTTTACAAAATAGTTTTATACGGTAAAGAATAAATTTAATGTCAGGACAGGGGTGAGAATGGAACAACAGTGCTTTTAATACACACAACATTATAAATTGCACATGTGTTTCTTAAATGCACAACTTTGTTGCCATACTTTTGTTGTCTCACTGTACTTACTTATCTTGCTACATACAGATTTTCATGTAGGTACATTACTCGACAATGTTGCAATACTTAACTTCATCGTTACGGCATATCTCACAAATGGTGTAGCCAGCAGACTAATTGCGTGTAATAAACATGGAGATTGTCTTCTCCGTGCAAATAAAAAAAATAAGACATTCAAGATGAGTGGCATGCCTCATCGCTGAGTTGTAGAGGTATATTGTCTAATAAGTGAGGTAAAACGAATATCCGCCCTTTAAAGAACACTCAAAAACTAACAAAAAGGAATTTGGGTTAGTTGGAAGAGATCGTGCATTTGCGATAAACTCGCCCTCAGTATATTGATTATATCTAATCTGAATGCATTTTTCTATAAAATTATATGAATTGTGATCAATGTAGAGTAAGCAATGAATAAGTAAATAAATAAATTTACAAAACAGGATCGAAAACTCATAGCCAACTTCTAAAAAAGTCCTCGCCTCTGAAAAATTAACTAGCAGTGTCAGATTTTTTGAGATTCTGATATTTTTTTTAAAGTAGTCTGGTTTTATGTTACAAACTCAAATACAACCTTATATTCTTTGTTTCAAATTTATTTATCATTTTGAAAACTTGGTGACAAAAATTTGAGCGCGAAATAAATCATGGGGAATCGAGAACTTTTACCTTTTTCACTTACGAGTCGATCGCTACAGCTTGTCGTCTGATTGTATTGTTGTAGATCGCCGATAGTGCAAGTCTGCCCACCCCTATACTAGAAAATCACTATTACATAAAATAATTATCACTTTGCATGCATCTAACATAAATAATTGTCGTAAATAATTATTACTCAGTACCTATGTACGTACGTACTACGTACTAACTATTAATAAAATCACCTTTTGCAACTCTCGCTAATCGTTACTACATAATATGCAATTTATTTATGTAACACTGGGGGGACTTGATGTATTGTTATTGATTGTGCAAAGAGATATAGATAAAATTGTTATATGTCATCAATCTATTCATTGTGCCGATGTTTAGATTGTAGAATTCCAATATAATTAAAAGAAGAAAGACATCTCTCTGAGTAATAAACAAAATATAAGTTTTTTTTTTTCGTTATTATTTATGAACGTACAATAAGGTATATCGCCCTTAGTTTCTGAGTAGGTAGGTACAATGTAGTTTGCATAACTACATCAAAATAATATATCGATGGCATAGCGCACAGATGTGGTAAGTGCAGTTTTCATAGTTTTGAGATAATCAATGTTGAAAGTTTGAGATGCCATAAAATGTAGTACTAATCGTACATAGTTTTTCTTAAATATCTCGTTAATGACACAGAGTAAAGCAATAATATTCCTAAGAAACATACTTCAGATGATATAGATTCACATGCGTATAATAACTCATTTTCGGTAAAAACTGCACTTACCACATCTATGCGCTATACCATCGATATGATCATCTTAGAACTATACCTACACCTTTTTTATAAACCCAAATACAACCTTATACGCCATTCACAGTAAGCTAAAAGCTTGTCTCGTGAGAGGCGAGTTTGCCGGCCTCTGGGATCGAACCGCGAATCTCATGTTCATAAAGCCGAGACTCTACCTCCAGGCTACCGACGAACTCATTTAACATGGGAATTTATCAACAAACCTGATACGACTTTAAAATATCATCTCAAAATATTGTCTTTTCAGTAAAAGATATTAATAAAAAAACACACCTTTTTTTCTGGGAGCTTCGGACGCCAGACGCACAATGCGATGCCCATGAGGTCATGTTATGATAAATTTAAATTTATCAACTGACGGTTCTTGGTGGAAGTTTATATTAATAATTTATTAATGAAACACGAAATTAAGTTATTCCACTGTTGATTTTATTGATTTTGCGAGCCCGCTTTCAAGAGCTTTCGCTCTCATCAAAAGTATTTATTTGTAATCAATGAACAGTAAAGAATGAACAAATAAATAAATGAGTAAACGGCGTTTCACAAATTGTCAATATGTGGTTACTATGTATTTAATAAAAACATGCTCCGATAATTAATTATCACGTGTTTTAAAGCTTTTAACATAAATTAAAACAGATACCTATTTATCAACTTGCTACCTTTTTGTAACAAAACAACAACTGAAACAACCTGACTACGCACAAGTGCATCATTGGAATTAATTAATTAATTTCCGAATAATTCAGAACCCCGTGAACGTAAAAGCTGAATTCGCGTTTTGGGTTAATTTCAGTACATCCAAAACGTACCAATATAATATTATATTGTATTAATGAATATTGTTCAGAAATGAAGAATTTAACATTTATTTATAACGGTCGGTTGTCGCTAATTTTTTATTGGAAACAGATCAACTAATATTATTACTTTTTTTGTCTACTTTACCAATTATTTCATAATAAAATGTATTATTATTATTTTAAAAATATCACCCTGCACTGCGACCATAACAGCTTTTGGCAAAAACGATCTCAGCAGGAAAAATGAAAAGAAAAGAAGTGCCAAATTAAAAACCAAAAAAAAATTGCGAGACAAGAAAAAACACAAAAGACATCATCGAAAAGAAACAGAATCAAAGAATAGAGTCTCTATCCTGGCGATAAAGTCATTGTATGTTATGTTGAAAATATCGACATGAAACATCAAGTAGATATTGAGTACCTACCTACTTTATGGTTAAGCTTCTATACTATACGATACGATAACCGCACGCCGTATTCTAAATGGAGTAGACAGAGAGGACGGAATGTCGAATTAATATATTTTTATATACTTTTTGCTTTCTCCACATTCATACGATTTCTCACAAATGATCGTCCATTTCTCTAACTAAACACGCAACTATCCTTGAAAGTTGGATCAACATGGTCATCCCACGTACACGTAGTTATAGATCGTTAACGTTTTTTCATACCCATTCTTTTGTTACGTCTTATATGTTTCAAATGGAAAATCTTTTAAAATCGATATTATTGACCGAACACACTGTTAACAAAGCTACGTCAGTAAATCTCCTTCGACATCCATCAAGAGGGGGACCAAAGAATACCTGGATGACACAATATGCAATAGAATCCTGCGGAGAAATGGCCTGGATGAAGATGATATAAGAAACAGAAGAATGTATAACCTCAGAACGAGAAGAGCCGACTCATACAGCCTTCAGCGGCAATAAGTTGGGACAGTGCCAGGAAGAAGAAGAAGAAGATTATTGACGAAAGTAACTTGTTGGAAGTCCATTTCAACATTAGTTAAAAAAAAACACAGTAGATATTTAGTTAATTTCTAAATGACTTTATTAATTTCGCTTACTAGTGTTCAGAGATTCTCGACTCCATCATCAGGCGATTAGAAAAAAGTTTTTTTTGGTCAAACCAACCAATTCAATCGAAGTAACTTAGAACATAAAATTAATACCTACCTACTAAGGTAATTTCGCAAGACTTTAAACAGTTAAGATACAGGGTGTTTCATGGCTATCGTACCAAATAATAATTATAGTTACATTTTATTATTAATGTGTCATACAAGATCGGCCATCCGTTTAGTAATACACAATACCTATCTAATAGTCGGTAATTATGTAGCAGTATATGGTTTCGTAGAATGTTCTGGTAGAAGTAGCAGAACACAGGGGTGAAGAGACTGAAGCGGCTGATAAAACCGATTGAACTAATCAGTTTATAGCGCAGCAGTATCGTTCAGGGGTAGTTAGTTAATTGCTTCATTGCACATGGGGATGTGGACACCCTGTATTTTACATTATATTATTATTTTTAATCGATTAGGCGAGATAAAAATATAAGCTGTATTCATACATGATAAAAAAAATGTATGAATTTGTGAAATTGCTCTTACAAAAAATAAAAAAAGGATTATCATTAACTTCATAATTTCATCGTCATTTTTCTAGAATCTTGTCGACTGACTGAGTGGCTTAATTTATTTCGGAATCGATGTTTTTCTTTTCTGCGTTTTATCACGAATGTATTATATTCTATTTAATAGAATGAATAAAAGGAAAATTTCGTTTTTAGTAATAAATTGTAATTTTTTTTTTTACAATAAAATGCGATCGGCAGTTTGACAATAGAGTCTCAAACTTTTTATCAAAAGATCCTAAGTTCAAATTCTCTCGCTGTCGACCTTATCAACTTTCATAACGTAAGCATTAAGCTTAGGCACAGTAAAGATGTTTGATGTCTATTTGGGGGATTTTAAGCACAGTTTCATTTTAACGATTAAATAAAAATGAAATTTAATGTTTTCGTTATAATTTTACACAGAATTCCTTTTATTTTTATACAATTCCACAAATATGTAGATTATCCAGTAGATTGATAATTAAACAGATCGGTCTTTTCGTAGAAAGTATAAGAAAGTTGTTTATAATAATTTCTGACAATAAATTCCAAATGCCAAACCAATGGCCTACGGATGATTATAAAAAATAACGAATAAAGAATGGTCAGAAAGATATTCTATGCTTGACCTCAGAACAAATATTTATTAGTAGTATTTTTAATAGATTTTTAATATTCAACCATCGATTATTGTTTGACATCCCTAGACATCGATAAGAGATAGAGAGGTATAGACTATTATAACACACACACATGCACACACTATAAGGTGTTTGCTGGTTAATTATTATTGAGACTACCAGCTATACATAAGTATGTACAGGTGGCTATATCCCAGACACTTAACTATAATATATCCATCTATTCGTTTGATCTTCCAAATAACCAGTAGCTATTAGACTTAATATGCCACTACTATCTATCGTTGGAACGAACTAACAGGACCCAAAATGTTACTACTCGATCATAATACACCAATCATTATGGAGTTATGGACAACTTATTGTGTTGTTACAGATTATGACTACATTCTAGTCGAAAAGGTTTTAACAACTAAACAATTCTCATAGTGGAATTAAATTGTGTTTTTAAGAATCTCTAATCTTTTATGTATTATATTCGATAAAATGGCAGTTCTGTAATTTTGTTATTTATTTTATTTATTTATTTCAATTTTACAGAATACATACAGTTGATACAAAAAATGCAATGGTGTATAGCATATTTAGCAATAAGCAAACCAGTGAAGATCCCTATATTACCCTTATGTGCTCCACAAAACATACATAACTAATCACAACAGATAAAATCAACAAACAACAATTACAATAGAATAGAGTAAATTATGTTAACAAAATTAATACAATAATGCTCACAAAGCATAAAACATAAAAATATATAAACTCTCACAAAAAAAATTAAAAACAAATAAATATCATATAAAATCTCTCAAAATTTAAAATTCAATATTTAACATCATTTAAAATTTAAAATTATATTTATTAAAATTTAAAATTATAGTTATATTTATATTAAACACAACAGCGGGGTTACTCTTGACAAAACTAAACACGATCTTAATCTAGTCTTGATCTTGATCATACGACGCACGAAGTGACTATTGGCCAAAAATACACGCAAACCGATCGCACGTTAGCGGTAGCGCGGTGTTTTTGACCATAGTCCCTTCGTGCGTCGTATGATCAAGATTAAGTCTAGATTAAGGTCGTGTTTAGTTTTGTGAAGAGTGACCCTGCAGAATGTGAAAATAATATACTACACAAGAATCGCACTATTAAAGACATACGTTTTCTATGTTTCGTTCAATAGTTAAACAATTAGAAATATTTATTTATGGAATTGAAAAAAGCTACATAATTTTTTCCATATTAAATATTAAATTAACAAAAGGAATTCTTTATTTTTTATAGTTATTTGCTTGTGAAAATGAAATCAAAATGTACGAATTTTTCGACTTGTTGGGTTATGAAACTGGACTGTCGATAAATTTGATATAAAACGGAAAAAAAACTCATGAAATGTTAAACCGCATAACGGTAACTCCCTACAATAATTAGTAACTGCAGTTTGATATGTAAAAACAGTCACATATTAAGTAGTTATTTTATGAATAATTTTTCATTTTTGCGTATTCATCTTTGCGTTTAACGACTGCTGCTGGTAGATTCAAAGGAATGCAGATGCAAATATTTCATTATGATTAATGTGGCAATGCATTTTAAATAATATTATTTTACGATATTATACTTGGTTTAGTACCTACAAATTTATTGTTCTCTCTCGTAAGTGAATAAGAAATGTAAAATTTGTTTTTTTTTTTTTAGTATTTAAATTACTTACTAAGCCATTTGCTACTGTGAAATATTTATTCATAAACATAATAATTTTTTTTTTTTTTTATAAGATATATCTGGGTTTTGTTATAAACCCAAATACAACTTTATACACCTTCCACAGTAAGCTAAAAGCTTGTGTCGTGAAAGGGGAGTTTGCCGGCACCTGGGATCGAACCGCGGACCCCTTGTTCAAGAGGCCGAGACTCTACCTCCAGGCTACCGACGAACTATTATTTTGCAATTTTTTTAAAACTTTCGATTGCATTTTCGAAAGACATCCTTCATTAGACATTTTCAAGTAAGTAATGAGACATGCCACAATTATCACGATTTTTCTGAAAAACATTCCTTAACATTTAATTTATTGACCGACGATTCTTGGTGGAAGTTCATTAGAATAATAAATTACTTATATTGAATCAAAATGCATAGAAGATCCACTTTGAGCCGACTTTCGAGAGCTTCTGCTCTCATCGTCAGGCAATGTTAAGAAGAACTTTGCAAACAAACATGCGAGCCGTCCTCTCCGTGCCAACAATAAGTAAAGATATTTGCGATGTGAAGCAGACCTCATCGCTTAATATAAAATACATTTGTTTTATAATCGATGTACAGTAAAGAGTGAAAGAATAAATAAATAAATAATTTTACTACTATTGTTACTCTATACCTATACCTACTCTAACCTGGAAGGCTGGAAAAATTGCAATAGCACCCTACCTGTCATGGATGTCAATTCCACAATATGTATGTGTACATTTTTATTAGATTTCCAGATCTTAGAGATTATTCTTGTAGGAATCAAAAATTATTATTTTTGTTCGTTGGTTAATGTGTCTGTTTTTATGTAGATATCAACTCAATGGACACTCTTATAAGGTGAGAAAGAGGAAAATTAATAATACTCTTTGTACGAGGTATCATCTTTTTGGCAGGTTTTGGGCTAAAAATATTAAAAATTTAATTCAAAAACAGAGAATGAAATTTGTGACAAATAAATTAACAATGGGACTTTGTGATCAATGTGTGTACAATTTTAATAAATAATATACTATTAATATACGATATTTCGTGAAAAATTAAAATGGAATTCCCCGCTCTTTTCTATTCTGTTTAAGATAATAAAGATTTTTTTTATATCTTGGCGATGAGTTTTGCCACACATCCATCACTTCAACAAGACAGCCTGCATGTTCGTTACATGCAGGTGGTCTGCTGGCTATCTCACTTATAGGGTATACAGTGATGGTTTAGTAGAAAGCATTAATAGTTGAAAATTAAAAAAAACATAAAGCTTGCAAAATAGTTAAAATAGTTAACTGAAAATTTAATGTTTTCACAATACGGTGTACCTATTATGTTGTATTTATGTGAATTTGTGTTATGCATATATAAATAATAAATACTGAAAAAAATAATTGCACTATAGTAAAGGTATTATATTATGACATGTCCAAGTGTCCGCAGCGTAAGAACTTAGTGACGTCATTAAAAGAATAAAATCTAATGGAGTACTATTTTCAAAAATATTCGTTATTTTGATTTTTGTTTTCCGAAAGAAACCTAGTAAATTGTCAGTCTAGTTCATAATATTATCAAGTGTTATACATGGCACTGTTAAAAACAAGCAAGTGACACTTGGAAATGTGTCGCTGTTCGACGTTAAATGGAAGCAACACAATCATTGTGTGAATTATTGACATTCTCGTAGAAATAACATGAATTCCAAGTTTTAATATTGTATTATGTTGTCATATTTTAGAAATTCACTGTATTTCATAGTTCAAAAATAGTACAATTCCATATTTTTATTATTTGTATTATTTATCATTCACTCGTTTACGAGTGATCGGTATCCCATATTTGAATAATAAAAATTCAAAATTATGCTCAATTAAGGATCTCTCACCTTCTCCTACCTAATTAAATTTGGGCATGTGAAAAGAATGAATAAGGACAGAATGACCAATAAAATATTTTAGATATTTGGTTGAAAGGAATGGTGCTCGTCTTGGACTTGGGCGTCCGAGGATCAAATGTCAAGATCATATTATAAACCAGTTGAGCACATTGAACAGGAAATTATGCATGAGGAGTTTTATGACAGTGATGGAAGTGAAAGGTGTGTGCAAGGATAGGGCGAGGTGCTCAATCCTTTCTGCCTACCCCACGAGTGAAGCGGCGTGATGGTATGTATGTATGTATCATAATGCTCTATGTAGTTTCTTGTAAAGAATAGATCAGCCACTCTTTTCTGTAAGTTTTTGAGTATCCTATAATCAGCAATGTGATTTATCACCCTTCCTGAATATCTTATTTTTTATTTGCACAGAGAGGACACGTTACGTGTTTACTACACGCCGATAGTCTGCTGGTTTCCCTACACTTATAATAATATGTCGTGATTGCATAGAGAGAGTTTGTGAATGAATTATGTCGTATGTTTATCAAATGGTAGAATATTTCATATCTTAGTTTAAAAATTCGTTATGAGAGAGAGAGAGAGAGAGAGAGAGAGAATCAAGTTTGCGTAATGCCTTAATTTTGATTGACTTTAGATTCAAAATCTCATTATTTAAAGGCTAGAATTGATCCCGTGGAGCACCCGGTAAAGAATTGGTCTCCCACTCTTCTGCGTAAGTTTTCGAGTGTCCTGTAAAAGGCAGATGTTCGAAAAAATTAAGACATTTTACATATTAAATTCAGCGATGAGGCTTGCCACCCATCCTGAATGTCTTGATTTTGAGGACAGTTTACATGTTTCTTACATGCAGCTGATCTGCTGGCTACCCCACTTGTGGGATATGCCGTGATGGTATAGTAGTAGTAGTATAAATTTAAAAGGACACTACGAAAAAAAAGAAGATTAATTGTGGGAGTATTTTTTCACTTCCGCTCCTCCGCGGGGACAATGAAGTATTGATAAACAAAATTAAATTTAAATAATGAATAATAATAATATAATCTTGTCTAATAATGACGTATTTTGATAACAAGTGGATGACATGTGACATTCTTGGCATAACTTTTGTAGCGTGTATTGTACATAATTACTTAAATAATTTTAAAAGAATATTTTTCTTAACCCCTTCAAAGCGAATAAAAAATAGTGATTATACATTTTTATTTATTAAGCATCAACAGTACCTACACTACAGACAACATGTATACATAACAACAAACAATATAGTCAAAGGCATCAATAAATTGCCCCATTTATACTTAAGTGTATTATACATCATAACAATTTGTATTATATTTAAAGCCCATTAGATTGTCATATTTAAATAAAAAAGAGAATAAAAATCGTAAAATTGATAAAAACAGGAATTCACATTAAGAAAATAAAAAAAAACATACACGAACAACAGTTGTCCGATATAACTACATGGATATAATTATTACTCAAATAAATATTTAACAATCAGTGCTGTCATTCACTTCACAACCTAACCTACTTACCTGTTCCATACACACATTTTAAGTACAAAATTACGAAATTTTATCAATGCAGTTTTTTCTTTCTTAACAGAGAACATAAATGTCATAAATTTAGTTGCATATCGACTGTCCAGGTCCACAATTGTTCCATAAGTAATTAATAATAAAAAAAATAGCAAATGATTAATCGTCAAATAGACCCGATTTAGTATTACATGATAAACGTAATAAAATAACGTACCTAATAGACATCGCTGTTCCAAATACACATAATATACAAACAACCGTCGCAGAAAAAATACGTAAATATACAGAACTAGCAGGAGAAATAAAAAATATTTGGCATTCTAGGTCAGTTTGTATAATACCTTTAGTCATGTCGGCTACAGGGGTAACTCCGAAATCTTTAATAAATAATTTACACAAATTAGATTTACCTACATTAAAATTCAAAAATCTTTTATAATAAACACTTGAAGTACTTATTGTAAAAAAGTTTTTGAACACATATATTTCAGGCACAATGCTGGTATTTTGAACCCGCGTTCTGAGCCTAATCCTTTGATATCCTGTATATCTGGATAGGTGAATTTTTCCCGGCATTAGACTGTTAAGTTTTTATGTGACCATGACTGATCATATGGAGACTTATCTGGTTATATAATACTGAGAAGTGTGGATGCCAATTCTGCCATAGAGAGATAAATGCTGGGTATCAGCTTAAGAAACAAAATAAGAAATGAAACCATCCGACAAATGACAACAGTCGTTGACGCTGTTGATAAAAAGTCTCCAAGTTGAAATAGCAATGGGCTGGTCATGTGGTTAGACGAAAGGATGGCAGATGGACATTCAGAATTCTTGAATGGGGGCCGTGGGAGGAAAAAAGAAGCGTAGGAAAACCCTGAAAAAGATGGGTTAACGATATTGTCCAGATGATGGAAAAACAGTGGTATCGTGTTGCTCGAGATAGGAATGTGTGGAAAAGTTATGAAGAGGCCTATATCCAACATTAAAGAGAAGAGGGTCAGCAGTATGTAAGTATTAAAGGGTTAAGAAATATTCATATATTACCACATGCGTGCCATAATTTATTACACTATTTCAAATACTACGTAAAGCTATTGGTATCAGGCACATAGGTATGTAGTTATTATAGAGGGTATTAAAACAATATAGTAAGTACTCGTTTAATAATAATTATATGTAGGCATTTGTGTGGCATGCATGACGGTTTCCGTTACAATTAAATTACGCAGGAATGCATGAAAACATTGCCATTGTAAAAAATATATACCTATGTAACAATAAAATATTTACAATATTATTATTGTTGTATTTGTTTGTGCGAATGACGGCAAGTGACGTAGAGAGGGGATGCAAGTATTATATTAATGATTTGTATCTAGGTGTACTGATAATATCATGATAATTGCTATAAGTGGGGTGACCTGTGGAGTTTCGACTCATAACATAATTACAAGCTTGTTCTATCAGTGCTTTAAAAATTATTAAGTCATTAAGACGTCGTTAATTTAAATGTTATTGAATTTGAATTTTATAAAAATAAAAGATTTAAATATTTTTTTCGGAAAACAAAGGATATATTACATTTAAATTCAGCAATGAGGTTTGCCTTTCATCCTAAATTTCTTCACTTTTTTGACACAGAGAAGACAATTTTCATGTTTGTTTTGCACGCTGGCTACCCCACTTGTGGGATATGTTGTGATGGTATAAAAGTAGAAGAAGTAATTTTTACTTTTTTTGTCACTATCTAAGCCTAAATTATTAAGGAGCAGTGTGCATTAGGAATATGATGAATATATAAATATATAAATTTCATGCAATAATTCAAAAGCTCCCACTTTTCAAAATAAAGGTGCTATGATATATATTAGACCAGTGGGGCATCATGTCTCAGAGGTGGGGCACCGCTATAATTTCAGTTATAGGTATTATTATGTTTTGAAAATTTACCAACTGTTTAATTAAAAAGAGGCCGGTGGGGCATGTGACTTTTGAAAAGACTACGGTAGGACATGAAGAAAGAAGGTTGGGAAACACTGTCTTAGACAGAATTCATTTCTCAGAACTAATCAAGTTTCTATTGTCAACTGTATTGTTCAAATTTATTTCATCGCTTCTTTTCACTGAAAAACTAATACTTACATAAATATTGGTACCTACATAGAAAAATAAATAAAAAAAATAAGTCAAAGTAAGTAGGTATATCATCTGTATCTCGCACTATCTTCTAATTAAATAATAAGTTATCGGTTCTAGTAAGTGAGTTCACAGTACAATAACTTACGACTTCTTACTAAACGTTATTTATCTTGTATTATGTAGGTGCCTACTTACTACACGTGTTTGCTTGTTTTCTTAAAACATTAATTTGCGAGTAAACAATCGACAAACATCTTATTAAATTATCCCGCTTAGATAATACAACATATCGATTTGTTTCATTTGGGACACACATTTTTACACGTGTCGAAATACAGAGGACATTACGACTTTTCAATTCTCTTAAGAAGAAGAAATGTCTTATATTCGAGAAATCGGTATTTTTGTAATTTTGGTAAATTTATATTATACTTTGAAAACACAACAGATAGTGAAATATACTTTATTATAACGCCCTCGATAAACGTTGTTCTTGTTTCGTTCAATAGTTGAACAATTCGAAATATTTATTTGTAGAATCCAAAATAGGTAAAATATTTTATTTTTCTTGATAAAAAAGGGATCCATGTATTTTTAATTTTTTTTGGAATTTAAAGAGTTCTCTCTGTCCAAAATAAATATTGGATGAATGACATAACTCGTCCTGAAGTATTCGTGTATAAATTGGATTTTTGCTTAATGAAGGTAATATTTTTGCGATTAAATATATTTATTAATTCGATCAATATGGCTGTCGCCATTAATAATATGATAACAGTTAACAAATATTTTTTTACATTCCCCTCACTTTAAATAACCTAACAATACATTTATAAAAAAATCAATTCTATCTATTAATTCACGCCGTATCCCAAGTGGGGTAGGCAGAGAGAACGGAAAGCCAATTAGATCTGTCCTTACATACTTCTTTCGCCTCCTCCACAGTCATACGATTTTTCATGCACACACGTCGATTTCTATTACTCAAAACACGGCCGTCCTTGAGAATTTGATCTACACGTTCAAACCATAGCTCTCAGACGCCCGCGCTTCCTCACACCTCTCCTTTCAGCCAAGTATAACCTCTTTGTCATTCTATCCTCTCTTCCATTCGTTCCACATGACCAAACCATCTCAATTTATTTACACGCATTCTATCCACAACACTCCTCTTGCATCCACTCATTCTTCTAATATCTTCATTCCTCACTCTATCACGCACCGTTTTACCAACCATCCTCCTCAGCGATCTCATCTCCACAGCATTTATTCCACTTTCGTCCTTCTTCAACCACGACCGCGTTTCGCTTGCAAACATAAGTGTCGGTACCAGGATGATATTGTGCACTAGTAATTTTGCCATGTTCGACACATTTTCATTACTGACAATGGGTTAACCGTTAATCCTAGCACCGGCCACTTTTCTTCTTTCGATATCCTTGTCGCATCTTCCATCCCTCGCAAACAAACTTAACCCATAACCGCTTTTAACAGGACATTAAATACTTTGTTGAAAAGAGCAGGAGCCCTGTTCTATGCTGAGAACTCAACGACAAAATATTTGGATTATGAAATTATTCGGTATTCACAATATAAACTTATTTTATATGAATTGTTATACTTAAATTATGTTGGCAATCATAACGATGTCTACCTACCTACATACAACCTCATTCACAGTACGTTATCAAAGTGTTAAGTGAATAGGTCGTCTGATTTTACTATCGACACAGCAGCTGCCTGATGACGCTCTGCCTGCTATTGCCTCCCAATACCTCCTTCTCAAAACCCTCAATACCTTCGGATTGCCTCCGAGAACCTTATTCAGTCCCATCCCGGAATATTTTATGGCGATGACGCATTCGTAAAGTCTCACTAATTATTCTAACTCAATATCACATTGTATGTAGTAAGTTATACAAAATATTATAACGAGCTTTGAGGAACTATTGAAAAAAGGATACGAGTCACATTTAATGAAAAAAAAATGTTATTAATTTCATTTTTATAGATGAAAAAAATGTCATTTAAATCATTTTCCGTATATAACATAACATAACAGCATCTTGAAAAAATACAGAAATTATGCATATCATATTTTTTTTATTTTTGAAACAAAAATATGTCAAATATAACTATTGAGCCACTTCTGTGAATAATCACTGACTCTGTATAGTGCCCTTATGCGAAAAAAAGCTGAAATTTAATCAATATTTATTTATTGGACATCGTAGAGAAAGTCTGTTGTTTATTTCAATTTTCAAATTTTCTAATCAACATTATTGACAACGCTTTTTTTTGTCTCGTTGTGTAAACTACCGTGTTTACAATATATTTTTAGCCACGAGTTCATAGAAGTGGTCGAAAAGTGCAGTTCTCTTGCCACTTGCGGCATTTGAGCCGTTTAAATACGGATGCTCTAGAGTCTGTATTATATAATAGAGGTTTACAAATCAAGTAAACAGGTCAATCAGAAACCTCGATTGGAGAACCATGTCTACACAATTCAACATTGTGTAAAATCTAATCGGAAGAAGTGAGAAAGGTGTCCCAACGCTTACGAATTGGCTCTATAGATAAGATATATCTGGGTTTTGTTATAAATCCAAATACAACCTTATACACCTTTCACAGTAAGCTAAAAGCTTGTGTCGTGAAAGGGGAGTTTGCCGGCACCTGGTATCGAGGCACTGACCCCTTGTTCACGAGGCCGAGTCTCTACCTCCAGGCTACCGACGAACTCAACGGCTTAAGTGATCACTTTCGGTGTCCATGGACAATGTTCACCAATTCCACCATTCTCACTGTCACGATTTAAAATCCACCAATCGAGAGACGCTTTATGCAAACCTTAGAAGCAACCATTTTTTTGGGATTTCATTTTTCAGATCTCAACTGGATCGCGATCTCCCGTCTAAATGGCGCCGGAACAATTAAACAGGTTTTCGAAATGTATTGTAAACGTCTTTCGCTCTTTGGTAAATAAATTTGTATCAGTTAATAAAATTATTGAATACATAATTTCTGTTAATCTGTCTGCAAAATAAAAATATTGACATTGTATCTTTTTGAAATAAATATTCGATCACATTTCCATTGGACCCTGAAACTGGTGTGTACACTTTTCAAAGATTGATTTTATAGTCAGTCTGTTAGTTTTAGAAGTAATATCATTTATTAGTTTTATTATTAAAGGTCTGATCTGGCCAGCCTATAAAATGTTAGTGTTTTAGTTAAATTCTCAAGATAATTAATTCCGAAGAAAATAATTTAAGTAGACACTCAAATATTTTTATGTTTTTTATTAGTTTTAATCCCACGTAGTACTCAGTAGAAAATAGGTCTCCAACTCTTTCCTGCAAGTTTTCACATGTCGTGTAAAAGGCTCACATAAGAAAATTAAAATATTTTTATGTTTTTTATTATTTTTAATCCCACGTAGTACTCAGTATAAAATAGGTCTTCCACTCTTTCCTGCAAGTTTTCACATGTCGTGTAAAAGGCTCACATAAGAAAATCAAAACATTATTATGTTTTTATTAGTTTTAATCCCACGTAGTACTCAGTAGAAAATAGGTCTCCAACTCTTTCCTGCAAGTTTTCACATGTCGTGTAAAAGGCTCACATAAGTAAATCAAAATATTATTATTTCAGTTAGTTGAAGAGATCGTGCTTTTGCGATAAACTCGTCCTCTGTATATTGATTGTATTTTATTTAAATGCATACCTTCTCTGAAATTGTATGTACTCAATTTACAGTAATGAACGAATAAATAAATAAATAAAATAAAACCAATTCAGCGGTAAGGCATACCACCCATAATGAATATCTTATGTGTTTTTTACTCGTGTGTTTTATGTGAAAGAAATTAATGTGTTAATAAATTATGTTACAGGTATAAAGAATGTCCATTTATTTAAAAAATTATTTTTTATTAATTTTTAATTCCTTAAGGATGTAAATTTAGAAATATATACTTACATCTTCAAATGACATAATTTTCGAATATTTCTGCTTTGAATAGATCGAATTGATTTTCTTAAACGACCATACTTTGCTGTCAAAAATGTTGAAGAGCTGATCTCAAAATTACCTGCAAAGAAAGAAAAGTTAAAATTATTTTTTAATTATAATTTTTGTACTGCAAATACACATTTAAGACCTAAAATTCAGCGGTGAGGTTTACCACCAATCCTGAATGTTTGAAAATTGTGAAAAATAAAAGATTTTTTACTTTTATCCATGAATTCTGTCGAAACCAATGATTTGTGCAATTCTTTATAGGTAGGGACTCTTTTAAAGCTTTTTTTTTGTTTCAATAAACAAGAATAATTTACACATTGAATATTTAAGAAAACTCGAGTGTTTCTGTCAAAATATCCAGAAATTTTCAAACATAAAATAATTCTACCTTAAACAATAAAAAATACAAATTCGAAGGCATGACTAGGTACTACTACTACTTTACTATCATGGAATTTTATTACGAATACCTATTACCTTTTACAGGACACTCGAAAACTTACAGTTAAGAGTAGGAAACCTATTCAAACCTTGGATTTCACGGGATAAAACGCTAAACGAATAAACGTAAATCAAAAATATCTGATTATAAGCACATAGCAAGAGCACACGCAAACGACAAGATTCGACGTATTAGACTTGAAAAGACGTACGTATTCTATTATAAATATATGATTTCATAAAAATGATGTATTTTATAATATGATACTATACCTATGTAGATAGCGATGTTCAATACAAAACCAACCAACTGGTCCCCAATACATAATAATTTTAACACTTCATGACAAACATTCTGAAATTGTATCAATATGATGAATTTTAGAATTTCTATTAAAACTGTCAAGTATAAGGCTTAATTCTTGCAAAGAGATATCGCGTGATTATAAATAGCTTAGATAAAACTAAATTCAGTTGCTTCTAAATTTTGATTTAAAAATATACTAATCCCTAATTATTGTATTGAAAAGAACAGGCAAATTTCAAAGAAATATATATTTATGTACTTATAACATAATTAACAAAAATCTAATATTTTTTTTTTTATTTATTTATTTGATAAATATATTACAAAAAAATACATATTAGAAACAAAATATAAAAAAGTTCACAAAAGAAAATATACAAATGATATACTTTTTGTCTTTCCACAATTTGAAAATCCAGTGGACCAACCTTAAATAATTAACATACGGGTTGTTATATTTGTGTCATAAAGATTTTGTCTTGACATGATTGGGATCAAAAGTGGATAAATTCATTTGTAGTAAAATGTCAGAGGAGCCCAAAAACTTATTAGATTTTAACTGATTTTTACTAACATTGATTTTCTCCTTTGAATTTGACTATTTTTCACAATATGTAGTTTTTAAAACTCGATAAGAAGAACATTTTTGCATCTTAAGCCAAATAAAATATTATTTTAAATTTTTTTACTCAAATGTTATTGTGATGTTTTAAGAAAAATATAAAACTTTCAAAATAGTGTAATAAACTTATTATTTTCCGGTAAAAAAAATATTATTTGTGTAGCATTTAATTTTCTAAAAAAACAAATCACCACTCACATTAGTCTTTGCGAAAATTGATGTAGGTACTTGATTATGATTTTAAGATATTGAATATTTTTGCTCACAATTATTGTTAAAAAAATGTCGTCAAGAAATTTTATTTTCAGGAAAGAAAAACCAAACGCATATCACTGAGTGTTAGAGTAATACTTTGATATACTGCATGAGACGAGTTCTTTGAAACTGAAATATTATATATACCAATACTAAAACATATTATAATAAAATCTTCTGCATAATCTATTATATAGAAATTATTATTGTTATTATATTATGTAATATCTGGATGCAAATCCAATCGCAGAGTCCCATTTCAATCATATTCCCATAAATCCTGGGTGACATATGTGCTTCTTTAATACCAGACAATATTATTTCATATATATTGTGTTGTACCTAAATAATAATAATAATATGAATATGAATGCAATATTGAAATAACTTGTTTCAGGAGGATATAAATCTACCATAGTAAATATTAGATATTTTAATTCTACAATAAAACCTATCGTTTCCCTTTAGGATTTTGAGGGCTCTCTAGTTTATTGTGTTTATTTTGTAAAATGATTAATCAACAGCTGTTGAACCAGGGGGCCTTAAATGCCCACATTGAGCAATTCATCTACAGATGATTCATTTCCATTATTGACTTATTTTAAATCCGGTATTATATAAATGATCATCAAATAATATTTTTGATCCTAGTCACCGACCATCAGAAAAATAAAACGATAATCAAAAAAGTAAAATTAACACCAAAACAATACCACCAAATATTTCATATTCCGATCATGAAAATATAAAATAAATATCATCAAATAAATTAAACAAAAATTATTACCTACAAATATTAAATTCCGATCGTCAAAATATTTCGGTATGACCACCAAAAAATACATTTGACCATAAAATAGATTGATTGCCAAAATAGTAGATTGATCGCCAAATTTGTTATTATAATAACAAAAATCGTTCATAGTAAATTCATTAGAAAGTCTCTTTCTTCACTATCGTGATTTTTTTAAGAATGCTTAAAATGACATGACCCTTTTTATTATTTCACTATTCACGACTACAATAATAATATTTGAATACTCAAACCCGTTGCAGATGCACTATTATCGGAACTATGATACTTGAGCGGCCCCACCCGTATTCGAGTATTTTTTCCATAGAAAAAGTAATATAGGTATACGAAACTTTAGGAAATTTATATTCGAACTAGATTTTATTTTCGCCGGTTTTATTTAATTTTTGCCGGCAAAAATAAAATAAAACCGGCGAAAATAAAATATAGTTCGAACATAAATTGGCTCCACCCGTTGTCGAGTATTTTTTTTCTACAGAAAAGTAATTTGTACAAAACTGTAAGAAATTTATATTGGTATGAGATTTTATTTTTGCCGGAAAATGTTTTATTGTTTTGTATTCAATTTAGAAATATTTGAGGATCACGATTTGATGATCAATCTACTATTTTGGCGATCATATTGAATTATTTGGTGACAATATTTTATTTTTTAGGGTTCAATTTAGAATTATTTGAGGATCACGATTTGATGATCAATCTACTATTTTGGCGATCATATTGAATTATTTGGTGACGATTTTGGTATATTTTTGATGATCACATAAATAAGAGCCTTTTAAATCATATATGACTTATTTTAAATCACAGTCCAAGTTTCACAAGATCGCGAGTTTTATTGGTAGAATTGGTGAGTAAACTCAATCTTCCTTATCAGAATCCTTCCTTATCACAATAATCATCTTTATCTCTCACTAAGAAACTTCTATCTTTGCAATCTTATGATCTATCTTTCACCCAAGTCAATGCATCCTACTTGCAGCTTACTTCACTCTCTACTTCACTAAGAAACCTCTATCTTGTAAGTACCTAGCAATGGCAACAAGGCAATCCGGCATTTCTATTTCACTTCCATATTATTAGAAATACCTTTTTATTGAAAAATATATTACATTAAACTTTTCCATTTGAGTGTACCGTAATAAAGCTTCATTCATCTTCGTAAAATTTATCAAAATCTTGATATGCGTAATTTAGAAGTAGTAGTGGGTACATGTCAATTTGTATTATGTTATATCAAAATCCTTTCTCAAAACAAAACATGACATAAATAAAATGATTGATGTGAATTATTTATGTTATACTAGAATATACGTATAAGGATTTACTAAATATAAATTGTCTTAAATAATCAAAGTATTATATAAAACAGAATGGCTTTATGTGTTGGTAGTCACCAAATATTTAGGAATGAGTTTTTTTCACATTTTGCGTAAGTTTTCGAGTGTTCTGAAAAAGGTAGGAGTTCTTCTTCTTTTTCTTTTCGGCAAGGCACCCGACATCGAGTGAATTATGCCTATATACTCACTGCTGTGAGTACAATGTCTTAACGTAGTGGGTATTCATTAGTACATAGCTACATAGTAACTGTCGTTTCAGTCGCCACGTGCGGCAAGTACATCTCAAGGGCATTGGGATCAATGAACTCCCCGCCCGAGTAACCAATACATGCACACCGCTTGTGTGGCGACATCGTTGCAATCACAGGGCCGTTTTCAGGAATATATTTGATGTTAAACACATCGTAGTCTTACAAAAAAAAAATCTTTGTCAAAATTTATTATTATTTTTATAATAATAATTTGTTTCAAAAACATTTACTATAAAACAATTCATCACTAGGTATAATTTATTATTGAAATTTATTCTTATTAAAATTAATAATTTAGATGTTCTTATTAAATTTTTTAAGGTGATTTATTAAGGCTAGGTTCACTTTATTACAATTTTGGGCCAAAAGAGAATGGACAGAAATGGGAAAATTAAAACCCAACTTCCTAATCGTCTGAGAAAATTCTTGATTAGGTAGGAGTGGGCAACCAAAGAAAACGTGGTCCAGAGTTTCCGTGTCCTCCCCGCATTCGCACATAGGGGAATCCAGAATATTGATTCTGGCCAAATGAGAGGCAATAACACAATGTCCTATCCTCATTCTACAGAGAAGCGAAATGTTTAATTTTGGCCATTTTGTTTCTTGAAACCAAGGTTGCGAGGGGATTGAAGGCTGAATTCCTTTATAATGAGACCCAGATACAGACCCGGTAAATGAATAATTCCACTTCTCATAAATTTTATCTCTTACAACACCCAGACAATCTCCTATAGGAAGTACAAATGCATTTGGCAATATACCACAAGAACATGCTTCCTTAGCCAGAATATCTACTTTCTCGTTTCCAGCAATACCCACATGAGAAGGGATCCAAGCAATCACCAACTCAATATTTTTACTTGATGCCTCGAACATCAATCTTAAAATATCGTGGATTATACAATTATTTGATGACAAACTACCCTTTCGCCCTAGAAGAGATACGAGGCTAAGGGAATCAGTAAAGACAATTGCCCGTGAAAGTAATCTTTCGACAATTACCCCTAACGCCCCTCTGAGAGCTAAACATTCTGCTGTAAAAACAGATGCAGAAGATGGGAGTTGAAATTGAAGTTCGACTTGAAGAGAAGGAGAGTAAACAGCCGATCCACATTCATTTGTATGAGATTTAGACCCATCCGTAAAGAAGATCGTATGGGCAGGCCATTCACTATTCACTCTATGAAGGAAAAGGATATTCACGACCTGTGGGCTCAATGTAAAAACTGATTTATCCAAACCTATCGAATCAACAATATTGCATGCCTGCAATGAATAATTGAATGGAATAGAATGATGAGTTGAAGGTGTAAGGTGAATTGAAGAAGAGAAACTTTGGGTTACATACTCCCAAGAGGAGCACAAAAGAGGGTACTTTCTATTACGCCAATAAGGAGAATTTAAGCAAAGCTCCAACAATGTTTGTAATTTGAGGAGCAACATATGAGGACCCATGCTCAATCTCCTCAAAACGAATTTGTGAGATAGAAAAACTCGCCTTAGGCAAAGGGGCATCTCTACACACTCTGCCTGCAAGGCTATTATTGGAGACGATCTCATGGCTCCCAGTATCAGTCTCAGGCATTTATTCTGAACTCTTTCTAGTTTTGCGCTTAAATAATTTGGAAGGGGATCCATTAGGAAGCATGCATAGTCGATGAGGCTTCGGATGAGGGATGAGTAAAGCATTCTCATAGTAGTCGGGTGGGCCCCCCACCAGACTCTAGAAACCGCTCTGAGGATGTTCATATTTTTTTCGCACTTGGCTATTATATTGTCAATATGAAGGTTCCAAGAGAGTTTTCTGTGCAAAGTGACCCCCAAAAACTTTATTGATTCACAACTTGAAATAGTGGAATTGTTGCACTTTAAAGATATATTGGAGGGTTTATGTTTGTTTGAGAAAACAACGAGTTGGCTTTTGGAAGGTGAAAGAGTCATACCATTGGCACTAAACCATTCACCTAAGAGATTAAGGGATGCTTCAAGTTTCTCACCCGCAGTGAGCGTGGAACCAACAGAACAATAGATAACGAAGTCATCTGCGTATTGTAGTATATTGACTTCAGGAGGCAGAGCGTTTCCAATGTCGTGAGTGTATAGATTAAAAAGAATTGGGCTAAGCGCCGATCCTTGTGGGAGTCCTTTATACACTTTTCTTTCGACAAGCCCATGGAAGGAGTTAATTAGCATACTCCTTTCGCACATTATGTTAAAAATAAGACAACATAATGAATTGGGTAAGCCCGCAGATGACATTTTCTGAAACAATACAGGTAAGAGAACGCTATCATATGCCCCACAAATATCTAGGAAACAGGCCGCTAGATCACTCTTATTAGATCTTGCAATGTGTATATCAGTTACTAGAATACTCAAGTTATCCATACAAGATCTTCCCTTTCTAAATCCAAATTGAAAGGAGGGAAATGTACCAGAGTTTTCAAAAAAATATTCCAGTCTTTTTTTTAACATGCGTTCTAGGATCTTCAAAAAGCAACAAGACAATGCGATTGGGCGATATGATGAAGGTAGAGAAGGGTTTTTTCCGGGCTTAAGGATTGGAACAATGGATTGCCTTTTCCAGGAAGAAGGAATGTTTCCACTCCTCAGTATTAAATTATATAATTCCAATAGTTTTATTAAAAGAAGTTTAGGAGCATGTCGGAAAAAAGAGTATGGTATGAGATCAGGTCCGGGAGAAGAATCCCCTGCAGAGTGAACGGCGGAAGACAGTTCATCAAATGAGAAAGGAGATGAAAGTACATTAGATTGCTCCTGAGATGTAGGACTTCTTTGAAGTTCCAGCATTTCAGGTGCGTATGCTGGGGACAAGTTATCTATAAAGTTTTCAATCCATGGACCTATCTTGGTTTGTCTTTGGTTTGGGGAGAAAGAACCTCTAAATCGTCGAATGGATTCCCACACATCCGATGAAGGTGTGTCAGGGGATAAAGAAGTGCAAAAATCTTGCCAACCTTTTCTTTTCTTTTTCCTGAGAAATTTTTTGGTACGAGCTTGCACATTCCGAACGAGTAAAAAGTTTTCCCAAGACATATTGTTTTTAAAAGATTTAATCACTGCCTTTCTTTGTTCGACTGCCTCCGAACATTCCTTGTCCCACCAAGGAGGGGATGTTTTGCGGGGCTTTCGATTAGAGGACATTGGTATAGAGGCTGTTGCAGCACGTAAAATCACATCATGGATTCCGTTCGCAAATTCGTCGACCCCCTGATGCTCACCCTGCACACCAGCGACATCCAATAGAATGTGATTCTGAAATTCATCCCAATTAGCTTTCTTTGTAATAAATTTACTCCTAAATGGGCCATTTGAGGTGCTTTTGGAGGTTACTTTTAAATCAATGATTATGGGAAAGTGGTCACTGGAGAGCGGGTCCTCAAGGATTTCCCATGTTGACATAGGAGCAATGTCCGCAGTACAGATTGATATATCTACCGCACTTTGTCTCTGATTTGGATTTGAGAAGCGAGTGGGATCTCCACTATTAAGGATACAGAGATTAAAGTCATCTGTCCAGGTCAGAATAGCCTTTCCTGGAGAGTCCAGGGACTGGCTTCCCCAGGAGGGAGCATGAGCATTGAGATCTCCCAGGATCATGTAAGATGGGGAAAGTTCTGAAATGATTTCAGACCAGAAGCTCCTGTCGAAATTAGTTCTGGGAGGAGCGTATACGGACACTACAGATATATTATTGATTTTCGCTGCCACCAACTGTATATTTGATGGAATATTCAGAGAAATCCTGTTGAACTCAAGAGAGTCCCTTACTAAAAGAGCTGCTCCTCCCCTACCATCCAAGCGATCATCTCTAAAACAGGAATAACCTGGGAAAGATACAAACGAATCGTGCGAAAACCATGTCTCTGATAAAGCAGCTACATCAATGTTATGAGTTTTGAGCAAAAACAGAATGTCATCTCTGTTGGAAACTGCACTACGGCAGTTCCACTGAAGGATGGATAAATTAGAAAGATTACTTTTCGAGATGCTGGTTATGTTCGTTGCGTTGGCCATTTTCGATGAGGAGTGCGTTTAGTGCAGGAATTAAGGAAGCAGCGTTTGGCGATGTCAAATTTTTTCGTGAAAGTATTTCAATAAGCATTGTTAATAGTGAGTAAAGAAAATTATTGTTATCAAGTGTCAAAGTTTCTTTGAGATTTTCAACTACATCTTGGTCAGGTACGAGTACTCTTTGTGAAATTGCGCAACCATTAGAACCCTGAGAAGGAGATCCATTGGTATATGAGAGGAACGAATTGTGCTTTTCTTTGTCATACCCACCATTTGTTGATATTTTATGGGGCTTACCAACTACTGTTCTACTATGACGTGTGGAAAAATTTCGAGAGTTGACAGATATTGTTGGGGGATCTGGAGGGGTAGCAAGAACTTCAGCGTATGAAGATTTAATTGAAGGGTGCAGTTTTGCTGCTTGAATATATGAAATATTAGAAACAGTCATAGAATTCTTTATAGCTCTTTGCCTGGAATATTCAGGACACGAAGTACTTATCGCTTTGTGTGCTCCTTTACACTGAAAACATTTAATTTCTGCCGTCTTACACTCTTCTGAGGAGTGGTTATCCCCACAATTAAAACATTTTGGCGGCGAACGACATCCAGCTTTTGCGTGACCATACTTACAGCAATTAAAGCACTGAATTGTTGGGAAATTATATTTTTCAACATTGAAAGAGTTGTAGAGAATGTAAATATGGGATGGTAGAAATTGGCCTTCGAATGTTATTACTATACTCCTGGATGGTTTCCATTCGACAGAACCAGATGTTCTGTCTTTGTAATTCAGTCGTCTTATTTTTATTACGTTTTCCACTTCTGGATTCGATTCTAGAATGGACGATATCAATTCGTCATTTGTGATATCTAGTGGGATACCTCTTATTAAGCCCATTCTTGTGACGTTAAACGAGGGAATATATGCTCTAAAATTAGAGTTCGAAGATATAAATATATTTTTTATAAAAGTATTGGCCATAATTCCCGACGTGAACTCGAGAGAGATTTTAAATTTCCCTTCAGCTTTTAAAGAACCGTTTACGACGCCTTGAGTTTTTCTAGTATAAAGAAATTTACCGAACTGCAAGGGGGAAATAGATTTACCCTGTTCAGCATTTTGCACGAACACGATATAGGGCCCACATGATTTGTTTGAGTAAAAATACTCCCTGACGGGTGTATTAGAAGCAGAGTAAGAAGAAATAGGTGTAGCTGAGGTCTTATCAGTAGGTGCGAGATTAGCAAAATCAAAATCCATGTTAAGTGTATGGTCTGTTTCTAAGTTTTGATGTGTTCTCTTTCTCTTTGGATCGGGGGGATCCGGAGGAGGAGGAGCTGGTGGAAGAGTGTGAGGTGGATCGCCATCCATCTCTATTAAAATAAAATTAAAATTTTAAAAATAACCAAAGATAGTCTTACCAGAGCTGCAACAAAAAACAAGAAAAAAAAATTGAAAAATAAAACTTAAAAAAATCAACTGAAGCCGGCCCTCAACCGGAATGTAGAAAAAATAATAATTAAATTATTATAAATTTTAAATAACACCGCACAGCAATAGACACAACCGAATGATCAAAGGTATTGTCACCGAATGAAGGTAGGAGTTATTCAATGTCATTTATTAAATAATAATGATATTTAACGTGAAAAAATCTTGATTTTTCTTATACAGAGTATTTTAGTGATAGAGACGTCTTTCGTCTTACAAGGACATTGTCAAGATTGGCTTGACGAAAGTAAGACGAAACACAACTCTCGTAATAAAAAAAAACAACAAAGTAGAAAAAACTTTTTTTTTTTATTTCACTATGGAATTTTGAAGTTATTGAACACCGACACAGTGAATAGACATTATACATATTAAATTCAGCTATGAGGCTTGCCACTCATCTTTTAAGACATTTTTTTTTTGGCACAGAGAGGACAGCTTGTGTGCGTTTATAACATGCAGCTGGTCTGCTGGCTAACGCACTTGCGGGATACGGCGTAATATGAGTTCGTCGGTAGCCTGGAGGTAGAGTCTCGGCCTCGTGAACATGGGGTCCGTGGTTCGACACCAGGTGCCGGCAAACTCCCCTTTCACGACACAAGCTTTTAGTAGCTTACTGTAAAAGGTGTATAAGGTTGTATTTGGGTTTATAACAAAAACCCAGATATATCTTTTTTTTTTAAAAAAAAAACAAAAAATAGTATTGTAGTAGAAATTTTTTTCTGTTGTTTAGGTAATGATGATATACTTACAGAAATAATAAAAAAAGTGTTATTAATGAAATGAATAATGAATCATTAATATCTCAAATACATACTTCATAAGGAACACCTCAAATACATACCTATTTATGTGTATTGTAGGTAAATGTAAATTATGTTGTTCTTTTTACAAAATGGCGCTGTTCTTTTTATAAAATGGATTAATTACACTATGATTATTTATTTATTTTATTCTTCATGCACATCATCATACACACAACAAAGTAACAAAGCAGTTTTAATAAAAAAAATAATGTGATGATATGCAGTGGCGAGATTATCAATTTATTCCTTCCATCTAACCACGTCATATTAACACTAAACAGAAACAAAAATAATAATAGCAAAAACACATATTTAAATTAAAATGATTTTAAAAACACTGTATAATTTCCAAATTAAATTTATTCACCTCAAACGTTTTCGCCAAGGCTTCTACTTGGCATCATCAGGAGGACTCTGCCAAGTAGAAGCCTTGGCGAAAACGTTTGAGGTGAATAAATTTAATTTGGAAATTATACAGTGTTTTTAAAATCATTTTAATTATAATGAATTTCCAAAGTGTTAACACAAAAACATTTGATTTATTAAAAACACATATAAGAAAAACCTCTACATAAATCAATTATAATATTTTTTTGCGATGTATTATAAAAAATCATTAACATTGGGTTATTTCGGAATCACACCAAGAACTTTGGTACACAGCATATTATCTTTAACGTTTTAGACACTGAGAAATGGACTTTTAAGTTGAAATCGAGAAAACGACAAAACAGATTCAAGTGACCAATTCCTTGAAATAAACTAGGTATTATCTATCAAAGTTATCTGCTTACCTACATTTAAAGCTTTCAGCTTACAAAATAACTTAGATTTATCTATCTCATACGTCTCCCTATTTATTTTATTTTGAACCAAAAGTTTAACTGATAGTACTCATTTAACAAAAATGATGAACTAAACATTAAGATTCTATTTGAATCGGTCATTTGAGAAACAACATAAGTCAGTCAATACAAACTTTTCAGAAACCACAAACAAACTGTTTTTTAAAAAAAATTGAATGAAATGTTGATATCTTACTCAAATCAAAATGTTACTTACAGTGTATTCTTTTATTAAAAACCTTTATTTTATGTCAAAATATTTTATTTGTATATTAATTTGTTAGTTTCCTTGATCACTCGTAAACGATTGGATGGCCTTTGAAAATAGAATAGAATAATTTGTTAGTTTAAAACCTTTGACTTATGTTGTTTCTCAAATGAACACCATTTCAGGGAGTAAAAATCAATATTTTCAAATTCAAATTCAAATATTTTTATTAAAATAAAATTTACAATTTAATAATATTACATACACACCTTATTACTAAAAAAACACATTTATTACATATTTGACCCTCAAAATTGAGCAGTGCTCGTGCTTTGAGGGTTTAAACATATTTTATATAATTTAGATAAAACAATAGCGCTCACCAAACAACAACAAAAATAAACACATATCCACATATTTTCATTCCAGATTATTTATTAATCAACCAAAAATCACTATTTTTCATAATTTTCACCCACGTTAGTGGTTGGCGTTAAGTGTCAGCTGTGAATCAACATGAAAAAATTTAGTGTAGTTACAACATAAGTCACTGACTTGTGTTGTTTTTCTATTGACTGGCCAAGTTTATCAGCTAAATTTGTATCAAATAGGTAAAAACTACGTGGTTTCTAAATGAAATAGCGTGCGTATCAAGAAAAAGGACCCATATGAAAAAGATTCAAGAGTTTCCGATGAGAGCCGAAGCTCTTGAAAGCCGGCTCGCGACAAATAAAGTCACCGAGAAAGTAGGAAAAAAGTATTTTATTTATAATAATTTAACATGAACTTTCACCAAGAAACGTTGGTCGAAAATATGGACGTTTTTAATGTTGTTCTTTACCTGTATGTATATGTGTATGTGAATTTTATATATATTTTGAAGATTTTGCTGCCCAAAGTTACATTGATTAACTACCTACTTCTACTGCTATACCTACCATCACGGCATATCCCATAAGTAGGGTAGCCAACAGACCACCTGTATGTAAGAAACATTCACACTATCGTCTCCGTGCCAATATAAAATCAAGACATTCAGGTTGGGTGGCAAACTTCATCGGTGAATTTAAGATGTACAATGTCTTAATTTTTTCGAACACCTGCCTTTTACAGGACACTCGTTAGACATGGTTCGCCAATCGAGATTTCTTTTTGGATTTTAATATCCTCAAAATTGATAAAAAATATATAACGAATACAGAACCTTAAAGTGTAACTACTGGTTTATTAAAAACGAAACAAAATAAAATTTAAAACAACAACATCAACTAAAACTAACAAAACAATTCTGGTCGAGACCGGAAGATCAACAGTCCAGATATATAGATATCCACTGTCTCCTAAGAGACACGGCGCCCACGTGATTTGTCCGGATTTGCTGTACATCTTTTTGTTTTTGAGTGGTACAGTATCTCCACCAAAATTCGTAACAATATCACTTTGTTTTTCCTTATAATTAAAGATTTGTAAAATTTAACACATACCTAATATCTAAAAAGTTTTATTCGTGGAGCAATCAGCAAAGAATTGGTCCCCCCAAATTTTAAGTAAGTTTTGAGAGAGAAAAGACATTTAATATTTTAAATTTAGCGATGAGGTTTGCCACCTTTGGCTAAGCTACTCATGTGATATGCCGTGATGGTATAGCAAAAGAAGTTAAAAAAATATTAGGTATTTGTTTTGTATGTATAACCCATGAATTGATATTTTTTTAGGAAACTATGCTCCCGCATAGATCAGGAACTCAAAAACGTAATAAATACCTACATTAAGATCAATTTGATATGTCCTCGTTGTTCAAAATTAAGATGAACTTTTCATGCTATATTTAATTCTATGACATGAAAAGTTTTTTCCGTACCATTCCTTTGAAACAAATAAAATTTAATAAAAAAATAATCTATCTTTCTACTTTAGCCATCACGACTTATCCCACAATTGGGGTAGCCAGCGGACTGGCTGTCTGTTATGAACAGGTCTTCTTTTAGGTTTGTGCAAATAAAAAAATAGATTCTCAGAATAGGTGGCGGTAAATAATATTTTTTTAAATTTCGTCGAGATTTTTTTGCAATTTCACTCAAATATTACAATAGTCGTCTCAAATAGATATAACAATCATTGTCTGAAATAACAGAAAACAAAAAAAAAATATATTACAATTTTCCTTATTTACTAATTATTTAAATTTAAGTAACCACCGAAAAAAAGTTTGAAATAAAAACACTTTAGTCAATCTAAGGACTACGAAACTTTTACGTTGTTATGAGACAAGTCGGAAAATTTGCATCCCAACCAAATTAAGTTCCGAATAAACAAATACCATTCAAAGAAGCGCGAAAAAGTATTTGTACTAAGTGAAAAAGAAGCACCGATAAGAAAAATTGCAGCACAAACGGATGAATGAATGTATGGGGAGGTACGAGGTGGGATTGTACTTTAGGGGAGGGGGAGAGAAACAGTTGAAGTAGAAAAAACAGTCAATTTGTCGTGAAGACAAAATTGTAATTTAATTTCGCGATTTTATTTTCAACTGTACGAGGAATTTACGATCTCGGCGAATCGCTGCCACTCCTTGAGCGCTATGTACTACCGTTAGTAATTTTGTTTTTATATCGCTACTATAGTTGATTCACCTTATTCCGTCGTATATATTTGAATTTCTATTAGCATCATTAAAAAAATTATGAAACAAGATACATTCCATACCGAACCTTCTGTGTGGCTGGTCCGTTGCTGTGAAATAAAATTCCCTATGGTTTGCGGACTCTGGAAAGTGTGGAGGGGTTCAAGGTGAGGTTAAAAACGCTATTGTTCAGAAGGTGTTACGATTCTTGAATGGGCCACAAAACGGCGTATCTTAGTAAAATTGTCTAGTTATTATTATTATTATTCTGCTACCACTCGTGAAGTCATTAAAATTTATTATCATAATGAACTTACACATAAAACCGTCGGTCGATAAGTTAAACTTTATCTACTACTGTCCGTTTCAATCTGGTTGCTGTTTCTTGCAGTTTGAAAAGTAAATGGAAAACATTTGAAAATTCCAACTCAGAATAATTGAATATTATTCAAGTCCAAAATTCTAATTCAAGAAGGTAATTTTTATTTATTGACAATCAACACAGATTGAGCTAGTCCCAAATTATTTATTATATACATCTTGTAAAATGGGTACTTACGCGACGATATACATATAAATGCACCAAACATATACATGTGAAACCCAGACCCAGGATAATTTAAAGAAGACCATTTATTTATTTATTCTTTATTTCACATTGATTACTAGGAGTTTTACATTGAATGTACAAATATTTTAAATACAACCTTACAATGAATAAACAGAGGGCGAGTTTATCGCCAAGTCGCGATTTCATACAACTAACCCAATTTCATGAAATATTCACAAAAAAACATTCAAGGAAGGAAAAGAGTAGGTACAATGGAGAAGAATTGGACGAAATGGGGACTAGGAAACATCTTCAAAATTTTGACTTAAGAGTTGAGTTAGGTTAGGTTAGGTTTGATTTTGTTAGGATAGGCTATGTTTGTTTGAGATAAGTATGGTAAGGTTATGTAAGGTTAGGTTAGGAAGCTTACCAGAGGCGATAATAAGAATAAGTCGAGAATATGACGATAATAGAATCAGATTCTTTCTCACTAGACATTTGGGTATCTATCAGTCTAAATAGAATCTACTACTTTCTAGTATAACTACTAATATAATCCAACTATAACAGCAAATAATTTAGAAGGGAACTACTTTTCTTTTTATTACTTACTACGTTTCGAGATCGTTACGGATTATTGTCTGACTGATAAAAAGACTTGACTGTTTTGCAATGATGGTTTATAGTGTACACTGTATATAACTAAGTGCTGTATCATCTTATTTATTTTATTATTATTTTTAATGGAATTTTTTTTTTCTATTATTTATTTATTATGTTTTACTGTATTTTACAAGTACCTATCTACTCTGTTGTATTTTTCCAAAACGTTTTCTTTTTTTGCAAATCATTGGTTTCGCACTCTTTCCTATGGTTTTTCGAATATATTCTAAAAATTGGGTGTTCCTAAAAACATCACCACGTATTAGAAAATTAAGATCTACATCGTATGACCAATCAGATTATCTGGACACTTGTACTATGATGCAGTCAAAGAACACTATTAATATTTTTATGTATTGTAATTTTTTTTTTGATGAAATATTTTTTAATGTGTAATAATGATGATGAACAAGTTTATAAAAAAAATGTAATCTGTATAGTGCCACCAATTCTGAATGTCTTCTGTCAAAATGTCGTCTGAAAATTCTGTCTACTAGCTACGCATGTATGCAATATGCCTTGATGGTGTAGTAGTAGTTTTGATATAAAAATAATATCACTTTTTTCGTGCATGACATTAATATGCATCTATGTATTTGACAATATAAAAAATAGATAACATAATTGTCCGGAAACAAAATAAATGTATACCTACAATTATAGATAATATCGTGGGTGTTACGTGTATATAAATTGGTACATAGTTTATCTGATTATTGTTGTATTCATATAAGATTCATATAAGACTCCAAGAGGCGACGAACTTATAAAAATAATAAAGAAGCGCTTCAAGCCGGATAAGACGGGATAACACTTTCAACGACAATTTTGAGATTCGGGCTCATGATGTCATCATTGAGCACTGAATCGCGTAAAAGTGATGTGGGTATTTCTGTGTATGTGTGTTTGTGTTAATGTTGATGAGAGGAAAATTGATCCAACTGATTTGTATGTATACTGTTTTGACGTTGTGAATGTGTAATTGTATTGGTTTAATTTTGTATTGTGCTGGTAGATTTTGTTGAACGTTTGATGAAAGTACATGAGAACTGAAAGTTTGCTATTTGTAACAAATTCTTATATGTGTATTAATATTTCTAGATGATTCTTTTATGTGTGTTAATGTTATAATTGAAATCCGACCCTCCGCACAAGCATTTAGTTGCTTATGGAGGGAGCATTTTTACTGTGTGTTATATTGTTTTATTAATGTAATATCAATGTATACTGTGTATTTATGAATAAAATAAATATATTTAAAAAAAAATATATATTACAAGACTTTTTACGTGATTATTTTCTATTTCGCGTATTTTCCTTTTTTCTACAGAAAATATTACTTTAGCCCCCTTGGAGTTCCTGGTACACAATAAGTTTTTAAGTGTCCTGTAAAAGGGAGGTGATCGTAACTTATAACATTAAATATTAAATTTGATTTTATTTGAATAATAAATTTAATAAATGTTATAATTTGATTCTCAATTATATTTAGTACTTCGCCAATTGTTGTTCTCGTCTTGCTCCAACTGTGTTGTGAAAGAGAATTACGGTTTGTTTTTTTATGTATAATATAACATGTAAAATGCTCAGGCCGTGTATGTATGTATAAACAAATAAAATCAATAACAAAATTATAGGCCTCCTAAATTCAGCAACGAAGCATGTTACCCATCCTAAATATCTTATCATTTTTTTGGCAAACGCGAATGTTTGTTGAGTGCAGTTAATGTGTTGGTTACACCTCAAATGTATTCGTCGTAATGGTATAAAAATATCTAGTTAACAATTAGTTTTTTTTTTTTTTTTAGTAACACGTATAGACAATTCACACAGACCGAGCTAGTCCCAAACTAAGTAAAATTTGTAAAATTACTTTATTTTGTAATCACAGATGAATTCTCAAAATCTATAGGTATCTGTGTTTTGTTATAAAACCAAATACACCCTTATACACCTTTCACAGTAAGCTAAAAGCTTGTGTCGTGAAAGGGGAGTTTGCTGGCATCTGGGATCGAACCATGGACCCCCTGTTCACGAGGCCGAGACTCTACCTCCAGGCTACCGACGAACTCATACCTTAATCTACTAATATACCTATACACATCTGCGTTGTTATTTGTTTTCATAATTTGTTTTTTGCCGTGGATTTATTATTTGCTTTAATGAAATATTTTTTACACTTTGATACATATGATGCTAAAGGAACCCTTTACATTCTTTAAGTACAAAAAAAAAGAATTAATGTTTCTATATTTATTTTATTGTGTCTTGACTTTTCAGTATTTTTTTTGTATTTAGTGTTTGTTAAGCACTTTCTATTGTATTAATGTTTTCGTTCTTATTGTATTATTGTAATGTTGATGAATTCAAGTGTCCTGTAAAGGACCTACGGGAGATGTTGAAGAATATTAATAATAAAGAATATATTATTTTGTCAATACGCAAAATTATAAAAGAAACTAAGCATAATAGCACTTAGATAAATTGAGACACTCCTGATAACCTTAAAAATATTACTTTCTTAAAGAAAAAAATTACCAGATTTTGAATTGCAAATGTACATAAAAAAAATAATAAAAAAAGAGAGGAAATCTAAAATAAAGAAAATTACATTTTGTTCACATTATTGAATTTACACGCAAAATCTCAGAAGCTGACTATAGATGAAATTTTTAGAGTATCGGTTCTGAACCAAACGAAAAAATCGCATGCGATAAAAATAATAACAATAATAATACCGACGATAGGTCGGTACTACGACGTAGTAAAAGACTACCGTGTCCTGAATTTAAATTCACACGATGTTTCACTGAAAAACAATAACAAAGAATTCTTCGTCCTGTATTACAAGGACTTTACCGAGGATCAAGGGGGAATTTTAAAATATTTCGACGCTTCAAGCACCAACAAGATATCAAGGAAAACAATATTATTCGAGGTGTGGTGTACCAGCGGCGATCAATCGCAGCGGAGTGATTTTTATTCATCATGACATTGGTGCCATTTATTTGGTGTTTTTATCCGATTCCATATCATTTTTTTTTTAAACAGTTATTCATTTTTTCATGCAAAAAAAAGTTGAAACATTCAGGATGAATAGCTGAACTGAATATGTTAAATATCTATAATATAATAATTTACGAATTCTTGCTACCTGCCTTTTACAGAAAACTCATATAAAAGAATAATATGAGACCGATTTTTTACAGGGGACTCTGCGAAATGCCTTGAAGCACATTATTTTCATAGAAATTTGCTCTGTTTTGTATTTACAATGTGAAAAAAAAGAAAAATTATTTTATGCTCAAAGTAGGTACTTCTTCAAAATGTGTGATTTAGAAATATGTTATGGAAAACTTACATATAATATGGTTCTGCTAAATTTATCAAACGTGATCATCTCATGGGCGCTGTAATTTCTCCTGGACAGTAGCATTAACATGCTCCTGAATTTGTTATAGGTTTATTCTGTCTCAGGTCCGCAGGCAATCTGTTTCAGGTAGTTGGTGTGGTGACTTCGAAGCTCTTCCTGAATTTAGAAGTGTTTGCCTGTTGAGTTCATGGAGATGTATAATAGATTTGCCATCTGCGAGCTGTTGTCAAGACCGGTTAAACAAAAAACAAAAACTAAACAATGTTTTATAATATTTCCCAAGTCATTTCTACACAATTATTGAAATATTAATGCTAAAAACATTATCAAACATAACGAATGCAGACTACGTGATGATTTATCGCGACTCATATGCAGCGTTTGACGTGACGATTAAACCGCTGATAATAAACCGACAACCTTCGAAAATGAGTCTGAGAATTGAGGAGGGTTAAGAAGAAAAATTTAAGTTGACACAATCATTACACGCAATGGGATCATGGGACAGGGGGGGAGAGATCTCCTCGAGTCCCACGTATAAGATCTACCTATGTAGGTACCTCATATTACTCTTCTTCTAAGAGAGATGCAGGAATAGGCACCTCCAATACATATTTGTAGTAAAAGTTTTTGAGTGTTGGTATAATTATTTTATTTGTTATTCACAAAAAAATATTATAAAGCTTAACATTATAAGTCTCATTTTTTCTATGAGTTTTTGAATGTTCTGTTCAGGCAGGTAACTTTTCAAGATTTTCTTTTTTTCAAAAAATGAGTCTTTGGTTGGATAAATCGTAAGAAAACGACAGATGAAATAGTTTCGAATAAAAATTAAACTCATTTTAAAACCAGTGCAAATTGTTCCGAAATATAAAGTATTTTTCGTCTTCTATGTACTTGCAGAATCTTATACATTTAACTACAAATTTTCCTGACATTCATTCAGTGGGTACAGCCAGTATTAAAATAGTGAAGCCCGGTCTTTAACTACACCCTTAATGTGACTCTTGATTAATCGTGTTTTTATTCAACTAACTTCTATCTATTGCCACAATTTTTCAATTAAATGAATGACAGATAGAGTCTCTCTTGTGGTCTATATTTCATTTAATTTTAATTGTTGTAATACTTGTTGTGTTGACTGTTTGTTCCCTTCGAGAAAAAAAAAATAAATAAATTGATTTATTGATTGAAAAAGTCTTTATTATTGTTAAAATTGTTGGTTTTGTAAAGTAATGTTTACTTGCTTTGTATTTAAGTACAGTGGTAACATTCGTGGTATATAATGCAGATATTTAATTTTGATTTTTTCTTATATTTGCGATTTTTAATGTTTTTTTTTTAAAGATATATCTGGGTTTTGTTATAAAACCAAATACAACCTTATACACCTTTCACAGTAAGCTAAAAGCTTGTGTCGTGAACGGGGAGTTTGCCGGAGTTTTCACTTATATTTAGTGAGTTACTCTGAGTTCGTCGGTAGCCTGGAGGTAGAGTCTCGACCTCGTGAACAAGGGGTCCGTGGTATCGACCAGGTGCCGGCAAACTCCCCTTTCACGACACAAGCTTTTAGTAGCTTACTGTGAAAGGTGAATAAGGTTATATTTGGGTTTATAACAAAAACCCAGATAAGTATATCTTTTTTTTTAAATTAAGAGTTTTTTTTTAATCAGGATGGGTGACATAAATTTTGACACAATAGAGGTTCAGGATCAATCTATTACTCCTTTTTTAGTGTACATGGTATAGTGTAATAGTTAAAAAAAATTGGCTACATTCTTTTTTAAATAAGTTAAGATGGCCATTATATTACGGGTCACCCTAAGATGACGTTGAAATATCGAGCCTAAATGAAAGAAAATATTTTTGTGCAGACGTAAGCTACAAAGCAGCTAGCTATGTGACGGTTGGAGGAAATGAAATAGAAAGAGAAAGAGATATTGTCACTTCATGCTACTACTACTACTACTACTATATCTTGATTATCAAGCAAAATTAAGAACGACTAATGATCTTAAGACAGATTAAGATGATGTGAAAACTTGTACAAAGCAAAGGGGAGACTGTTTTACTTATTTGCACACTTAAAAAGTGATTGCAACGCTACATAGATTTAATAATTAAAAGAAACATTGAAGGAGAAAAAACTAGCGCCTGTATAGCTCAGAATTTTAAGGAATTTTATTTATCCAGTTCAATTTCTATACTAACAAATATATTCACACGAGAGGTGCCAAAGTGGGCAGCTTGAAGGACTAGTTGGTCAAGACTGCAATTCTTGAATGTCTCTATAGCCGAGGGTAATATAAAAGACAGTAGTTATATACCTAAATGTAAAAAAAATGCATTAAAAAAAACAAATACAACATACGCAACTAGGTGACGCATTAAAAAACCGGCTAGGTACAAACAAAATTTCCAAAATGTGTAGTAAAACAAAAGCTTAGAAGAGGTGTCTGGAAACTTTTCTACATACTTAGGTATTAAGGCTGGTGGACCCGAGGGTTGACGATAAGGGAGTTCTAGAGGCCTCTCCATGGGACATCCCACCCAGACCTAAGACTCTCTACCAAGCGAAATAGAACAGTACAAAAATGAAGAAATGAGATATTTTTTCTTAATTTTTCGATTTATATTTCCAAAACTTACACAGCTCAGACTAGGATGATACTTTAAAGAGCTTATTTTGATCTAGACCAATTTTTCTATTTATTTATTTGTTCTTCACTGTATAAAGATTTAAAATACTTTCATACTGTCCCCATCCATCCATCTCATCAAAGCGTTTCCCACAAGTGGGCTGAATAAACAACCAAGCCGTTTTCTCTGTGCCAATAAAAGTTAAAGTATGCAGGATGGGTGGCGTAACTTATCGCTGAACTGAAGATGTTAAACACTTTAAAACGTGATGTTTTACGAACCCCAGCTTTTAATTCGTAAACTTATGGAAAAAAAACAAAGATTTTTCGATGTTCTTTTTCTTGCGAGACTTTTGACATCTCTTCAAATTTGAAACTTCAATGTAATGACCGTGCCATCCTTTTGAATCTACATCATCTCGTCAAAAAACGTGTCAATATTTAAAATAAAAACAAAGGCCTGAATGAATTGACGAAACTCCAAACTCCCTGTCTAACCCTTGAGGGGTGATTTTAAGTAAGTAACGAGTATCATTAATTATCTCTAACTTTTAAACGAATTGTCTATGATAAAGTTCTTTTAATTTTTATCGGTTAAAAACAAGCAAACAATTCTTTTTGGACTTATAGATAAAGACGGCTTAAAAAAACTTTTTGCGACAGTCATTTATATCTTCAGCCCAGCTTCCTTATACAGGACACTCGTTGATAAATTGTTAAGAATAATCTTTTTATAAATTTAATTCTTCTTGTACATCACATCAGTTTACATAAAAAAAATGTGATGATATGTCAGTGCGAGATTATCACTTTATAGTGATTTCTTCCATCTAATCACGTCACATTAATACTAAACACAAATGAAAATAATAGCAATAAAAACACAATCAATAAAAAGGCAGTACGTGTAAATAAAAAAGAGAAAAAAATATTTTATTATCTGTTGATGTTATTGATTTTTTTATACATAATTTAAAATTATGAACTAAATGTTTACGGAGTTACATATTTTTACAGGGATATTTCAAGTATTTCTCAATAATAAATGAATTAATGCTTTGTATTGGTAATCAGTTTTTATTAAGGTTAAATAAATAAATTAATAAAGCTCTTTCATGGAGTGTTATAATTAATATCTGTGTCCTGTTAAATTTGTTGGATAAAAAAAATAACCCTCTATCACAATACGCCGTTCCAATAAAAATGGCATCTCATTTGGAACACAATCGTTCTGTGTAGAGGGATTCGTTTATACCCTATGTTTCAGAACGACGCAAAAAAATAAATTTAACATGTTGTAAAACACCATCTGATATGAATGACATTGAACATTTTTATGATATAAATAATTTCAAAAACAACAATCACATATAAAAAAATAAAAATACAAAAAAAACATTAAATCTCGATAAAGAAATTAATGGGTTGTTTGATAAGGAAAAATAAAAAACGATAATATAACCTTCTTCAAAATAAATTTTTCAATAAATAATTTTATTCGTTTTCTACGGTGTAAAAGGGGTGATTCATCGGCTAACTATCGACCTATCATAGCTACTACATAGCTCGTTGGCTCGCATTGGCAGTTCGTCATTTTCTTTTTGTGTAATGCAATTGGTATTCTACACTTGAAATTCTATGGTTAATTTCTCAAGTAGTTGACTGCATTGATGATCACCTCATTTACATAGGTCTCCACAACCAAACTCAGAGCCATACAGAGGACACTCCACAATATGGTTATTGTCTGGCATTGACGCTAATTAAATAGTGTTGTGATAATTTTGTTTTTGATATCATTGTTTGGCAAGGCTTCGTAGTAGGTACAAGTTATAAAGAATTTGATACAAAACAAAAATCTTAATATGCGTACATCTCTCCGCTCAATCTTTTACACCAAATCACTGAAATGCATTTATGAGCAGGGTAGGCAAAAGAAGGCAACTCCTTAAAAGATTCAGCCAACAACGAGCTAACTTGATTGGCCACAACATCAAGCACCCAGGCCTGGTCATCACCATCGTGGAGGGCAAGAACGAAGGCGGAAATGGAAAAGGCCGACCAAGGGACACTTATATGGACCAACTGAAGAAAGACATGTACTGTGGTACATACGTCAAATTAAAGAGACAACCAGAAAATAGGGAGGAATGGAAAAGAAAATCAAAACCCGTTACAGACCAATTCAATGGATTGTAACTCACTATATATATATATACTAAAGTAATGTTCGAGTTCGTCGGTAGCCTGGAGGTAGAGTCTCGGCCTTGTGAACATGGGGTCCGGGGTTCGATCCCAGGTGTCGGCAAACTCCCCTTTCACGACACAAGCTTTTAGCTTACTGTGAAAGGTGTATAAGGTTATATTTGGGTTTATAACAAAAACCCAGATATATCTTTTTTAAAAAAAAAAAAATGATCTAGAATTTTAGAATGATACAGTAATGAAGTTAATAATTTTCATATTTAAGGTCGCTAACTCGTTAACGACCCAGCGGTATTACTTACCAATAAATCATCCCCTTTTAAAACAGTATTGCCTCGCACGCATTTCCGATTATTTCGTTCGAATAGCGGTCCTCATATCCGACGTTTTTATTTTGCACCCCCCAATTTCTCGCTGATTTATACACATTTTTTATTCAGATAATAAACAATGATAATGTTTTTAAAGTATACACAACCTTTAAGTAATTCTTTACAGCCCTATAACATTATTATACATATATTTCTGGTACCCTCAAATAAAACGATAGAATTCGACTTACATAAATAATATTAGGAATTACTTCTGCATCATCGAAGCATCAATTCGTGTTTTTTTTTTATATTATTTTGAAAAAAACAATTCATCAAGGATAATAATGAGAGTCTAAAAGGTGGTTTGATGGCTAGCCCATTTGTGAGATATGCTGTGATGTCAAAGTATAGTAACACTAAATTTACAAAGTTTTTTCGTCATTTTAATTTCAATCCCTTTAATACATTAAACATTTATTTTGTCGAATAAATCGGAAATTATAATCATTCATTTTTTAAATTAAAGAGGTAACAAATTTAAATATTTTTGAACATGAGGCTTAAAAACTTTATAAATAATCCAATTTAATTAATCAAAGCATATTTTATCAAGAATTAATTAAGAATCACGAAATATGCGATTATCTATGCAAAGAAATCATATTTGACAAAAAATCCAAAAATATATTTGTTAAAATGAATTTAAATTTCCAACAGCAATAAAAAAGTACAATTTTAGTTCGGCATTCCGCCACGTATCGTATAAACATTGCGCAATGATAGCAATGGCTTCAGGTCGTTAAAGAACATCCTTAGGAATTTCTTATTTGAGTAAAGTCTACATAGTACGCATTGAAACAATGTAACATTAAAGCGTTTATAAGCAGGTTTTTATATTTGTACCTAGTGAACAGTAGAAATTCAAAATAAGTTTTTGTCAAAAAAAAATCAGTAACGATGGCTCTAAACTCAAAGAGAATGTCAAAGCTTAGCGCACTATCCTGATAACTTATTTTTATAATGTTGGAGACCCGCCGTCCCCTGAATTCTACGGTAACTGAACGCACTGCGATACAGTGCTGTTCTTTTAGATGTTCCTCAAATATGAGACATACTTCCCATCAGCAGCACAACAGTCGTCACAGCGCATTTACAGCTGCGCAACAAAGCTCCTGGGTGACGCATGTGCCCCGCGCGAGCTCTCGAGAAACGAAATATCACGAGTGAAATACATACTTATTTTGTACGAAAGTTGTTATTTTCCCGATAGCGATGATATTATGATTGAATAGTTAGGATTATTTTTATTATTAGAAAACAACACCATACTCTACTGGGACCATTACAGCCTTCGGCCAATGCGATCCCAGAGAAAACAAAAAAAAGGATATAATATAAAACATTATAATGAGACAAGTTTTTTGATAATTTAGAATGTTCCTATAGTTCAAAACGGTGCTGATGTCAACAAGTCCAAAATATGTTATTTTTATAGAAGTTTATTGTTTTGTTCATAATTATAAAATCTAAGACAATTTATGTTGACCTTTAACTGTAGGTATATGGTAAAGATAAAGCTGATGTATAATATTAAAATAACTTGTTTTTCTGAAAACTTAATACCTACTCAAAATTTCTTATGGTAATGGGTGAGACACATGTGCCCCGCGCGAGCACTCAATGAGTACTTGAAGGCGCGAGTACTGTAGTGTTAAGACTTAAGCATGTTTGTGTAAATTAAGAATCTTTGCTGGTCTTTATATTGAATGTAAATTTTGTTGACATATTCTGTAATTGACTGTTCGATTCTGCAAATATTGTGAAAATAAATAATTAAAAATAATGATGTAGAGATGACGGCTAGTATGCGAACTCCACGAAGTCAATCTACAGAAATAATTGACAAAATACGATTTGAATTTACTCTCATAAAGCTATACATATGAAGAAAAATACATATTTTAACTAAGTTAACTAGTCATTGATACTTGACCGATTACGATTAGGATTATCGAATACGATTGAAATTGACCTTACAAGTCGAAAGACGTCTCTCTGCGAATTAACAATCAATAGTATAAAGAAACACTTGTTTCTAATTACATAATTATGGAATTCTACTACGTGTGCACCGATACAATTAATTAACTAGTCATAAGGAGGTAGAGTCTCGGCCTTCAGAACAAGGGGTCCGTGGTTCGATCCCAGGTGCCGGCAAACTCCCCTTTCACGGCACAAGCTTTTAGCTTAGTGTGAAAGGTGTATAAGGTTGTATTTGGGTTTATAACAAAACCCAGATATATCTTTTTAAAAAAAAAAATATATATATGTCTAGGTAATGATAACCCCGACTAAATGAAAAAAAACTTAACCAACAAAATAACTTGTAGCTCCTGGTTCAATCAAAATTTTACTTAGAACAACAAACATCTATTCAAGAATTACCTTTGCCATAAATTTGTATTTTGATCAAAAATAAACAATAATTTTATTCTATCATAAAGTTTCGATGAGGTTTGCCACCTATCCTGAATGTCTTGATTTTATATTGACACGGAGAGAACAGCTTGTATGTTTATAACAGGCAGCTGGTCTGCTGGCTACCCCATTTGTGGGATATGCCGTGATTGTATAGTAGTAGTGGCATATAGTGTCACAGATATTGCAGTTGGAATAGCGGTTATTCTTTATTTATGAGTAGGACTATACGAATGGAATAAGTAATAAAACGTGTATTCCTATATTATACCTACTAACGTGTACTTTAATCTTAGAAAGGGAATCCAGTCCAGATTTACTTTACAATCACAAAAGCAATAATAATAATGACACCTTTATTGAAAGCAATTAAAATGGAGACGATATAAAATACGCACGATAAATTTGTCTTAATCCAAATCTGTATTTTAATTATTTATTTACTATTGCAATGCCTTGTGTTTATTTATACAACGAATTTCAGAATCCAGATTCATGATTCTAAAACGCAAAATTATATTTTTTTCATCTACATCATACTTAGTAGCTAGTTATTATTATTCAAATAATTATGGTGCACTAAAAGTCTATACCTACACTCGTCAAGTAAGCGAGGGGTCGTGGGTTTGATTCTTGGAGTGAACAGAATGTTTCAACTTGTTTTTGGGAATTGAATCAATAGAAACTATTCACCTAGAATGGTTTTAATCCAAAATATAAGGTTTCAGAATTTTACCAAAAAAAAATATTTTCAAGTAAGAGTGTATTCCTCATCACTGAATTATTTTTTTTATTTAAAATGATTTTGCATCATTTTTATGGTGATTTTGGAACACCCACCTATTACAAGTCTTTCTAAAAAATGTGAAACACCTATTTTTTTCAGGACACCTTGAGCATAAGTGTTTTTTTAAACCTCTTCGATTTATCCCAATATTTTTTTTTCTCAAAAGATGATTTATATCCATAAATCTGAGCAAGTGAAATCCATTTATTGGCACTCTTATGTGGACTTGAATAAACAGAAAGTAATTGAACTTTGATAGGAATATGTTGTATAAAAAAGAACTCATTTTTTGACAATGAAACAAACTGGAACCTATCATGTACAATTTCGCATGGGAATTAAACAACAAAAATAGAAGATAAAATTCCAAAACTCAATACAACATTTCATTCTCAAATCATCCCTCTGGACAAAATGACACTTAAACCTTGCTGTTATCTGTGGATTATTATGTACATAGAATAGCCATAGACAAAACGCCAAGGGAACAAAAATAGGAAGATACAACGGTCGTGTTTTCATAGAACAAATCGAACGAAGAATGTTTCGCAAATCGTTCGAATTTTAATTCAAATATTTGATTTTAGAACGTGTGTTTGAACAGTGACGTTCGTGTTTAAATACATATTATATTCGTAAAATAAACTTGGAGCGTGATTCAAATTAATATTTTTACATGAATTATTGTAACTATGATTCACTGTTTCCATGGCAACGATTACAAAGCATTTCATTGAATGGAGTTTATTCAGAATAGGAGAAATAAATTTCCTGCCCATGTTGCCAAGCGGTTTATTCACATCGCTTTACATAAAAGTATACATTATTGATGCCTAAGGAATTTATACTCTTACGATCACGTTGTTTCCCACGAGTGGAGTAGACAGCGGACCAACTGCACGTAAAAAACATGCAAGTAGTCCTCTCCGTGACAAAAAATATTTAGGAATTCCGTATGGGTGGCTTTCTTCATCCCTAAACCAGAAATGAAAATAAATTACAAGTGATGTTACAAATAACAGCCTTTTCTAAGACCAATTATTTACTAGCGACTCCTTTTTATGGATGACATAGGACCTGACGTTCCTGTTACATTCATGGATGAGGGAGGATGCAGCCCTTAATGTATGTAGGGACTCCACGGATACATACCTAATTGAGGATTTTTTATGTTTCCAAGCTACATAGAATATTTATTTTACTTCATATTAACTATTTATCTATACCATCACTTCATTTTGCACAAGTAAAATACCCATTGAACAAGATAAATTAATATAATATGAAATTGACATTGTTCTTCCGTCCGCAAGAGTTCCGTCGGCCCGGGCGTCCCTCTTTCACAATACACCGTTCCTATGACAACGATATCAGAGCGCAGGGAGTGTCGTGGAAAGAGGTGACCCAATCGGCGCAGAGACGCTCTGAATGGAGGAGGCTGGTGTCTGCCCTGTGCTCCCGAGAGGAGCGTTGAGGGCGATGAATGAATTAATGAATTGACATCGAGTTGTTTTCTCCTCCCGCTATCATGAAAAAGTAAGTCATTCGAAAAAGGTGGCAAACCTCGTCGTTATGTGCCTACCGCACGTATTCAAAAATATATTATGTCAGTATAGATCAATCTACATACAACATAAATGTAAAGAGGTCAAGCATATCACAAAGGCGCTCTTTCTTCTGACTAACCCAAATCCAAAGATCTTTCAATTCTGACAGTTGAATTCTGTAAGCATGCACGTATTTTTTTTGACATTGTTGCTGATATTTTATAAAATACATCTTCAGTTCAGTTCAGCGATAATGTTTGTCTCCTATTCTGAATGTGTGAACGTTTATTGAAGATTTTTTTACAGCTAACCCAAGATAAGACATAATATTCATAGGTTATATAATAGGAACATAAAAAGAAAACGCTGAAAACGTTATTTCCTGTTAAATACATCACTGCATGATTTAAATATTTCAGAATAAAAAACTGTGTAACTACCTTCTTACATTAATAATTACTAAAGATGTTAACATTTTTATGGCTGTGAAAAATCACGAACAGGTAAAAAAAAATAACAAGAAACAACAAAACTTAATAATTAATTATCACTCTTATGAAACAATCTTCATAATATTTTATTTTCTGGAACGGTTCCAAATAATATCTACTAGTACCTAGGGAGTAGAGATGAGGTGTATTGCATTCGGCAAACATTCGGTATCAGATCCCCGAAAAAGAATATTATAGGTCATACACTCTTTCTTATAAGTCAAAGAGTGTTTCCTAAAAGGTACATAGGTGTCCCTTCAAACTTCATTGCTTAATTTGATTCAACGATGAGCCATTTCACCCACCTCAAATGTCTTATTTTCTATTAGCACGGAGAGGATAATAAGCATGTTTATTTCATGCATTTAGCCCATTTAGTACCTACTCCTCTTGTGGGGTGGGCCATGATGGTAAGGTAGTAAAAAAACTATTTGTTTTCAAAATGCGTCGTTTTGTGGAAAAACAACGATAAGGGCCCAACACCTCCTGAACAAAAGGGAATTTAGTCTTCCTTTGAATAACTCTACAGTCTCAAGAATTGGCAAATCATTGAAAATTGGTAAAGGTAGGTATAATTTAGTAGTTTAATTTCCGACCAGCAGGGCTACTCTTGAAAAAACTAAACACGATCTTAATCTAGTCTTGATCTTGATCATACGACGCACGAAGTGACTATTGGCCAAAAATACACACAAACCGATCGCGCGTTAGCGGTAGCGCGGTGTTTTTGACCATAGTCCCTTCTTGCGTCGTATGATCAAGACTAGATTAAGATCGTGTTTAGTTTTGTCAAGAGTAACCCTGCAGGCGTATAATGTTTAATAAAACATAGCAAAATCAACGTTTATCAAAGTTTTATGAAAATAATTAATCAAAGAGTAATTCTGGGGTATCTGCTATAAATTATTAAGTATTCAATGATCATGAAAACTTAGTAACTATAAAATGTATCGTTCTGTGAAGTTCCAAGCAAATAATAAAACTTCCATTCTCAAATTTTCAAGCGTAATATAAAAGGTTCATAAAATAATACGAATAAAATATTCGACTCAGCGAGAGCCCATGGTATGTATTCTCGATGTATTTTTGTATCAGCACTGAGAGAACGATTTGCATGTTTATTATTCGCATTGAGTCCACAAGATGATCTACTTGATGGTAATACCATAATAATCTAGTGTAAAATGATAAATTTTAGACAAATTGTTCTAAATCTTGACAGGGGTAGAATATGGGAACATTTTTTTTTTTTTAATTTATTTATTTATTTATAATAATAAACGGCTGGAACAGCCTTTACAAGCATAATAACAAAAAGAAAACAGTCAAGTGAAAAAACAATGTATATCATATAAGGAAAACAATATAAAACTAGGACACTAGCAATATATAATTTTATCGGATCTCGCCGATATCCGGAATCCGGTATCCGGTATTCGGCCAAACTAGAATGCAATTCATTACTTATAATAATAATAATATCACCTCTAACGAATAACATACGAGTACTTAGAACACAACATGGACTTTCGCGTGTCTCCTTTACACTCGTGACTTTTCCCATAAACTTGTCTTTTTCTGCCATAAATCTTAAACATCTTGACTGTTTGGTTTCTACTTGGGAATACTCCTGTCAAATCAACACTGGTCATAAATTGTCATCCAGTATAAATGATTTATGATCAAAAATACATTTTTAAAAACTACCTAGTTGTCTATTTTTAATCTCAATCATTATTTAATTAGTATGTAAAGTCTCATTAAGATGAACGCGAGTGTGTGAGAAAATATATTTAATTTTTAAAGAAACTTATGGATCTTAATTATTTTTTTTAATTATCAAAATTATTTTTACTGTTGTGTTATTTTTTTTATAAAAATACTATTATTTTCAAGAAATCAGCGTTACTTTTTCTAGTAAAATAGTATATTGAATGAGTTGACGTTAATTTTGTAAAACTCCATTATATTTGATAAAACGAAAACAAAATTGTTTTAAGTTTTACTGTGATATATTTATTAAAAAAGTAACCAGATTTCGACTTATGAGGTCATTGTCAAACTCATAAGTCGAGTTTTCGACAATGACCTCATAATTCGAAACCTGGTTACTATTTTAATAAATATATATCACAGCAAAACTTAAAACAATTCTCTCTTTGTTTTAAACACAAAACACAAAACTTAAAACAAATATCAGCCATTTTGTTTTCGTTATATCAAGTAGTTAAATAGTATTATTAATAAGAAATGTATGTTTTTTTTATAAAAAAGAAGTATTAATTAAGAGAAATCAATACAAGATTTAAAATGACAAGTTTTACTTGCACTGTTGATAAAATATACTTAAATAATTTATTACCTTATTCAAAATTATTGAATAGGGTCACATATGAAAATTAAACTCATGAAACTCTTAGGTTCTTAAATCATATATGGCTTAGAAAAGACAGCCTCACCTCATTTCTATCTACTAGCATATGGAAGAGTATCCTGCATGCGGTACTCATATTATGTATCTCAGGACAATATTTTCACGTAAAGCTGTCATTATGGCTAATAAGAGAGAATTTAGAGGCCTTCAGCATGTCTCCTGATAGCTTAATTGGACAAAGCACACCTGGAGAAAGGGATGGGCTGCGGGTTGAAGTCCCATCCAGAGTTCTACCAAATAAGGTAACGTTGTTTTTTTAACCTTATGTGATAGCTTCATGCGTCAAATTTATAAAATTTAGTTTTTTTTTTAATACTACCTGTTTTTGATTTATTTTTATTAACCTTTCACGATTTGAATGGAAATTTTGTGGCTCTGAGTCTTGCCGTAAGTACCAACTGAAAATAATTATTTTGAAGATAATATTTTGTTAAGTAACTGCTGTAGTTTTTTTTGCGATCTTTTGTTAATAACTCCATCAGCAGAGTCGAAACGTCAAGACAAAGGAGGGAGACCAACCAGATACGGTGAACCAGGAAGAACATCGTTTTGTTTTGTATAGGTATTATTTTATGGTGAAGAATTATAAATAACTATTATTATAAATATTATTCTCAGCCTTTGCGTATCATATTTTTGAAAATATTGTACCGGAAAATATCAATGATATTTCCATCCATCCATCTATCATAAGTGAGGCAGCCAGCGGAATAACAACATGCCATTAACATTCAAGTGATAAAATGTAAAACACATTTTTCAATGTATGTAAGATTCTTAAAAATAAATTTCATGGAATTTTCGTCTTGATAAGAGATGCACAGAATCTCGATAATGATTGCATAATTTATTTTTAAAGGGACATTTTAGAGCAACAGATTCCAATAAAATCAGAGAAAAATAACTTTTCATAGTGAAAGTAATACAGTGTTTTATTTTAAATCTATTTTTATTCTATAACAATTTATGTTATTTATCTCAATAAAATATGATATTTTGACAAAAAACAAACGTATAGGTACGATAAGCATTCAACAACTAACGCCATCTCGAGACAAAATTTCGAATACAATTTAAAAATTATTAAGGTTTTCATGAATGGTTACTAAGTATATGTAATTGTCTACAATAATTATATAAATATTATAGAAGTTTGAATGTATGTTAGCTAGCGGTGTAATTTCTTATTTTATCTATAAAAATACACCACAAAATACGCATATATCTGATACACAATAATTTTTCCTATTCTGATGTTGTGACATATATTATAATGGTGTGTCATGTTTGATAATCATGGAGGAAATACATTTAAATCATAATACCTATCTATCTTTAGATCTATACCATCACAACATATCCTACACATAGAGTAGCCAGCAGGTCAGCTACATTTTATAAACATGCAACTTTTGTCCTCTCCGTGCCAACAAAAAATTAACATATAAGTTGGGAAACCTATTCGCTGAATTTAAGATGTCATTAGTCTTAAACATGGGGTTTTACAAACATCTGCTTTTTACAGGACAAAAGGAACAGAGGGAAAGGCTTATTTTTGACCGAGGGCTCCACTCATTTCTGCGCAATTTAAAAATGAAGCATGAAAATAATTTTACTTTAAACGATATTTTTGTTCTCCTATATACGTCCTATATTATGAAGACCCGCATATTTCAGTACACTCGAAAACCAACAGATAAATGGGTGACGTATTATGTACATTGTATTCCGAGGACTTTCCGTAGTTTTATTCAGAACTAACATATTTTTATATATCAAAAACAATATTTATCAAAATCTTTCAAATGCTACATAAATCATCAATTTATTATGATTTGATAAAAGAATCTAAGTACTTAAAATTTTATCGCGTAATTCATTCAATCATCATTTATATATTTCGATGTAAATTTTCAGCAGATTCAATTATTAAATTTAATAAAAAATAATATTTTAATGGTCACCTTTGCATTGAAGTCTCCGACTAGGTGACATGTGTTTTTGGGAATTTAATTAATGGTAAATATATTAATGTGTTTGTCAACGCACTGTCGTTTTCACTTAAAAGAGTTAAAAATAGCTAAATCTTTTTTATGAAAATTTATTTGAAAAGCTCCTTATAATTTATGCTAAATTTATTTTCAAAGTTTATCAAAGCACTTTGATGGGCGATAAACCCGCCATTTGGAATTTTTTGAAACATACCTATACATTCTTTATTATTATAATTGGACAACATTAAATTGTTGTTTACATGCCAAAGCACCTCATGGACACTGTACAATTCATCAACTCTAGGACATTACATTCTTAAAAAAATCCCCGTTATCGTACAAAGGCAAATGCTGGAGATGTTTGATATAAGACCTTCCACAGCGGCTCATAATTATAATAATATGGTTGACGATACATGATAATAACACATTTCTATATATTTTAATATTAACCTATTGTTTTCTGTTTGTCACATACTTAACTTGTAATGAAGCTTCATTTAACTTTTGCCTGACGTTCAGAGCGGAAACTCTCGAAAGCCGGCTCGCAAAAATAAATAAAGTCAGTAGTGGAATAACTATATATTATCGTGTTTCATTTTAAAAATTATCATTACATTCTTGTATACTATATTGATTTCAAAAATGTTTTATTTATTTATCATTCTCGTAAGTCAGGTAAGTAGTAAATACATAATTAAGTGACTGTATTACTTCTTAGTACTAATGCTATGCTAATACAAATGTACGCACTGCTGACAATGAGTAATGAACTAAGCTTATATGAATGACGTATCTAATGTGAATAGTCAACAGGCCGAGTCAACGACAAACTATCTTCTAAACACTAATTATACCATCATTTTTCATAATAATAACTCTATGACACGATGCTGTTTTTAAAACAAACAGACTATACCTACCCATCATTGTCATCTCATCATCATCTTCGTCGGTCCCTTAATTCTGAGGACCATGACCATCACGCCTCGTTCTAAACGTGGTTAGATGGAAGAAATCACTATTTAGTGATAATCTCGCCACAGCATTACATTTTTTTTTCTTATGTACCTAAAGTGATTTATTGATTTTGTTTTGTGAATGATTATGTGCAAGAAGAATAAAATAAATAGGAAAATAATTAAGCATCTCCATCTATCTCCATTTCGAGCAATCCTCTGTCTTTCGAGCTCTGTGAGGCCTCCTTAATTTGGTCGCCCCATTTTGCTGGCACTCGTCCCCTTCCACGTTATAACTGCTTTTTCTAGGTTCTCTGGTTCCCTTCACATAATATGTCCGAAATATAGATCATTAATTATTTTGATCCATTTTCACGATACGGATACAACTTGAGGGTATAGTATAGGAAACTATAATTTTTCACACAGGTATTTTTGTACTTGTTTAGGAATATTTTGTTATCCTTTAAAATTCCCTCTATCAGAAAAGAAAATGAGCAGGAAAGAACTTCTATTGAAAGGTTTACTTTTTCAGCATTTAATATAGAGGGAGCAATTGACATGTTCATTATATGGTAACTATGGAGAAAATGACTAAATAAATATTCATGAGATGTAGAAACTATGTAGTAAACTGGTTACTTCATTTGACGCAAAACATAAAAAAAAATATATTGCTCAAAAATTCAATACAAAAACACAATAAAATACAATACTACAGTCTGTTGTAGTGAGGTTCTAAATTTAGACCAAATGCAGTCTTGTTGCCGGGCAATGTCTTCCTGCAGTCAACCCTGAACCCAATCATGATAGAAAAAAAATAACATAGGTATGTACAAAATATTTCAATTTCTTATATTACTAAAAATTACACGCTAATTTAATTACTTTATTAATTAAGTAAAAATAGAAAATTAAAACAAAATGTAACACAGCCATGAATATAAAGGAAAAAACATTATTTTACATTTAGAGATTTTATGGATTAAGAAGGTTATTTTTTTTATTATTTCATTACTTAAATCGTAGCTATGTTTAAGATAAAACGTTGAATAATTTATATTCAGGAAGTAATCTTTAAATTTAAATAATGTTGCAAAGACATTACATGTCACAATAAAATAAATTATATTATTTGATTTTCAGATAATATTATTAAATTGAAATAAACATTTCAGACACTAAAACATATTATGTATAACGTAGGTATAGCGAATATTAGGTATTTGACACTATGAAACTAAACGGACGAGCTATTAAATACCGATAATATGAGCAATAAACACGTAATTACACTGAAATAATGATGATCATAATAATAATATAACATACATACATACATGTTGTTATATGAAATTGCATTATTTGTACTAGATACTGAATGACTTCCGACGATATCAAAAGGAATAAAATAAATAAATAAATAATAGATAGGTATTTTTTAAATATATAGTAATAGTTACTTTGTATAATAATTAGAATGTGGAATAATCTACCTTGCAATATTAGAAATTCCTCTACGCTACACGTTTTTAAGAATAACCTAAAATCCATAGACTAATCCTAAAAAGTTCCTCCCCGTGCCTTTATCCTTTATTATATTGTATTTATTAGAGGAAACATGACATATATAATGTTCTACTTAGGGCTAAGAATGTAATTAGTTATAATTAAATTTAGTATTAACTGTTCACATTTAGTATTAATTACACATTGTCAACATAGTATCACACATTATTTTGGTTAGCTGGAAGATATTGCCTCCAGGCAATAAGCTCGCCAATTGCTCATGATTTTTTTTTCTGATCAATAAAGTGTTCTTATTATTATTACTTTGTACTATATCACATAAGTTTATGTGGTGTAGTAAGTACATTATAACTATAACTAAATACCTACTTTAAAAATGTTTCGTGATTACCACATTGTTTGTGCCAATAAAATCAAACAAACAAAAAAATAGTCCGAAAGAAGGGGTGTGAAAAAGCGCGGACGTCCAAGAACCATGTGACTTGACCACATGGATCAAATAAATTATCATGGACAATCGCGTGTTGAGTAAGAGAAATAGGGGTGCAGGTTTGCCAGCCATCCTGAACGTCTTAATTTTTTGTTAGCACATGTTTATTGCATGCAGCTGTTCTGCTGGTTACTCCACTTATGGGATATGCCGTGTTGATGTAAATAATGTCTTTATTTCTTCGAACACCTGCCTTTTACAGAAAACTTGAAAACTTATGTTAAATAGTTGAAGAGGCTTATTCTTAGCCGGGTGCTCCACGGAACACCAATTTTTTGCCAAGTGCTCTACGGAGCTAAATATTGTACATATAAAGTTTCAAATAGTCAACAAATTCATAGGAAAATAAACAGCGGTTGGTATATAAAAAGACATTGCCCGAAGACATCGTGTTCAGTACATAAATACTTATGCCCTTCTACGCGTCATTTATATTTGACATGACGTAAGCTTGCAATTACGTCATCAAGTTAATAAACAAGTACCTACCTAGTTAGTACTAATGATAGTATTGAAAGCTTTGAAAGTTTATCAAAGGAAGAAATACAACTTTTGTATTTCAATATAATTTAACGAATTTGTGCACTTGTGCATGTATAAACAATCTATAAATACATGACAGTAAATAATATTATATAAATGATACTTACTGGCACGGAGAGAACAACATGCATGTTTTTCACATGCTGTTAGTTTGCTAGCTAATCCACTTGTGGGATATGCCGAGATGAAATCGACAGATAAAGCTTGGAATTTCAATTTTCTCAAATTTAACAGATTTTCAATTATTTTATTTTTAAATATGTCAGTTTAATCAAAATGTTCACCTTTTTGATTGAATTGACGTTAATTTTGTAAAACTCCATATTAATTTACTAAAACAAAAAAAACTGCTTGACAATGACCACGTATGTCGAAACCAGGTTACAATTATCAATAAATACAGTAAAATTTAAAGCAGTTTGTTTTTATTCTTTGTTTGTTTGTTTGTTTGTTATTAAATAAAATGTTGACCTTTATTGTACTAAATCAAAAAAAATATAAAACCAAAAATTCTTAATTCTTCCTCTAGGTATAAAAAAAATATTCAAAAATGTGAAACACGTATAACTTAGGTGAAGTCCACAAAATATTAATGGACAAATCACAACAATCTCAATCTAATTAATACATATTTTTCATACAAATCTTTGATAAAGTTTATAAGTTCATATCACTGTTGGGTATGAAAACTAGTATGACATAACTTTGTGTTAATATTCCAGAAAAACACAGTTTATTTGTGACATTTTTATAACTGTTATCATAATCAAAATAACAGCTACAAAATTACTGAAAGGCGACATATTAAATATTTTGCTTGAACTGTGACGTTCAAAAGAAAACGTCCAAAGTGGCTTACGTGACAAAAAAACTGTACGCTTTTGAACAAAATGTTAAGATATTTTGAGTTTAGTACTGCTTCATAACTTTTCAGTCAATTAAGTCACCTCTTCCCACGACATTCCTTTGATTCCGTTGTCATAGGAACAACGCATTGTGAAAGAGGGACGCATGAGCTGTTGGAACCCTTGTGGACGTTAAAACAATGCTTTTTAGCCAACTCTCAATGGCCATTCTTACAACATGTATTACAGCGATTGCGGATGATTGCTAAGTGCGCAAGCGCACAGTATCACTTGTAACATGCTCATACCACCTGACATCCAAAAACCTTCTAAACACTTATTTTTTTAAAACTAATGTAGTATCTTCCGCTCTTGAGCATTTATAAGGTGGCAAGACTCACAGCCATATAGGAGGATTGGGATAATATAGGCATTGAACAGGTGGCATTTCGGCCTACATCCCATCAAACGGATGGATGGCCTTAAGAAGAAAAGAAGAAGAACAGATGGCATTGCGTCCTGACCAACACTAAGTCTAGATGTTCTTAAAATTCTGTCAATGTTATTGAATAATAGTGTCCATTTTATAGTTGAAAAGAAAAATGAAGATAAAGAGGAATATAAAAGTTCGATAAAAAAAAACAGAATCAGAAACACAGTAATACAAAAAAACCTGCGATACCGAAGATATTGTCAGATGTGGTAGGAAAAGAAGGCGTTTCTGGCGCGACCACGTAGAACGGATGAACGGTGACAGACTCCCTCAAGTAGCCGCAAACAACGTGCCAAGTGGGAACTCGCCAACCTATGTAGAAGACCTGCAAAGAAATGGCGAGACAGCTGTGTCCTAGTGTCCTAGGAGCCCTCGACGCCATAGAAACAGATCAACAGATCAATAAAAGAGGAAGAAGAAGAAAAAGAAGAAGAGAAAAAAAAGATAAAAATGAAGAGATTGATTACATTTCTTAAAGTAGGTACCTAAACAAATAACCAATAATTTTTAACGGCGTTTTTTCTATTAAAAAAATTAAAAAAAAAAAAGCTTTTAATGGAGTTATAAATAGCAGTGTTATTATTAGTAGCTATTATGACACGTTGAATGAAGAGTATACAATAATTTTATCACAAATGTGTGCAAATGAGGCAGTCACGTTCTACCTATTATTTAAATAAAACGTTTATTATCGACCGCAGCTCCATACAGTGAGTGTTCTCTGAAACACATCATAAGTTTACTAGATAATATTCCCGCCTTTATGAGAGTTATAACCCAACTCGAAATTTATATTTCAGTTTGTTTATGTGCTTATATGTTATATCCTTTATAGATTTCTTTATCTTTTAATAATAAGATCATTCAATATTATCTTGTGCCATTTATATGATTCAAATATAGGCGCATTTGGAGTATTATTTCACATTATATTTATTTTTTATTGTTTTTTTTACAATACAAATTTGGTTCAATATCTATAATTGTCACACATTTTGATAAGATTCAATTTTTTTTTGTTTATTTTTACAATTAGCATAATAATCACTAAAAACAATAATATTGATTGAACTGTACTATATTTTAGTCGGAATGTAAAATATTTATATTTTTTTATTTTTTTTTATTTTTTAATTTAATGGTTTTTATTTGTTGTATTGTAAATTGTAAATTAATAAATTAATTTAATTTAAACATAAAGTTAATTTATGTTGAACTATTATTTTTAGTTTAATTAAAAGGAGAAGAAGTTACTAGTTCAAGCAACAACAAGAGCGTCATCTACACAACTTCAAATAATTGAATTCAATATGCAGGAATTCAAAAGAAAAATAGGTACGTAATGCGACCAATACATTGGTGAAGCAAGGCTTGAAGGACATTAGGCAGGTAATTGTTTGGAATTATTTTATGGGTTTGTCAGGTGTATAAAATGTGCAATTCTTAAGTATAAGTGGGAAACAGAAGATTAGTTCCTTAGTATTAAGAAGTAAAACAACATGTTTAACAACAGTTGGGTTAGTTGGAAGAGATCACGTCTCGATAAACTTGCCTTCTATATATTGATTGTATTTAAATTGATATTAATCTAAAAATAACTACTTTTTATTTCATTTTTAGTGTCCACTAACTAAAATAGGAATGTTCCAATTTTAGTAAGTCTACCTACATTGGTATTCTATAAATTCTAAAATTGTTCCTTATTAGAATTAGGTATATACAACTTGTATCATATAGAATACGAATGTTAGTTCCGTTAGTTCAAGTGATCTTGATTATAAAATTTTATAACGTTCTTCTTTTAGTCTGAATCAATACTCGTGTAGAATAGGGGGTATAATCATATTCCCTAAAAACGCTGGGCTTAAAAGCTACTCAACAATATAATTGCTACTACTGTCAATTTACAAGTTTACAACTTGCGTGTGTCTGATGTGTTTATTGCGGGAGAGAACTGAATTCCTATGTTATCCAGATTCCAGGATCATTCTGACATTTCATACATACCTACGTTTAATTACTATTAATGTCATATTTTTATGTGCTGCGTAAATCATCTACTTGTTAAAATCTACATTCTTAATAATAAAAAGCATTATTATTCTATTTTGGAACCACTTTTCATAATGAATAGTGTCTGATAGTTTCATTACTTGAATTGCTCAATATCTGAACATGAATTTTAAAAAAGATTTTTTGAATTCTAATATAAGGAAATACGGATTTTTTGTCAGAAAATATTGAGAGTTCTTTCATTCATACAATCAGGGATTTCCCACAATTGAGGTAGTCAGTGGACTAAATTTGGGTTTGTTAGAAGATATCGCGCATTTGCGATAAACTCGCCCTCTGTATATTGATTGTATCTAATTTGAAAGTATACCTTCTATAGTTCTATGTAATTGTTTGTAATCAATGTAAAGTAAAGAATGAATAAATAAATAACATTGAAAACAACATGCAGATTCTGCTCTTCATCCTAAAATATATACTAAATAGGAAAGATGACATGCCTCGTTGTTGATTTGTAGAAGTTTATGGTCTTATACATGAAATTGATTGTCATTCTCTGGTAAAGAATAGGCCTTCCACTCTTTTCTCTATGTAAGTTCAGCGATGAGATATGCCACCCATCCTGAATGTCCTTACCTTTTTTCCGCACGAAAAGGACGTTGTGCACGTTTTTTACTAAAGGGAAATGTCGTGATGGTATGGATGATTACTTTTGTTTTGTTTTTAGAAACATTTTAATTTTAGAGAAAATCTGATTAACATAGTCAAAAAAATTGTTTTTATAAACATGTTTTTCGAGTAGATATCTAAAACATACCTACCTATAGGTATATCAAAATATATTAAAAGGTGATAAAAATCTATTTGCATAGAAACATGTGTAATACAAAACGTTCATTCATCTCACCCAACAGCTGATAGCAATATTTAAACATCGAATACGTTAGTAAAATTAACACAGAGATTGCGTAGTGCAATATATGTAGATGGCGTGATACTATATTATCTAGATACATCATTTTTCGCTATTGTTTATCTTTTGTGTTATTTTATTGTAAAGTTTAGGTACTGTTGTTTGATTCTTGTACCATTGATGAGAGAATAAATGCCTCAATAATCCATGGGACTATTACTGGTTCAAGTACTGATTTGTATTACCTAATGGTACCTATTTTGTGTATTGTTATAGGTCTCTGTGTATGTACCTACAGTAAAATTTGTTAAATATACATATAAAAATAAATAAAAATAATAAAGAAGTTTTTGGAAATAAACACAAGTGTGTGTGTGCGTATGTGTGTGAGAGACAGTTAGTGAATGCATGTTTGTATTCCAATTATTTTTTGATTTTTTTTATTTTTATTTTAGAAATAATATAATACGGCAAGTAGCCTTTTGCATGTTAACATAAATTTCAAAAAAATACAAAGACACCAATGACATAACAATGGATATAAAAATACTTAGTGTCGAAAAATCAAACAGTATGTAAGCCCTCCTTTACACGAGACTTGTTTCTATAAGGAGGATGTTTAGATTTAAGTTTTTATCAAAAATAATATAGGTATGTATTGTTATATCTGTATTGTTTGTTATGTTCAATAAAAAATAAATAATTAAGCTGAGAATTTTTTATCATTATTTTAACAAATAGGCTTAATTCACCCGGTGTCGGGTGCCTTGCCCAAAAAATAAAGAAATTACTGTAAAAATCAAAGCATTACAAAGTAGATATAATATATTTTATTTTACATGTTTGTTCTTCTTATCTTTTCTGAGTGTTAGAAAATTACATGATGATAAGTATTTTAATACAACGAAAAGATACTATTATTTACATAAAAGAGACGTCAGATGCGAAAAAACTAATGTCACATGTTGTGTAATAACAACTGAAAGAGAATTGTTATTTATGCAAATCGCTCATTTGACGTAGCTATTATGAAATTGTTTGGATAATTTTATGTAACAGGGTCAATACACTGTGAATGTTTCACATGATGAGCGGAAAATTCGTATAATTTCACAAACTTGTTTTTGTCTTGTTAAAAACAGATTTCTGTAGGTACGTATACGGTTTTTGCTACAAGAGGGGAAACCAGCGGAATCATTGCACGTAATGAAAATAGGAGAAGAATATCTTACTTAATATTAAAAAAAAACTAAATCATGCAGCACTTGGCAAGGAATTGCTTTCCCCCCTTTTCGAAAGTTTTCGAGTGTCCTGTAAAAGGCAGTTGTTCGAAAAAGTAAAAACATTTTAAATCTTAAATTCAGCGATGAGGTTTGCCACCTTTGCCACCTATCTTGAATGTTTTTTTTTTATTGGCACAGAGAATACAGTCAGCATCATGTATATAATATGGAGCTGGTTTTCTGGCTACCGCAATGGTGGTATATGCCGTGATGGTATAGTTGTAGTAGTAGTCCTTAATATTAGTCTTCAACCTTGAACTGTTAGATATCATCATCTTGCCCTTCAACAGTCCTCTCGAAAGCACAGGACAGAAACCAGCCTCCTCCACTCAGAGCATCTCTGCGTCAATTGAGTCGCCTCAATATTCCTTACGCTTTGATGTCCCTAGATGTCATAAGAACGATGTGATATGAAAAAAATACAGGCCTTACCAAAATCTCTTCAATTATATTCGATCTCAAACAACGAATAGATATTTTTTTTAATATTTTGTTTTATTCACTGTGTCGGTATTTAGGTAGTCGAATTCCATAATAAAATTAAAGAGCAAAAGTTTTTTTCCAACCATATGTTTTATTACTGCGAGAGACGTCTTCTGTCTTATAAAGACATTGTCAATCCAATTGATACATCTTTCGATATTTTGTTTACCTCCTGCATTTAACAACGCACTCAAAACATTCAAAATGAGTTCGAGATCTATTCTGTCTGAGATTTTCGATTAACAAAACCATTATTCCAAATCCACAAAAACAAATTATACCTAAACCTACCCTCATATAAACATAAGACGCATATGATACCACGAAAAACAAATGGGCTTGTCAAAAAAGAATGCTGGAAAAAATATGATTGACATAATCAATATGTAAGTAGATATGTACTCAACAAAATCTTATGGTAAACAATTTATCTCTGGTTAGTATGTATAATATTTTTTCATTTCCTTTTACAGGAAGCTCTATGAGTAGGTATATTTTACTAAAAATAAATAATAATAATATACTTTTTGTTCGTCACACTCATCGCAGACGATTCCTTATTTTGTCATCTTGTGACAAGACGTGACGTGACTGTTCTATCTATTTATTATCTATACTATATAAAAAAATCACTTTGATGCTGATTCTGTGAAGGTTTGTATGTACGTTTGTTTGTTTGATAGATGGACATTTGATATAATAATAATAATATGTTCACATGTGTGTATGATTGTGTCTACATATTTTAGTTTCCTACTGATTGTAGTGATGTATCCATTCATGCGATAAATACTAGCGTAACAAAAAGGCAGATAGCGTGTAGTGTGTCGTAACACCATACGATACAAAAATATATTAAAGTTTATTTATTTATTTATTATTATACCATCACGGCATATCCCACAAGTGGGGTAGCCAGCAGATCAGCTGCATGTAAGAAACATGCAAACCGTCCTCTGCGTGCCAATATAAGATCAAGACATTCAGGATGGGTGGCAAACCTCATCGCTGAATTTAAGATGTAAAATGTCTCAATTTTTCGAACACCTGCCTTTTACAGGACACTCGAAAACTTACGCAGAAGAGTGGGAGACCAATTCTTTACCGGGTACTCCACGGGATTAAAGTTTATTATTAAATTAAGAACACTGTTTAATTCCACTGTGACAATTTTTTATTTGTTATTATTATTATTATTACTGACAAAGAGACGATTCTTACAGGGATCATTACAGCAGAAGGCCAATGCGATCCCAGAAGAAAATCAACAACATCTAGACAGCAACACAAATAAATAAACATGTTATAACAAATAAACATGTCAATACAAAAACAAGACATTCTGAATTGATTGGTTGCTGCGTCGCTGAATTTCAGATGTTGATTGCCTGATAGTGTTAGGTTTTTCGAACACCGACCATATCTGTAAGTTTTCGAGCCTCCTGTAAAAGAAAGTTGTTCGAAAAAATAAAGACATTTAACATGCTGAATTACTTATTTCTTATTGGCACGGAGAGGGCAATAGTAGTAAAGTGACAGTAGTTTACGAACACCTACATTTTACAAAATACTCTTAACTTACAAAAAAGTGTGGAAGACCTTTTTACTACTAGGGAATACATAAGGTGTATCAACTTTCTCTTTTTATTAATTACTATTTCCAATTCTGATACAATGCAATAATGCATGATCGATTTTCCTCAACATAATAAAGACAAAAAAATTGTTAGAAAATTTTAAAATATATATTCTAATGGTCACCCCAAACTGTTGTATTATTTTCTCTCTAGTTCCGCAAATTGGCTAGTTTCAATGACTGTCGAATCTGCCACGTGAATAACATCCTGTATACTTATATAATGTGTATGTAGGTGGGACATGAATAGGCGTTGTACCTGTGTCTCGTGGACGGACACGTAATCTAAATACTGGTATCTATGTGGAAAAAAACTAAAAAAGTACTAACCTACATAATGTATGTATATACCTACCAACGTAGAATTTTTTTAGAAGATTTTCTCAAGTTAATGAATATTTATCTATGTAGCTTTACCTATATGTTTACCAAAGACAAAAGACTGGAAATTGACAATGTCCTTGAAAGAGAAAGATGTCTCTGCCAATTAAAATTTATAAAGTGGAGAAAATATTTGTTTTTTTTTTTAATTTCATTAAAGACATTTTACTTCTTAAACTCAGCGATGAGGTTTGACATGCATCCTGAATGGCCTATTTTTTTGTAAAGAGAAGGGATTGTACGTTTGTTACATCCAGGTGATCTACTGGTTTACCCACTTGTAGGATATGCCGTGATGTTTTAGTAGTAGTACCTATTAATATTTTTATAAATCATCAGACCTGCTCATAGAAGTCTACGATTGCTGAGATACCCGGGTTTGAGGTGGGTCGCTTTTCAATGTTGCATATTCCAATGGTGAATCGATGTTGTAAAACGATATATTTATAAATCCTTGTTTTTTTAACAGGACACCGAAAAACTTGTATAAAATGTGGTAAATTATTCTATTCCAAGACTTCATTTGGGTAGGAATAAAATAAATTATTTATTAAGGTATCTAGTTTTTCTATTAATAATAATAAATAATTATTTCAAACATCACTCAAAGGGATATTAATGATTGTAAAAAAATAATGTCGTGTCTTTAAAAAAATCTCAATAATTGTCACTAGGTATACCTAATTGGAATAAAAAATGTCATATGACGGAAGCCGATCATATTACATTAGTTATTTTGGTAAAAAAAAGCGTCATTTATCTTCAAATTTCGACAAACCGCATTATTGTTCATGGCTTCTCTATTTTATTCTTTTTATAAGTTTATATGGATAGCGTGTTGCTATAACATTGTGACAAGTCACAGAATTGATTTAAGGGTTGTCGGAGACTGAATTTTACTTACTAAGAAGTGTAGATGTTAACCATATTTTTGATTAAAACCTCTTAAGGAAGTTCACATATGTATATGTATCATAAACAACATACCAATCTTATTAATACTAATTCAAATAGGTTGACTATCGGTGAGTGTAATCAACTGGAATGTGATTAATCTTAGCGTGGTTTCAAATAAAAAATATGATTATATTTTTGTTTGATGAAGCAATTGAGTATATGAAACTTATCATATTTATGTGTGTACTATACCATCTTTACCATCATGGCATATCAAACAACTGAGGTAACCAGCAGACCAACTACCTACATGAATATAACCAGCGTAATATTGTAAATTCACACCCAATACTAATACCATTTTTTTCCTAAATGGGTATTATTACTTTCGCAGTAAGCTACTAAATGCTTGTGTCATGAAAGGAGAGTTTGCCGGCACCTGGTATCGAACCACGGACCCCTTGTTCACAAGGCCGAGACTCTACCTCCAGGCTACCGAATTGTATGAATGTGGAGGAAGCGAAGGAAGTGTGTAAGGGCAGATCTATTCGGCGTTCTGTTCTCTCTGCCTACCCCACTTGGGTCACGGAGTGAGGGTACCTATAGTATAGTATAATATCTATGATCTCAGTTAATGATTGCTTTTGGTTGAAACATTGCTGCATTTACATTAATTATTCACGATTATAATTATCTAACTATCTATTTTCAACAAAGATAGATAGAGAGATAGATAGACACAAAGCGTAGATTGTTGCAATTGAAATGTTGTGTACCAGTGATGGTATATCATTAATAACACGTCTGTCTCAGTAATCAACGTCAATATGTACAACTGACTGGACAAAATGTTATTAATACTAACTTACCTACGAAATACGTATTACAACCATTGTTTTACGAATGAATACTTTGAAGAGAAATAAATAAATTTAAATTTACAAAAAATAAAAACTTTTCCTATGAAAACAATATCAGAACGCAGAAACTCTTTTCTCTTAACTCTAAAAATGACAGAAAAAAGGGGGCAGACTTATTCTTCACTAAGAACTCCACGGAATATTAAATTTGGCTAGTACAACTGCACTGAATGAGCGTGCCCAGGTACCCAAGCAATACAAAACAGTATAATATTGCAACCCTCAATACTGGTCACGGCCCGCTGCGAATCTATATCAATAGGTATACATAGCGTGTACGTGTGTAGATGTACATATAATTATCAGATACATGGGTAAAGACACATTTTTCAGCTTTATTTTCTTAAAATAACTATTTCATCATATTAATTTAATTATTTTCACGTTACGTAATAAACCTTTCAGTCTTCACGCTCCTGAAAATACATTGTAGTGTAATATCATGCAAAGTTGTCCTTCACATCCCACCTATTAATTATTATATTCAGCTCCATCTTTTGAATAATAAATTAAACAAAACAACAACAAAATGTCCCGACTTTTAATACCTACATATTATTATTACGTACCTACATGTTTTTGTACCCTTACATGTAAGGGAATGTTTGGTAGGTCCTGTTCTACGAAATTATGAAGGATGGTATTGGTAAAAATCAAATTGAAATTTTGATATTATGCGGTATAGTATAATAATTGAAATATTAGCCGGCTCGCCATCAAGTTATGAGTTAGTATGAGATTAATCAGTATGAGTTACAAAGCCCAGTAAAACACAACCAACCAACTATAATGAGCTTCCACCAAAAACCATCGAATGGTTAATTTAACTTATTATTTTAGGAGGCATGCTATTCATCTTGAACCCATATTGCTCAACGTATCATAGGTATAGTGCACTTAAACCTGCCTAAGTCAATTTGTAAGGATTGGAGTGTTCGTAAAACTTTACATATTAGACAATTATTAACATCTGCAATTCTGCGATGACATCCTGAGCCCCTATTGGTCAACATATCACGGCAAAAGTGCACTTGAACCAGCCTAAGCCGATTTGTAAGGGTCGGAACACCTTTCCTACTAAAAAGAGTTTGAATAGTCTGAATATCTGTTGAGTAATATTCATTATATAAAATGCTTGTTGCCATTTCAAACCTGTGTGGAGGCAGCAGGGGTTGGCAAATAAAAATAAATAAATACAAAAAATATTTTGGTGTCGGGATAATTTCTACAAAACGTGACGGTTAACTCAGTGAATACTTAATTAATTGGGGGGAGGGGGGAATGGAGAGAAAAAATGATGGAATAATCTCAACTCTGAAACAAATGGTGGTTTATTTTTGTTTAATTTGAAACGAGACATGACTTCTTGACTTGCCCAACGAAAAATAAACATTTTTATTACTTTTATTTGATTTTTTCATTAGTTACCCGTTTTATGAAGGAAAGTGGAAACACATAAACGAAGAATATAGGTATATATTAGACAGAAGACGTGGAATAAAGCGCGAGAGTCCTAAAAGTACGTGACATTTGAATAAAATTGTAAAAAAATCTGCAAGATAAGTAATAAGAGAAATTGACTTGTTATTTATAATAATGAGTGGGTAAAAAGAAAAAAAATTATAAAAGACAGATTGCTTAGAACTCACTCCTCTTTACTAACCCTACAAACGATGCAGCGCGGAGAAGGTATGTTTGTAGATAGATATATTTTCAACAGCAAGATGTTGCTAAAAACAGCTTTATCTGGGCATGTAACAAATGTATATAAATAATATATATCTTCCCTTTGCAACAAGAAGATTCAAAATCAGCATCTTTCAGCTTCAAGACCGAGACTCTAATAATTATAATTATAATAACGCCTACCAGGAAGAACCCCTAAACGATGGAAGGACAGCTGTGTCTCCACATCGCAAGAGGACCCTCCTGCATGAACAGAACTCTGGGTCTAATGAAAGATTAAGAAGAAGAAGATAATAACTAGACATTTCTTTAAGATGCGCCAAAAATCACCGCAACAGCCCATTTAAAAATCATAACACCTCCTGAATAATAAAGTCTTTATCTTCCTCCATACTCTACATACAAAGCTTGCAAATCCTAGAGAATTTTGTTCCACAGCATAGGACCAACCTCACAGAAGGTACGAAAATACTACCATCAGAAAACCGACCAATTGATTATCAGAACATAAACTAAAGAACCATATTTTTATGTTTTGTATATTATTTTATTATCACTCAAATATCTTTTAAATGTTATGTGGAATTCGCCCTCCAAAAGGGGCATTAAAGAGAGGGAAGTAGCATTAAAGATTACTACAACAGCGATTTTGGGCGACCGGTCCTTCAAACCTGCCCAATGACCCACCAACGAGGATGGTTTTGGTTTACTTTTGATAAATAGGAGTCTACTGCGACTCCTGATATGTGAAGGGGATCACTGCTCCATGAATGAAGATATTAAAATCATTAGGTCACTAATAAGCGATTAATATTGTCTCTAAATGTCAACTATGTAGGGATACATTATTTCCTCCTTGTATTCGCCAGTAGAAAATTTTATTAAAATGATAAACCTTCTGTTTGTTTTCTCATCAATAACATTTTGTTTACATTCCGTAGAATTTATAAATATGTAATACCTATATTTATTTGTCAAGTTAATTGTTACAAGAGGCGATTAGGAAAAATCAAACATTCAATAAATATCCACTCTTCGATTAGTGAAGAATCGATGTAACTATGTCGATTAACTAGCTCATGTGCCCTACATACCTAAGTTATATATTTTTTATATTTTAAAATTAAGTTTTTTTTTTCTTTAGCCAAGCAAAACATACAGTCATTTGGGACATATTACAAATACATATATTAAATCTTTAATTGACCAGTGAAGTTTGCGGATATTACCTACTAATAAATTAGTATGTTTACAAATCTACAAAAAGAAAGAGAAAAAACAACATGAAGTGAGTTAATCATATTCACTTAACATTACATTCTAAAAACAGAAAAAGAACATGAACATATATATAGTGGGCCATTGGCAAAAAACAAAAAATAAAATAGCGCTCTAAAATGGAGGAATGGAGGATAACTATCCCGTAGAGTCCTATCCCATGAAGTCTGCGGTAAAGAATAGGCCTCGCAGTCTTATTTTTGTGAATTTTCGAGTGTCATGCTAAAGACAGGTGTTCATAAAAAATCACCTTTTAAGACATTTAATAGCTTCTTCAGTTCAGCGATTAGGTATTCCACCCGTCCTGAATGCCTTGACATTTATTGGCACGGGGAGGACGACTTACATGTTAGTTACAAGTAGTTGGGCCGCTAGCTTCCCTATTTGTGGGAGATGGCGTGATGCGATTGATAAGTCGATGGAATTAAATCGGTAATATTTCTTTTACACATTTCTTATTATTGAACTATCATCCCACAAGTTATCTCACAAAACGGTAGCCAGCAGTCGTCTCCTTGTCGATAGAAAAATTAAAGCATTTAGGATGGGTGGCAAACCTCATTTATTCTCATTAACCACTCACATTTTTACCTAGGAAATCTCTAACTATAAACTTTTTAAACATAACATTAGTACATATGTAATTTATTAGCACACTGAGAAAAATACTAACGAAATTTCACAACGAATCATTGGTACGGTACTATCAGATTAGGACCAGAGATCGTACAAACGATTCATTAGTACGAATCTATAATATTAACTCTTCGCAAACAAGTTGTTGGTAAATTTACCAATGATTTGTTTGCGAATAGTTAATATTATAGATTTATACCAATGAATCGTTTGTACGATCTCTGGTCCTAATCTGATAGTACCGTACCAATGATTCGTTTTGAGTATTTTTCTCAGTGCAATGTCCTCTAAGAACACGTTCCTTATTTAAAAGTAATATATCTACCAATATAATTCTAATGCAAGAAATCACTAATAAAAGGTTAAAAAAATGTTACTCGTACAAACTTACGTACGAACACACGTCTGGACTTAATAAAAATATTTTGGCAGAGTTCCTCAAACCCATATATTTTAATATATACAGATGTTTATGTAATCCATTTATTTTCTCGTTACAACGATAAATCCATCCACATACATGTCGAATAAAAATCTACTCAATCGAGTGAAATGTTTTTTCTACGCCACGCAAAAGGAACGATAAAATAAACATTATTATTATTTTCTTATGAGTGTTTTGTAAACCACACTAAAGTAATAATTTATTATCAAATGTTTTACTCATGAACTGTAGTTGCAATTCATCATTTCTAATAGCCAAAGATTATGTTATCCTCTAAAGTCGCCGGTAAATAATAGGTGTCCCACTTTTTTCTGTAAGTTTTCGAGTTTCCTGTAAAAAGGAAGGTATTCCTATACAAGCTCACGTACAAGAAAAATAACATTAAGTATTCTTATTAACTTTCTTAATTATATTATATTATCTGTCCATTGTATTTAGTTTTAAGTATTTTTCACTGAGGATGGACGTAGTCCAAAAAGTTTGTGAAAATATATAATTCTTGAAAAGAAAGACACAGTGTTTTAATTCAATAAAACTGAATAATTAATAATGACGAACTTTACAATGCTTGCTCTTTGAAAATAAATAAATTAAATATTCAGCGATGAGATAATATCGATTTTTTTCCACTGAAATGTCAGATAAAGTATCCTGCAAAAAAACATCTTTAGTTTAGCTACAAGGTCAGCGACCCATCCTGAATGTCTATTTTTTTATTGGCACGGAGAGGATAATCTGCGTGTCTATTCCACTGGTAACCCATTTGTGGTGCGTGCGATATTATGTATGTATGGTACTAGTAGTAAATCAAAGGAATGATTGTGGAAATTTTGCCTCACAAACAAAATGTTAAAGGTTTGAGTTCTTCTATTGTTGTATCAAAATTTTCATAGAGAGTTCACATATGTACATTCATTATACAGTCCACAATTCATCAAAAATAATACGTTGTTCAAGATTTATTTAATATAGAAATCTCCACACTCATTATTAAAAGCTGACCTGCATACAAATTCATTTTTAAAAGCTGACCTGCATACAAATTCTAAGGACGATCACAGAAGATTATCCATTATGAAAATTATTAAAAAAGTTGAAAAGACGTCAAACATTTTAAGATTTGTTATGTTAATAAATGAGATGTTAATAAATGTTAAAAAATAAAGAAATGTTAATAAATAATTTACAAAAATTAGATTTACCGGTTAATTTGTACATTAAAATTCAAAAATTTATTATAATAAACACTTGTAATATTGTAAAAAAATTTTTGAACACAGATATTTCAGGCAAAATGCTGGTATTTTGAACCCGCGTTCTGAGCCTAATCCTTTGATATCCTGTATATCTGGATATTCTGGATAGGTGAATTTTTCCTGGCATTAGACTGTTAAGTTTTTGTGTGACCATGACTGATCATATTATAGAGACTTATCTGGTTGTATAATACTGAGAAGTGTGGATGGCAATTCTGCCGCCGCGTAAAAATAACAGTTGAGGTAGCCGGTAGACCAACTGCATGTAATAAATATGCGGATTGTCTTCTCTATGTCAATAAATGTAAGACATATAGGATGAGTAGCATACCTTATCGTTAAATTGTAGATACTCTTAAAATGTTTGACGTCTTTTCAACTTTTTTATAATTTTCATAAACATTGCATCACATACAGTAAGAATGGTATTTCTAGAGTCCCAGATCAGAATTTATCACCAAATATTTTCTCTAAGTTCTCAATATTTCTGTGAAAGGCAGGTGTTCAAAATACTTCAGATAAAATAATATAAATATTCAATAAACTCTTCCTAGATGTTATATTTTTATTACACTTCTAGAAAACGATCTCTATGCTTATTGCATGCAAAAACTCCGCTCATTACCTCGTTTATGGAATACTTATGCAATTATTATAGAAAGAGAAATATTTATGTACTTTTTTTAAGTAATGTAATTTCTTTAAAAAAAGATGGTGATATCTTGGTTTTTGTTATAAACCCAAATACAACCTTATAAACCTTTCACAGTAAGCTAAAAGCTAGTGTCGTGAAACGGGAGTTTGCCGGCACCTGGGATCGAACCGCGAACCTCAAGTGTATGGAGGCCGAGACTCTTCCTCCAGGCTACCGACGAACTCAAAATAAAACTTACTTTTTTCTGTGCAAGAATTGTTCAACTGCATATTTGCCACGACTGTTGACACCTGAATTTTATACTCTTGAGTTCCATGGTCTAAAGTGTTTGATTTTGTTACCTGAAACAAAAGAAGAAAAAAATACTTGAAAAATCAAATAAACTAAAAAAAAACACACAAATGGGGCAGCCAGTGGATCTGTATTTAATCCTTGCAAATTGATTAAATACTTAATTTTATGTGGAAATTAACAGTGTTTTTAATATTACATTTTATTATTTTTTTAATAATATTTTGTATAACATTCTTATAATTTAGAGATGTTTGTATGAATGAACACTAAAAAGTTTATATTTCATCTATCTGCTGTGAAAACAAATAAGTCTTCACTTGAATGCGTAAATAATAAGCATGAAAATTCTTTACAATTTTCTTAACATCTTTGTACAAATGCCTACTGCATGTTGCTTGTCTGGTTCAAACACGCAACATACACAAATTGCATTATTTATATTTGAGGAAGTCAATGAGACTATTGAAGATCGTAAAATTGTGGCATATCTTTACTAATTTTATCCACCTAGGTATCTTTAATTTTCTTTTTTAGCTTAGATAGATAAGTATAGATTTGATATGTATATTCTTAAACAGGTCTACCTTTTTGAATAATCCTATTTCTTTCTTGCATCTATTGTATGATTATATTTATTGAATGAAAACAAGGCAACCTAGTGAGGCTGCTGCAACTTAATTGTAGCCATATTTGTGATTTGTCTCAATATTTGTACATTGTTATTGGTTGATTGAATAAAGTATAAAAAAAATTGGGTTATTCTAAGGTAGCAATGAAAATAATTAAATGGAGACTCTAAAAGAATTCCTTTCAGAAAAATGTAAAATATTTCCCCTTAAAATAGCTTCTCCAACTACATGGCGTGAATATATCGTTGCCGTGGAGGTGAAGTGATCCAAGCCACACTTTTTTGAAAAATGAGTTAAGTATGCAGTTTTGTTCAGAAAACCACGGAGAACATAGTGGTGAAGAGAAATAAGTGATTTGATATTCCTAAAGGGCATTTTTTGGAAAATTGTGAAGAGATGTTAAGTGTTTTTAAATCATTTCAAGTGTGCGTTAGAGCATTATTTTCACTAACGCAGATAGGAATAAATAGTTCAATTAAATTATAGAAGTGAAAAGATACAAACCGCATAGCGCGTAACTTTCCAACAACTTTCCTACAGGTGGATCTTTCTAAGCTACATTAGCGAAATCTATGCAAAATAACTTAGTTATAGTCAGATTAGTATTGGCGGATGCGACAGCATAACTTCATCACCCTTTTTCTCGAAATGTCTGTCTTGTGGGTTACATAACTTCACATCCACGGCAACGTATATCTTTTATTTGATAGCTATCTCGATTGGCGATTACAGCTTTTTAGCTAGTATTAAATTGAATAAAACTAGGTTTAATGTTTCGTAGAGCTCCCGGCAAAGAATTGGACTCCTGGTCTTTTCCGTAAATTTTCAAGTGTTCGTAAAAGACAGATTTTTGAAAAAATAAAGAATGTTTCATCTAAAATTTGCTGGGTAACCTACTAGTCACTAGAAATATAAAATCATGGTGGTATAATAGAAATTTTAAAAAAAAGCTTAATAAGTTGAATCTAAGTTTAAATAAAATAAATTCAAATAACTTAAAAACCAATAAACTTTTCAATGTGTGAACCTTTTGTTTTCACTCTCATATTATTAAAGTTGGAAAAAGTAATTTTTTATTTTGTCCTGGAACTGAACCCGGGAACTCGTGACTCAGGAAAGGCAAGAGCGCTACTTCCGCGCCACATCATTCGTTATATTTCTAGTCAAAATTTCAAATAATCATTCGACCAATATTCAAAAATATGTAGGTTACCGGTTAAAGTCGTTGACGTTGTTGATAAAGTCTCCAAGCTGAAATAGCAATGGGCTGGTCATGTGGTAAGACGAGAGGATGGCAGATGGACTTCCAGAATTCTTGTATGGAGACCATGGGAGGACAAAAGAAGCGTAGGAAGACCCCAAAAAAGATGGGTTGATGATATTGTCCAGATGATGGGGAAACAGTGGTATCGTGTTGCTCGAGATAGGAAAATGTGGAAAAGTTTTGAAGAGGCCTATATCCAGCAGTGGAGAGAAGAAGGCTAGCAGTAAGTAAGTATGTAGGTTACCGTTTTTTTCAGAAACGCTTAAAAACTGAAATACATGTTCTAAAAATAAAATCAAAGAACTTCTGTTTTCACCAATGATGTCCTTGAGACTGTGAAAGTGTGTCTGTTAATGTCAAAAGACGCGTACGATACATAAATCATCAATCAACAATATAATTTATCAAATTGAATCATAATACTTCAAAATCGAGAATAGTATTAGTAACTAGTACTACTTACTGTACAAAAATAGCATTCGGCATATGGCACATGCGGGACTTGATACAGAGATATTTTAGAGAGATTTAAAACCGTTTGCAGATAATGAAACTAGTATCTCCATATATTAGTATCTGACATGATAGCGATTTTACTTGCACACATTGCGGATTCGATTCGAATCCGGTTATATATTATAATAGATTGGATCCTAAAAATATTTTCAATTTTTTTTCACCTACTTATTATGTATAGGTAGGAGCATATTAGTTGTATGTTATTAGAAAAATGTTTCTGATACTTTGATTATATCATTATATAAATTTCTTGTTTAGATAAGAGACTTTTTTTTGCCAATAACTTGTAAAATAAATATGTTTTTACGTGTTGAACTCTACCATTACCTAAACTTATATATTATTTTTTTATTTATTCTACAATTTTTTCATTGGACATATAGTTCATTGATATAAACAAAAGTTAAGCCAGAGCATTTATTATGAAAAATTAAATATTTATTTTTCACAGTATATCGTTCAATGTCATCATTCTGATTTATTTATTCTCTTTGCATATTATCATAACAGTGTTAACAAAACCATAAAAAAAAATTAAAGCAATACAAAATTTGAAATTTAAAATATCAGGATGATATGCAGTGGTGAGATTATCACTATCAAGTGATTTCTTGATTTCTTTCATCTAACCACTTATCACTTCAAATATCATTATTCATAAATAATAAATTGTATTGATCTAGAAATGTAATTCGAATCAAATATGTGTCATACAGTCATGATAATATCATCGTGAGACCATACGTAAAGAAACACATTCACAAAGTCGTAATGAAACTTGAGTATCTGACACGAGTCTCATCCTGTCAAAAAACCTAAATCTATTATTATTATTATTTTTGCCACTGGAACATAACGTGTTGTTCTGTACAACGACATCTGCTCATAATAATAATATATAATTATGTATAATATAATATAATATTATAGATATTATTATGAATCTGGAATTTGTCTTCGCTTGTCACGCGTTCAAAATTGATTCAGAGTTGAGGCATGTCCAATTTGCGTATGTTGTAAGTGTTTGTTTCTATATTTTAACTCTAACCACAAGCTGTGTCCCGAGCGGAGTAGGTAGAGAGAATGAAACGCCATATAAACCTATCCCTATCATGCCTACTTCCTTTGCTTCTTCCACATTCATACAATTTCTCACCCACGCACGCTGATTTCTCCTACTCAATAATAATAATCTTTATTGCACAAAATTAGTATACAAAGAAGAAGAAAAAACATGGTATCATAACAATAGAATACATAATTTTGTGCAGTGGGCGAGTTTATTGCTAAACTCGCCCATTGCACAAAATTATGTATTCTCAATACGTGGCTGTTTTTGAAAATTTGATCCATGTGGTCATTTCTCGCAGTTATCTGATGTCCGTGCTTTCTGACACCCCCCCTTTCAAACAGAATCACTATCTTCATCAACCTTTCATGATTCATACACTCCACACGTCCAAACCATCGTAACTTAATTACACGCATTATAATTATCGTAACATAACATTCATAGACATTTCACACAGATCTTATACGTCCCAAACTAATATATGAATATTGTATTATGGGTACTGACTCCACGATACACGATGATATCCATAATAGGTACTACTCTTATAACTGCATATTTACATTATTTTTAGATTTGCTTTTTATTTTATTAATGGCAAAGTTCATCGGTAGCCTGGAGGTAGAATCTCGGCCTCGTAAACATGAGGTCCGTGGTTCGATACCAGGTGCCGGCAAACTCCCCTTTCACGACACAAGCTTTTAGTAGCTTACTGTGAAAGGTGCATAAGGTTGTATTTGGGTTTATAACAAAACCCAGATATATCTTTTTTTTTTTTTAAATATATATAATTGAAATTAAGTTACATAAAATAATGTGGTCGATAGATTAATAATCAAGTCTCAAGATATTACTTAGTGAAGGAATCTCAGGTTCGATTATATTTGCCGATTAATTTTAAGAACACTTGGGATGTATTTGGGTTTGTTTCAAATTCGGATTCATCTTCAATTTGTCTGCTGACTACTCCGTTTGGCGTAATATCTACTATATAACTATATATCAGAAAACCATAAACCTTTACGTGTTTTGAGCAGTAAAATGCATTGCATACATAAATAGATACATAATAATTTTATATGTTGGTTATGACGTTTATTATGCACTGTGCAATAATGATGTTTTCTTCTAACACGATTATTCACAGGTAGTAAAATTATAATGTTCTTTTATAGATCATAATATTGTGTAGGTATGTTATAAGTAAGTATGTGAGTACTCAATTCCCAACTAAAATAGCTCTGGAGAAATAAATACATAGAAGTTATTTCAGGTGGAAAACAGAGTAAGGAAATTTTATGGACGATGTGTTATGGGCGATATTTTGTTCGTTCCGGGTGGCATTCTTATGTGGTGTTCTCACTTTGGCGAATATCGCCAGAGCACCAAAATATCGCCTGCCATTTGAACCGTGTGAACAAAATGACAGCTAGTCTGAAACGATAAAAACCAGTAGAAACGATATCGTCTCAAGTTGACCACCTTCCAACTTTTTCACCCGATTGAACGATTTGCGCATGCGCAGATGTGCGCGGCGTTCGTATCTAATGTTTCCCACTTCATGACAGCTGTTATCTTTGTTGTTGGTTTGTGGCGTTTGTTTCCTTTATTAAAAGGCGCCTTATAACCTCTACTATAACATTTTCGACTAAAAATAAATACTTCGCGATCTCCATCTCGACGTCCGCCATTTTGAAAACAGTGTCAAAATCAAAGCGCATCTGACAGATCGTTTCTATATCGGTGGACTGTGTGAACAGGTGTGACGATCAATGGATATCCGGCGAATTTTGTTTTTTCGCCTGGCGATATATTTTGAAATTCGCCTGGCGATATTCGTCAAATGTGAACACCCCATTAGACAGAACAGACGACAAAATAATTATTATTTTGATTTTATTGAGTAAGTTTATTTCAATATTATGAGTAAGTAGATATATTTCTTGTTAATATTTCGTACTTTAAATACGTATTTACCTGTCATCATCATCATCACCCTCAACGCTCCTCTCGGGAGCACAGGGAGAAACCAGCCTCCCCCATTCAGAGCGTCTCTGCGCCAATCGCGTCACCTCTTTCCACGACATACCCTTCTCTCTGATGTCGTTGTCATAGGAACGGTGTATTGTGAAAGAGGGGTGCCCGGACTGACCTGTCAACCTACTGCTAAATCCTAATTCATACATATCTCTTACTATCGACATTATGTCACCTTTGAATATGCCTAAATAGTACGGATATCATATAAAAGTAATTATTAATTCATAATGTAAGTACCAAAATATGTAATTTTTTAAAAAAAAATATGTTCAAAATTATCAAGACATTAACAATAAATAAACTTGTTTTATATCAAAGTAAAGTTATCCAATATCGCCCATTTGTTCATTACAGAAAAATGGTTGACGACCACACACAGACGACGAATCAAAAGGGTCATTACAATTGTAAATTACCTGGTTCACCGCACTTACATCAAAGCATTTCCTTTCTATAAATAAATACAATGTTTCACTTAATGGCAGTTACACATACAAATAAAAAATTTCAAAGAAGTTTATTTAAAAAATAATACAAATCGCTACCTAGCTGCAGGCTGCAGAACTAGCCTTAATTAAAATTTTGGTCAAACTGAGTTAAGTATTATGAAATAAGAAATGATAATAGTTGATACGAGATAATTTAATGAGTGAGAATTATAAGATTCCTAAATAATAATACTTGTCAAAATTTGCTAACGATATATTAAATATTTTTTCTTTATTACAAAACAAAGCTTTAAACTGCTCTTTTGAAAAATCTCCCTAAAACACTTAGGCTAGTTCTGCATTAAGGTAGCGATGTACAACCTCAATAGGGTTGTTTTTGCTACATTCACGTGTATATCCTTATGAGTTTTTGCTAAATTTACATGTATAACCTCTCAAAGTATGTGCTAAATTTACAGGTTAATTGTAAAAACAACATCGATAAATAAATTATTTTTTTATCAGAATTTCTAACAAGGCAAATACCTTATATGAATGTGTATAATTATACATTATTTACTAATAAATATGTACACAATTTTCTATGACATTGTTTGAGGAAACAAAAATTTGAATGCTGAGTAAAATTCTCAGATATTACATTTAAGATTAGGTATACTAATTGTCTAGGCAAGTAATTGTGTAAGTTGAAATTATAATCGTGTGACGAATAGAAATTTATTTACCTATTGTACAAAAACGGAATTTCAAAATAAGTACTCATATTGTTAAGTTGACAACTTTATACTAATGTGTGTTTGAAGAATTGACCATTGTTATTTGAAAATAATCGTGAATCAAATTAACGTTCACTGTTATTTATATTTGATTATTAAAAATTCACAGGTATTAAAAAATATGTGAAGTAGTAGAGACAGACCTTCCACTCTGTTCTTTTCATCATTCTCTTGTTTCATAAGGAATAAAATTCAAATATATAATAAAATACCGGATCGTTATTAGGATTTTGTTTTGTTTTTGGATAACTTGAAAAAACACAGTATGTAGTCGGTTATTAGTAGATATTCGGAGACACTTGACTCCATTATCAGGCGATTAGAAAAAAGACAAAGTTATTAAAGTCACTAGGAAGATAACTACCTTCATACTGTGTTTTTTCAATTGATCTTGAAATGGACTTCCAACAAGTAACTTCAGTCAATAATATCCGGCAAACTCCCCTTTTACGACACAAGCTTTAAGTAGCTTACTGTGATAGGTGTACAAGGTTGTATTTGGGTTTATAACAGAATCCAGATAATATATATCTTTAAAAAAAATATCGAAATTTGATGTTTTTGGATTTCAGTTTTTTTTTATTATTTTCTCTGTTATTTTTGACTGATGGTTACTTTGTAATTTAAATTAACAGGCTGTACTTATATGAGTTAAAACATGCTATTTTTTAAAAAAAATATCATCACATCTAATTCACGTTGTATTCATAATAGTAATAAATTTGAAATGGTAATTTCACCAAGCTAACTTATCTTAGAATCTAGTCGAGTGTTGATTGATTTTACTATGTTCATTTATGACAAATTGTATTGTTGTATTCTCTGTATTGTGTTCGCCTGGTTATGTATTATTATTATTCATATTGCATACAAGTTTTAAACCCGGCATTGCACAGGAAACAAATATCAAATTCAAAATAATTTATTCTAAACATCGAAATAAATGAAATTCATCCATACAAATCTGACGACGTGGCATCACAAAAACTGTAATATACTAATTAATCTACATTACCACGCTATTTTTCACAAGTACGGTAGCCAGTAGTTCCTGTATTTAATCAAAATACATGTTGTCCTCAACGTGCCAAAAATATAAACTAACCCAACTGCATCTGAATCCATATCCGTGATGATGTAGTAATAGTAGTAGTTATAGTTAAGATTCACAAATGGTTTAAATTTCACTATTTTTAATAATAACTGCAGTGACCTGTTTCGACTTACAAAGTCATTGTCAAATTAGTTTGAAAATATCATAACTTTAAGCATTTATGTTTCCTTACATAAACCTTATCAATTTATTTAAGTTTTCGAGCCAAGCGAAAATAAAAGCTTATTGGTGATAAAATAAAACAAAGCAAAATATTCAGTTATAATAAAATTATATGTACGACAATCTATATTATCATAGAAGCCTCTGAATAGTCCGTTGATCACGAACTTAATAATGATTTGATAGAATAGAATGAATATAGCCACATTTACTCCGAATCGATCACACACCAGTATTCAACGTTGTTTCTTCCTGAAACACAACGTTGAAGTTAGCTGATTATCAGGAGCGTACCTTCCAAACAAGCCAAAAATTCAAGCTCTAAGTATGTACCAGAGGTTTTCAGGCTTAAAAATTATAAAATTGCCCTATAACAATTCGATCATGCGCGCAGTCACGCACTATGTATGAGAGTGATTTCCATTGGTCACATAATGCGACGCTGTTATCACATCATACTATTGTATGAACCGGCTTTCGTCCAACCAAATGAATTTAGTAACGTTATGCACTGTCAGTATACGAATAGGCGACCATGGTGCATGTATTAATAGAGTCAACTCTTATAATTATATTTTATTACTACTTTAGTTTTAATGTGAAAAAGAATTCTCGTTTTCACGTTACAAACTTAATATTTTTTAAAGTCATTCACTCGGTTGTGAGTGAATTAGATGCTTTATTTATTTTTTATTTAACATTTTTTTTTTGTACTTATAAATTATTGAGGGTAGGCCTACTCGGCATGAGAACCTTAGACACGCCACTGCCGAATATATTCCCACATTTGCTATTGTTAAGCCATCGCGTGGTTGATGAACTAATTTGATTTTGGTTTCAATAATTCATTCATAATGAATGATTTAAATCGAAATGCCGGGCGAACCATTTCTCGTGACGGCTCAATATAATGAATAAACCACAGAGACGATGTCGGGATTAAGGTATGATCTATATATGACGATTTTACGCGAAAACGGTGCGGTAACGAATCAACTTACCTTACAATTTACAGTAGGTAAATAACGTTCATATATTTTTCTAAAGTAAATGAATCTGGGTTTGTCGTAAACTCAAACTTGTTCTTAAACGCCCTTACAATAATCAATGCGCATGTATTGTGAAGATGGAGAAGGCTGACAGCAGAAGAGTTTTAACCGAAATCTTTCCAACCAGACATCTCGATTGGAGAATCATGTTTACACAATGTAACATTAATCGAAAGAAGTAAGAAGGGTATCCCAACGCTTATGAATTGTCTCTAGGCTGGCTTAATTGATCTCTTTCGGTGACCATGGACAGCAATTACTAATTCCGTCATTTTCACTGGAGCCATATATAGTCAACCAATCGAGAAATTTTTCGTGTAAACCATAGAAGCAACAATTTCAATGGGACCTCCCTTTTGTCATCTCGAATTCATCAAGATTTTACGTCGAAATGTCGCTGAGACAATTAAGTTAAATAGTTGAGTTCTTTTTCGGCCATTATTTCAACACTGAAGCCCAATATATCAATGTGGCCATATGGTGACGCTCATCCTGAGTTGGCCCTTGATTTGTTTAAAGTAACTTTCATGAACAATACACTTCAATATTTGACAACAATTTTACACCAAAATACAGTATAAGAGACATAATATAAAGTCACCTTCAGTGACATCTAATAGTCTTTTTGTCTAGATCATCATCCCCACCTTTCCGCGAGGAGTGCTTTGCCCAAATAAGCTACCGGGCGACTTGCCGAAGGCGATATTCTCTCTTAATTGGACAAAGTACTCCTCGCGTAAAGGTCACTACCGAATAAGTTGACGTTGTCTTTTCTAAGCCTTATATGATATTTTCTTGTATGAAATTTACAGTCTATATATTCTTAAATAGTTTTTTTTGTTGTTTTCAATAAAAAAAAATACATAATATATAGCGACGCGATTGCGCTAATCTGTCCTCATGTATAAAGCCTTAATGACAGCTGATAGCGGCACTGTATCGAGTATAGCGAAGTACTGAATTATAGATGAAGGTAGCGGGAAGTGAATTAAGGTTTTTATTTTTAATATTTTTGTGGAACGATCTAATAAGTAGGTATAACCCACCAATACATTTTTATAGGTAATAATCATGTAGGCTGGTATGTATACCAATGTACTTACTACATACATTTTGTTATTTAGGAACGGTGTAATTATTTCAGGTGTTTGTATGAATGTGTAAAGTGAGTTATAATTGCTATCACGTATGTATTGAGTTATGCAAGTATGTTTTTCTGTTGTTCAGTTTCTGATATGTTTGATTTTTTCCGTGAACATTTTTTGTTGATTTCTTTTTTGTAGAATATAACTTATTTAATTGTACAAAAAAATTTATTTGTTGAAAATGTCATGGTGATATGAATGAATGTATCATGGTCAATTTTAATATTTTTTAAGCTCCCCAGAAAATAAAATAAAATCCGGAAAATTTTTGAAACCTTCATTCCATAATTAATTTCAATTTCATTAAGTACCTATTTGTTTTCTTTTCATTATTCTTGTACTTCTTTGACATCGACCACGACTTTCCCACATAAGCATTTTAGGTTATTGGGTGACTTGAAATAAGCTAACATCTTTTATCTCATTCCATTTTCGAATGTTCTGAACAAATCCAGAAAGACATATTTCCTCATTTGTGATAGATGACTTAATAATTGGTTTGGACATGTGGAGAGAATGCAAGATGAAAGAACGACGAAAAGGATGTATTTATTTGAAAGAGAGGGTGTGAGGAAGCGCGGACGGCCAAGAACCACGTGGCTTGATCACGTGGATCAAATCTTCAAGGTCGGTCGCGTGTTGAGTTTAAGAAATTGGCGTGCATGTATGAGAAACTGGATGAATGTGGACGAAGCGAAAGAAGTTTGTAAGGATAGATCTATATGGCGTTCAATTCTCTCTGCCTAACCCTCCTGGGACATGGCGTGAGGGTATAGATAGGTAGATAGAATTTCAAAACCTATTGTAAAATAAACATAATTGTTTGTTTTTGCAATTAAATCATTACAATGTTATTTGTTTGTTACAATTCACATCTTACTAACCGTCCAAAGAATGAATGGGATCTAGATCGTCTGAAAGTTGTGAATAGTATTTGTATATAATTATTCTGCTTGGAGTGTGAGGTAGAAGTATAAAGATATTATATGTATACACAAGTGGAGAACTAACTGACTTTTAGATTTAAAACATAGATTATAGTACAAAACAGATAGTAATTGTTGGATAATACATACAATGAGGAAGAAGGGTCTCTTAGGGTAGATATGAATCAAACATAAATCACTGTTATTATAATCAATGTGATTGTTGACTAGCCAAACGAGAACGGGTGCGAATAGAAACAAAGTACGTGCAGGAGCCAAGGAGTATATTTGCCAACTAATATGAAAATTGTTACATAGAATATAGCAGTATTACAAGTGAACCATATATGCACCCAATTTAGCTAGTTTATTATAAACATTTTTTTATGTGATTTAACAGTGATATTTTACTATGTGTGATCTGATTTATATACACTGAGGTAGCAAAACTGTAATAAACTCAAGTCTTCCGATTAGAATTACAAAATAATCATTCAAACATCTCGACTGGAGAACCACGTTTCCACATTGTAACAACCTTATGCAAAATCAGATCGAAAGAAGTGAGAAAGGTTTCCTAACGTTTACGAATCGGCTTAAGGCTGTCTTAAGTGATCACTTTCGGTGTCTATGCACAATGTTCACCATTTTTTCCATTCTTGTTGTCACAGTATAAGGTCAACGCAAACCATAGAAGCAACCATTTAAAGGGAGCTCATTTTTCTTTATTATTGCAGAATAATATATTCTCTGTGCAATTACATTGGCGAGTTGAGAAATAGCTTGCATTTAAAAAGCCTTTGAGTCTATAAAGCCATGAACAAATAGCCACCACCTTGATTCTACCATTGCAAGCCTTAACACTCTACAGCTTTGGCCGTAAATAGAAATAGATGCTGGTACCTACTAAAGAAAAATAAACAGTATTTTGAAGATTGCACATTGTTTACCGGCGCTCTTGAGACGGTCTATGTTCTGTGAAACGGCGCCAAAATCTAGTCATTAATCATTATTCTTTGATTGATTTTTAAAAATAAATTTGAAAACAAACAGGTACATTTAATTACTTACCTATCATTAAATTTTAAGAAGGACTAATTTTTTTTTTTTAATTGTTAAATCATTATTATTTTTTTTTAATTGTTAAATTATTAAATTAAAGAAATTAAATTGAAAAGGTACTTAAGTTATGTGTATGTTTTTACGATAAAAATGATTTGTAAAAGATTAGATGCTTGAATTTAATAACTCAATGTTTAAATTATCAAATTATGCCATCTAAATATGATTACCTTTTTATATAATAACGACTTTCCAAAACAGCTTAAAAAAACAATTTCCAAAATAGTTAATAAATTGCGAAAAGTAACAGTTGCACAAATTTTCAATAACGACAATAATGCAATACAGTGACTGTCCCTTTATCCGCCTCTATAAGCTAAAGTAAATTGTAATTTTAATTGTATCTGTTACCAAAGAGAGTGAGAGAAAATGAGATGGGTACCCACTCACCTACCGAGATACTAAATACTTGCATATGTATCTTCTAGTATCGGTACTACTAGTATTGTACAATCATTATTGTACTCGTGTATGAACAAGATACTAGGGTTTCTAAATTTTAAATTTTGAAAATTCATCCTTCAAAGTTTAAAAATTAGCAACATTTTAAATTCTATAATAAGAACTGAATACTTATTAGAGTTGAAATAGATTATTTTAACACCAGGTATGTCGTGTTTTGACAAAAAAATTGAGAGTATTTTTTCAATGGTTTAACATATTAAATTGTGCAATGTTGATTGAATTAGGTTATAGAAATATCATTTCAACAAAGTGAAACTGCTTTTCTTGCTGAAATTAACCTTAATCGGATTTAATTATAAAATTATGTGTTTTTATCATGGTATAACTATTCACAATCTCGATGTTATTCTCAATTTAACTATTTTTAAATTATTTATTTCGAGACTCATGGTGGTACCCAACTCAATTTAGGTATTTGATGTACCTACCAAATTCTTTTCTCAAAACTCGCAAGTAACGCATAAACCCTGTAAAACTGATAAAATGACAGCTAACACCAATAAAAAAAAACGAATATAATCAGGTGAATGTACCTTTTATAACTACTAAGAAAAATCTGTCATTTGTAACATCAGAGCAAATGCGATTGATTGTTTAACATCGTAACTAGAAGCCCCGGAGTTAAACAATGACTTTGGCAGCCCTACTAAATATCTAACTACAATCATGGTAAGTAGACACTATTTAGGTACTGTTATTATCTTAGATAACATTTATTTAACTAAGATTTATCGTTAAACTAATCCAGTCTCTTTGCTTTGTTTGCAGAACCTAGTGGTAGGTGGTAGGTACCCAGTATTGTTAGTATTGTTAAAACAACTAACCACCATCACTACTCACAAGAGGCGGTTGGTGAGTTGAAATGTTGGGAATGGAATAAAAAATTATAATCATCATACTATGCAAGCGATTTTTGTGCATTGAGTTATAAGCGCTGTACTAGCTGCGCACTCCGGTTATTATATTCACTTTCCTTCAATGTCACTTGATGAATCTCCATTATATCCCCGGCAAATTTACTTACGAGGTTGACCGCCAACGTACGACTTATTCAATCTTCTATTTCGTTTCAATCTGCAAATGGTCTCTTTTACTCTACAAGTAGAGAATATGGTCGCATCTTCGTGGAAAGTTCAGATTTTATTGATTCTAGACATTAATCTATGTAAGAAATCATACATAAATGGTTTAAAATAGCAAAACTGTTTACTAATAGTAAAATAATATGAATATTTACGAAATGGTCGTCAACTCAATCACTGAATTGATGAAGTTACGAGTAACACTTTCATTATAGAAATCATTGATTTCCTTTTTAGTTGACAACAAAAATAAAACTTTATTATTTATATAATGTGTGTTTGGAAAATCACTAACACAATCACTTGGTATTAATTGAATTTTTATTATTAAACATAATTTGGTTTCATTAAAAACTAAAGAAACGACAAATTATGTTCATTATTTCTGTCTTTTCTTACATCTTGTCAAAATTCCTCTTTTTATATCCAATATCAATTTTAAACAAAACAATCAAAATGGAACAATTCAAAATATTCTTACTACTAAGTGAAGTGCCTAGGTACTTATTTTTAAATTTAAATAATCTAACAAAGTAATAACTAAGGTAAGTCTAGGCACTTTCTTACATTTATAATAATTGTACACATTATTGTCATATCATGATTTGTTACTTTCGAATCTCAATCAATGAAAACTTTTGTTTTAAAATTATCCAATTATGGAGTAATACAACTAATGCACAAACACAACAAATAAAAACGACGTTATAACTGAATTTATAAAAGGAGTGCGCCACATCACAGCTCATTAGGAAGAACCGTCGCTGCTACTAACGGATACTTATTATGTATTGTAGTATGTACTCAGTACTAATACAACACTAACCGACTTGTTGAATAGAATTATAATACGGATAAAAGGTGCTTTATTGTACCTTCATACAACACTATTCTACTAAAGATTTATGTTGGAACCTACTGAGATAAAACAATGAAAATAATTCGAATTTGTTAAGGAAATTGTGGTTATCGGCAGCCTTAGTATTGGAGTTTCAGTTGGAAATTCCGGGTTTTTTTTCGTCGCTGACCCACTCTACATTTTTTTATACTCTAAGTAAAAAATAATACAAAAAGTCATATGTAATAACGCATATTATGTTTTATATTTCCCAGTGGGAAGGGCTATTCAAAATAATGTTTAATGGTCTAGCTGGAGAAGTTGATATCTTTAACGTGACGTAGGTATGCAGAATTTATAAAAAAAATCAAGAATATAATATTGTAGTTGTGTTATCGTTTGGATATCGTTGTAAGAATGGTCTTACAAGGATATTGGAGAAAAGAAAGTAATATAAAAAACAGAAATAACATAAGTACTACCAATAGATTTCAATAAATTAAGTACAAACCTTCTCAAGTAAATTCAATTTAAATGAACAATCAGTACATGAACCACATAACAAGAAATTTATTTATAATACAAAAATAAATACAGTTGATTTTCCAACAAATGAAGTAGCCAGCAAACCAGCTGTTGCATATAACAAACTTGCAAAACTGCAAACTTCGTGGCAATAAAATATTAACCCTTAAACGGATTCGCTATTTCAAATTACGTAATCGTCTTCGTGGGGTATTTTCGTACCCCAACATGTAAAATAAAAAAAGTATTGAATTTTGTAAATATGTGAATACTTTTTTTATTACACGAAACTTTAAGCAATTTTTGTTTTAATGTTGGATTTTATTGTAATGAATTAAGTGAATTAAAAAAAATAAGCAGTTTATAAAATCAGTCTCATGTTTTTGGGTTTTCAAAAAAGGTTTTTTTTAACATTGGCCGTTTTAATACTAAACAATATAGTTTAAATAAAAATATATATTTTTAACGTAAAAAACTATAAAGTTTTAGAAAAAAATAGTAGAAAGCTATTCAATCTGACCATAAAAAAGCTGACAACCACTTTTGGATGGATTATTTACAACATTTAATTTCTTCAAAAAATGTTTTTTTAGGAGTCTGTTGAGTTAAAATTTCAATTTTTGTACTTGAAATATTAATTTACACAGCAATCACATAATTATTTGTTTTTGAATGTGCTTTGCAAAAAAAATTATTACAAACAGAGCACGTTTTTGTCGATTTAGTCAAGGCATCATGGCGCATTGATTTGACTAAAATCACTGACTTGCTTTGTTTTGGTACACAAGTAGTATTTTTTTTGTCTGAGGTAAATCCATTAATAAAAGGTTCTACAGGGCTGTTTCCTTTAGATAAAACCTCTGGAGGTGTCTCATTTGTTTCTGCCAAGTGTTTTCACGTGAATAACATTTCTTTCTTTAAACACATTAACTAACTCAATGAAGTAGAACCAATTATTGCTGGGCCGGAGTGGTTTGAGACCATTTATAACGGTTTTTACTATTAAAATGACTTACAAAGCATGAGCATTGATTGGTTTTAGGAATCATGAAATAATTCTATTCAGGGTCTTCGTTTACCTCTTGCTCGCTCCTGAAATCATGATTGCTAATTTTAGTCTCCGCATCAGTAATATCACTGTCATTTCCAAAATTTTGATCCATTTCTTCAAAATTCGATTGCTCATTATCTGCAATCAAGCTTCTAATAGCTTGTTCTGTCATTCATCCAGACATTTTAATTGTTAATTATGAAAAATAATCAAAAACAAAAATATCTACAACAAAAAACGACAATCATAAACGGATTCGTGGGGTACTTTAACCCAGATAATCCTGAAATTTTTTTTACATCCGAAATTCATAATTTTTGGATATGTTGTTGAATTTGCTAAAAAAATAATGTTGTAGAAGAAGAAATAAAAAAATATATTTTTTGAAGAGTTTTATTGGAAAAAATAAAGTGTCCTTTTATAAGGACAATAGTAATATCCACTACCTAAACAACATTGTATGAGAAACATAAAATATTGAGGTGGGATTCATTTTCCAATGTAGTTTTTGTGTTTATATATCTAATTATCTGTTGCATCATGTGATTTCACATGATGATGTGTGAAGTGGACATTAAAAAAGTAGTTTTTTTTTATTATTTTTCGTGATATGGAATGAAACATTCGATGTGCAGTGTAATACTGCACTTTTTATAATATAATGCGCTGGTTTTTTCTGTGACACTGTCTTCAACGGGTTTGTTTTTCTTGATTCATTATAAAATGATCAAGTCTGTCAGAGCTGGAATCAATATTTTCCAAATTGGAAGGTTTGGGTCTTTTCCTTTGTTTGAAAGATTGCAATATATTGAGAACAACGCGTCTTCTAAATGTTAATTGATCAAGTTTTCCACCTTCGTATCGATGTATTTGCCAGGAATTTTGCATTGCAACGTTATTGAAGTAGAACCACCGTCCACCCGGATACCGCAGAAGTCTGGAGACTTCCATTTATCCGAATTCTACACTTAACAAAACTTTTCCACACCGAAGATGCCATTGTGGGCAGCCTGAAGGGCTGGCCGCCCGAGAACAACCCCTTGTGTGAAATCTTTTGACTACACTCCTTCGATGTCCCTCTAGTCGAGAAAAGCAAACAAAATCATAAAATGTTTATATATACCTATATAAAAAAAAACAATAACAATAAAGAAAAAAAATAAAAAAATATCGCCAACTGTATCACCTTCTCTCTCAGATTTTTCCTCTCCAAGGATTGTTAATATGTCGTTTAGTGATAACGAAGCTCTAAAAAAGAAAAAAAAAACATAATTATAAAGTACAGAATATATTAGATAAGTAATTTTGAAAATGAAACACAATAAAATTTTCCTATATATTAAAAGTGGAATAACTATATATTGTGTTTCATTTTAAATATTATTAATATGGACTTCCACCTAGAACCGTCGGTCGATAAATTAAACTTTATATTAGATAAGATTTGTACAAATGTCTAAAGTAATTTTTAATGCTAATCGATGTGAAGTGTAAACATATTTTGTGACAAAAAGTTGAAGAAATATAACTTGTCTTTATTACGTATACCTATAAAATAGCATACGTATGTTACTATTGTCCTTTTAAAAGGACACTTAAATTTAACATTACCAGATTATCACATATTTTCAAATATTATTTTTTTTATAATTCAATCATATTTTAACAACATTTAAGTACACAAAAATAAAGCATGCATGTATTTTTTAATTAATATAAAAAAGTTATTTACCGTTTTTTATCCAAAGGTGGCGGCGACATCAACACAAAATCTGTAGCACTATTTTAAATTCCAAAAACTTGATCCCTCTTCACAAAACAATGCTCAAAACTGTTTTATGATGCAAGTTTATTCATTAGCTACGCAAATGGACTAACACGACTGCTTAGGAACAAAATAAATTAAAGATATATCCATATATATCGAGATACTACTACTGTCCTTTTAAAAGGACAATAGTATTATCTGGGTTAAGACCCCAGCACCCTTGTAGGTCAGGATCCAATGACCGCTTCGTCACACAAATTCGTGCACTGTAAGTTCATAACGAATACTGAGAATACATGGAGGGTTGACGCCCTAGCTTGAAACAGGTGGGAGTGGTAACCAAAAGTATGGTCGGTGGGGTATTTTTGGACCCCGCGAAACCGTTTGAGGGTTAAGACATGCAGGATGGTTGGAAAACCTAATCGCTGAAACACTATCACTCGTGGTTAGATGGAAGAAATCACTTCACAGTGATAATCTCGCCACTGCATAGGTATCGTCTTAGTATTTTAAATTTTGTATTTATTTGTTAACGCTGTTAAATAATGATTATGATGCTGATGAATCTGGATGATTTTGTTTTGACGCCGTTTAACATTCCCTAAAACGTCGACTCAAGGGCGCCGGCGAAGAGTGCATTCTTCTGACTATCTCTCGATGGCACCGGTAGGCGATTCCACGTAACCGGCTCAACAGCACCAAAAGCCCTCTCATAAAAGTTAGACTTTCCGACTCTTTTGAGCTCAGTAAGTCTATTCAACGATGTTCTAAAATAATAAATAAATAATTACAAACCTAGATCAATAAAACCTATTTATAAAAAGTTAAATATCGAGGCATTTACAAAAAAAAAATATCTAACGTAAAATTAACAGTTTTTTTAAGTAAAATGTTGTGTCCATATTAATTTTTATCGAATATTTTTTTATCTAATCTCAAAACAAACGCCCGAAATTTTGTTCAAACAGGAAAAAACCATGGCTTATCATTTAACCAACATTAGGTAAATATGTATGTATATTGTAGGTATCTTTATTTTTTTATATAAATTTATAAAGAGATGTTGTGTGTTGGTATGTATTATGTTAACCTGTAAACAGATCGGTTATTTACCTATGAAGATACTAGTTTTGTACTCGGTTTCCCTCAGAGAGAAGTATGTAACTAGCCAGGAGTTGTTCGGTAGCCTGGCGGCGGAGTCTTATGCACATGAGATTCACGGTTCGATTCCAGTTCTATGTTTCTCAACTATTGCACAAAAGGTTTGATCCCAGCTGGTGCCGACAAACTCCCTTTTTCACGACACAAGCTTTTAGCTTACTGCGAAACATGTATGAGGTTGAATTTGGGTTTATAACAAAAACCTATTTTTAAAAAAAATCATCAATCGATATCATCACGGAATTTCCCAAAAATTGGGAAGCCAGCGTGGAACAATTGTGTAGACGTAATTAAAATGCTGAAGTTTTAATAATCTAAGTCTAGCAAATTAAATAAAATTTCATTTAACAAAAAATAAGACATCCAGGATAAATGGTTAACCTCATTACTGAATTTAAGATAAAAGGTCTTTAGTTTTTTTCAAACACTTGTTTTTTACAAGATACTCTTAAAATTAGGAAAAAAAGTGCTCCATTGGATTAAAATGACTATGAGTAATTTGAAAACATACACATGAATGTTCATACCTAAAAATGAACACACTAAAATATATTTGCTACTATAACAGTACCTAATACAAAGATTTTTTGTGTAAATAGGGGTACCTAGATAAAATAACGTTAAATTATAACAAAGCATTCTTTTTTTCAAATAATCGTTCATTTTAAATGAGAATATCTACATCTTATGTATTTATGTATGCTGGATGATTAATTTGGCGCCGTTTAATGGAGCATCTCGAACAAGCGGGGCAGCCAGTGGACGGACTGAATGCAGTAAACACTCAGATCGTCTTCTTTGTGCCAAAAAAATAAAAAGCCATTCAGGGTGGATAGTACCTATGCCTCATCGCTGAATTTCAGATGTTAATTGTCTTATACGTGAGCTTTCACAAACACTTGCTTTTTAGTTTTCATATATTGAGTTCTATAAAACCGCATTTTCCAAATCACTTTGAAGTTTGTGCGAAAAATAACAGAGAAAAATGTGAAAAATAAACACGGTTTTAGTTTTGATACTTATTTTAAATTCTTACATATTATGTATAATGTTCAAATGATATAGGAAGGTATTTATAAAATGATACAATATATTCCCAAAATATCATACTCAACAATACGAAGGTACTGTCCAGGTTACGAACATTATAATGCGCCCGTTTGCCCATTAAGTCTCAGAATCCTCTAAATCCCAGAATGTCAGGCCACAGTCATAGGCGTACCTTGGGTCTCAAAAAAAGTTTTAAAAAAATGTCAAAAATAGTATATGGGAAAAGTTTGAAAACATTGTCAACGAAGCATCGACCTATAATGTTTAATCTAAAAATTCAAAAGAAAAATTGGTAATGCGACCTATCAAAATTTGGGACCTTAATTATTTAATTATTTATTTATTCATTCAAACGGCTCAGATGCCTGTAACAATAGTACCTACCTATATATTTTGATCATTTTACAATACATAATTATAATATATAAACAATAATAGTTAAATTAAAAAAAACATCACATAAAGAATACTTCATGATTTATACTCGTATGACATCAAATAAAAAAAGGAAAAAAATAGTAAAATTTAAAAACAAAGTGACAACCAGATGAGTTAAAATAATTTCATGACTTGTGTTTTTTTATAAATTCGTTTTTAAATTTGTTTTATTTTTATTTTCATGAAAGATAGAGTTTTATATATTCCGTAAAATATTAATATTTTTTTATTGCAATAATTTTGTAAATGGCTTTAATCCGTGTGATGTTAAAATATATAAATAAATTTACATCTTAATACTCGTGGTATGGAGTGAAATAAGAATATATTATTAAATTATTATGAATTTCGGAAAGTGTTTCATGGTAAAATTAGTACCTCCTGAGTTACTTACTTTTAACCATATAGATCAATGCTTTGAAGTGGAAATCTGTCAAAAATCGTTAAACAAAAACGATAAGATTTTGAAACGTTTCGGAATTCCATTACCAATATGAAAATGGGGGCTAGAAGTTTTGTATTTTACAAACCAAATCATGAAAAATGAGATCAAAAAAAGATCCGCACAGTAATTGACAGTTTAGTCGTGACAAAATATTTTTATTAAACTGCTGCACTCCCAAAGAAAAATCTTGGATACGCCCTTGCTCACTGTAGACTGTAGGTACCTGTTACCTGGTAGGTACCAATACTCCATGCTGTAGTCCGCTGCCAACACATCTAATACCCTTCTGAAAAGGACCGCTGGGATGTCAACTCGTTTCCTGAGATTTTATATCAGCCCCCAAAATTTTATCCACGATGATAATGTTATTATTTTATAAACCTTTTGTTATTATTATTTTGTTTTTGTTTCGTGATATTAATATATTTTTATGATTCAAGGTGTGATTTTTTTTCAGGACAATGTGTGTACAGAAAATTATCTATTTTTTTATAGTGTTTAAAAATATTTCTACAATACAGCCTTTAAAGACAAATTGTTTCTTTATTTCTTATCATGAATTTGTTTTTTATGCCACGTAAATGACGATCTTCTTTTGAATGTTTCTGTTTTCTTAAAATACAACTACAAATTCTTGGGAGATATTATTGCGATGGTTTTGATAGATAGATATAATTATTGGACAATATTTAAAAATCTTTTACGTGCCAAAGCTCCTCAAGGACCCTGTAGAATTCATCAGTAGTAGGACTGATTATAAAAAATAAATGAATTAATACATTAAATGACAATCTCGGATTCATAAAATTAAAAAAATATACAAAGTGGCTTACTCGTTGGTTCCTAAAAAAAATGAACAAAATTTCCATTCTAATCTATAAGTTTTCAAATATCATATTATAGGCAAGTTTTATTTACAAAATAAATAAGGTTTCATTTATCGAACGACGGTTCTTGGTGGAAGTTCATATTAATAATTTTTAAAATGAAACACGTTATAAACTTATTCCACTATTGACTTTACTTTTGTCAGACGATGACAGCGAAAGCTCTAGAAAACCGCTCACAAAAATAAATATAGTCAATGATGGAATAACTTTACTTTTGTCAGACGATGACAGCGAAAGCTCTAGAAAACCGCTCACAAAAATAAATATAGTCAATGATGGAATAACTTTACTTTTGTCAGACGATGACAGCGAAAGCTCTAGAAAACCGCTCACAAAAATAAATATAGTCAATGATGGAATAACTTTACTTTTGTCAGACGATGACAGCGAAAGCTCTAGAAAACCGCTCACAAAAATAAATATAGTCAATGATGGAATAACTTTACTTTTGTCAGACGATGACAGCGAAAGCTCTAGAAAATCGCTCACAAAAATAAATATAGTCAATAGTGGAATAACAATATGACGTGTTTCATTTGAAAAATTATATTCTACAAAACTATTTCAGTAAAATGATAGGAAAAAATATTTTAGAAAATCAGATCAAAAAGTATAAAACAGTGCACTAACTATTAGATTGTTACGACTTTATGCAACATCTTCCAGACAACCCTATCAATAAGTGTTTGTGAATAAAATCTGACATGAAAAAAACGGCCTAAAGTTATGTTCATTCAATGCAGTTAGTTTAAGGGTTCCCCACCTTGGGAACCTTGGGACAATGTCATGATGGAAAGCAAAAATCGGTAGAAAAGAATGTTGTTAGTAGCGTGAAGATCAGAAGATTTTCACCATGTTCAAAATATGATTTAATGCTGAGTTAGAAGGTGTGACGCATATCCCAGATCACCCTTGGATGAAACTTGATGACGAAATTAAAAATAAAATGCCTAAATACGTGCATTAAATGCTATCACGTATTCAAACTGCGTATGACTATAAATAGGTACAGGCATGCATTCGTTATAAATTATAACACTCTCGCGGTTCTATTGTACTATGTAATAATATTTTATCATTCACCCTAATATTGCTAACATGACGACCAGAGTTTAATTATTATTATTATTATTTGGACTATGAAGGGTTTTACTGTACTCGGTAGTAGGTAGGTGTTATGTATCGCGTGAATATTGGATGTATTGCAATGACATGCCACAGGCCGCTAAAATTAATGGCCATAAAAGATTACCACACATACTAGCTTAATTAAATCAAAATACTACATATACTATAACTAAAAACATACACATATGTTTCTAGTCACTTTATCTCTGTTTTCTGTAACAATTTTATTTATTATTTTTAGTAAAAAAAATCAATTTTAAGTAGATATAACATAATTATAATTTATTATCATGACATATACGTAGAATTTGTAGGGAAAGTGGAAACCCTATATTGTAAATGTTCGCTTTCTCTGGGATCGCATTGGCTGAAGGCTGTAATGGTCCCAGTAGAATATAGTGTCATTTTAATAATAATAGGTACATGTAGACAATTTACACAGATCGAGCTCATCGAGCACGTTTATATTTAACACTCAGACCCTGGACAATAAATGATAAAGGACGTTCTTTATTAAATTTGGCTTTTGCCGGGAATTGAACCCGAGATCTCGTCACACAAAAACAATGGCGTCACACCGGCGATATCACATTTTTACAGGGATGGATACCTCGACCTTGAAAAAGCATTCGATAAAGTAGAATGGGAACAACTTTTTAAGACTCTAAACCAGTTTAAGGGTCTGGAGAGAATCTGGAGCTTATACAAGAACGAAATGGCTGTGATTAATGTATGGAGCATTCTGCTTTATGGTTGCGAGACGTGGACCATCAGCAAGAGGGAAAGCGGACGGTTGGCGGCCTTTGAAATGTGGTGCTACAGACGCATGCTGAAGATCCATTGGTCGGAACACATCGAAAACGAAGAAGTATTAACCAGGGTAGGCGAAAAAAGGCAACTTCTTAAGAGAATCAGCCAACAACGAGCTAACTGGATTGGCCACAACATCAGGCACCCAGGACTACTCATCGCCATTGCGGAGGGTAAGACCGAGGGGACAAATGGCAGAGTATATGGACCAACTGAAGAGGGACATGAATTGTGACTCATACGTAGAGCTGAAAAGACTGGCTGAGAATAGGGAGGAATGGAGAAGAAAGTCAAAACTCGTTGCAGACCAATCCAGTGGATTGTAACTCATTATATATATATACAGGGATACAAACAGCTATATACAGGTAATAATCACAGAATTGTATAAAGCCAATAGTAGACCATTAAAGTCCCTTTTCATAACCAATATGTAATACAAAGTAATGAATACAACAATAATGCCAGACATGTGGATTCCAACAAACTTAAGTATGGGACAAAATACAAAAGAATAAAATCAAAAAACAATTTGAACATGTTATGATTCAAAATTCGCTATAAGTTTAATAAATAATTAATAAAACATGTAAAACAAGCATGTTACTAGAAAGAATTTTATAGAATCATTTGACCAATTTTCAAACATATTATGTAGGTTAGTATTTATTAGAAACAATCTGAAAATATACATCATATTATTATTATTATCGCCATGAGGTTACCAGCTGATGTTAAATTTTCGTGACGAAATCCACGGAAAATAGCAAGTCACTTAAAACACATTAAGTACTTTTAATATCTGACACGTTATAAATAATAAGAATATTTCCGAAATTACCCGTCATTTTCAACACTCAGTGATACCCATCGATGACTATTCTCTGCAAATTTTATTATACAGATAGAGTGGGAGATTTATCTTTCATATTGCTTTTTATTAAATATTTCTATAAATTACCTAGAATATACTGATATTCTAGGTAATTTTTAAATTCTTCCCTTTACGTCTACATTTGGGCTTATAATAAGTAGTTTTTTAATAAAAAAAATATTGATTGCTTAACAGATACCTGCCTTTTAGAAGATTCCTACTAGAAAACTTATAGAAAGAAGTGACTGACCTATTTTTTTTTCTTTGGAGACCATAATACGTAGTTCCAAGATATTTAATATCTTCAATTCAATAATGAAGTTGATATGCCACACATACTGAATTCATTTTAATTTTTTAGCACGGAATGGATGACCAATATGTTTACAATATGCAGTTCGTTCCATTACTGCATCACTTTTAGAAGATACTGTGATGACCGGATGTAATATCAAAATTTTGTTAGTATGAAATAAAGGTATGTCACAAGAAAGATTTTATCGAAATTTTAATTTATTAAACATGCGCGTTTCATCGAGGGTTAAATAAAATATATAAAACAAATTTAAATGGGCTGTCGGTCTCATTATAGTCAAAATTATTGCGCCGTTTCAGACTTTTTCAGCGACCGACAATCTTAAAATCCTACAAATGTTCGCTGTTATACTGGAGAGTATTATTTATGGAAATTCTTAACATTTATTGTTATTTACTTAACTACCATACTTAATAAATATCACAGCGATTTTAAGAAAAATCACAGCTGTTTCTTGTTACAGTAATTGAGATATACAGTGCCAGATTATTATGGGACACCATTATATTTTTATTTTTGGCATACTATTAGATTATTAGGTAATTGACTTGGTGTAAGTTTTTGACCTCGAAACGATTCTTGAATCTAGAATTTGATATAAAGTTTATCAATACAATTTTTTTGTTGCGATACAGTTTTCCTTTACCAGGAATATCCACTACCGTTAAGACGATTTGGTACATCTTCTTCAGATTTCAGACTCTTTAAAACCTTTCTTCCTTCCGACTGAAACAAAACGGCTGATGGTTCTGCCATTTTTACTACCAATCTTATTCTATGCAGATTTAACTTTCGTAGATAATACTGAAGAATTCTGTATTAAACTGAAATAAAAATCGACCGATTACCATCTTAAGAAACAAATTGAAAATCTCACTATTTACCGGCACCCTTGTTGATACGGTCTTGCTAAAGTGAAACGGCGTAAAAATCAAATCTTCAATCATCATTATAAGTACAAATCTTAAACATTTGTTTTGACTTTGTTTTCAATTGCAAAGTGCATATTACTTATATACCTACCTATCTTATAGTTATCTTGCTCTGCGTGCTATCTATTTTTGTATATTGTAGAGTGTGTTTGTGTTTGTTTACTTGTTTGTTGTTTTGGGTATCTACTATATATATCTCACTCACTCACACGTCTCTGTTGTAATCAATAAGACACCATTGATATTTCACCGTTGCCATTTATAAATCTCACAACAAAACACTTTAAGCTCCTCTCATACTGTTCAAATTGAAACGTCGACTTGCGTTCGATTAGTTGGAAACTATCTCGATACCAATCTTTGTAGGCATGTCCCAAAGTACAGTAGATAAGAGACTAGCTGCTGGCATATGGAAGGCATTTTTTTTTCAATAAACTTGGTTTTGAAATAAACATACATGCATGCAAGCGAATCTTGGAGATGGTTGAAAAGAGATGAATGTGGACTAAATGCTGCGGAAATGTGATTACTGAGGAGAATGATTGGTAAAATATTGCGTGATAGAGTGAGGAATAAGGATGTTAGGAGAATGGGTAGATGCGAAATGAGCGTTTTGTATAGAATGTGTGTTAATAAGTCTAAAATATGGCTTGGACATGTAGAGTGAATGGACGATGAAAGGATGAAGTAGAGGGTGTATTTATCTGAAAGTAGGGGTGTGAGAAAGCTCGAAATACGAAGCTTGACCACCAAGATGCAATCCTCAAGGATGGTCGCGTGTTAAGTAAGAGAAATCCGCGTACATGTATGATAAATTGCATAAATATGGAAGACGTAGGTATTTAAAGATAAGCTAATATGGCGTTCTGTTCTTTCTGCTAACCACACATGGGATACTGCGTAAGGATAAAGATTTAAAATAGAGTTGAACGATGACTTTTTCACAAAGGCGCCATCTCTTCCAACTAACCCAGAAGTTTGTTAAATAGGACACTCGAAACCAGGAAATCAGCGGAGGATCTACTCGTAAAAAATACAAGTATCTAAATATTCATGATGACGTATGCTACCCATTCTAAATATATTAACTTGTTTGATACGGAGAAAATGATTTGCATGTTTATTTTATGCAGTTCGTTCGCTAGCTACCTCATTTGTAATGACACCGTGATGGTATAAATTAATGAATCTATGTAGGTAGGTACCCAAAAATTATAACTTAAATTTTATTCTTATAAAATTTAACGTTTTCTTTCAATTAACTCCATAAGAACATCAAATGAGGTATCCATAATACCTATGCCTACATGAAAATAAAAAAAACAAACAAATAGTGCCGTCAAAATAAAACGTGTAGGTAGTTTCATAACTAATTCCATTATTTTGCGATAACCAAATCAGAATTGCACAACTCCACTCATATATATGTACGAGTATGGAGATTTTATAGCTAGACCAATATAATACGTACTTTCGACTACTGGCGTTGAAAGGTTTATTTATTATTCGATTTCTGATGTGTGTGCGAATTTTATATGCGCGGTAATATGTCATATGGGATTTTTATCTGAAGAGAAACCCGCATTTGTTTACAAAGAGAGAAAAGCTTGCTTTGTGAGGGAGTAGTAGCTGGATCGGTGGTGGAGTTTTATTCGTATTACTATATTTTTATTATTGATGTGTAAGCAGAAAGAACTTTCAAATCGAATTATTCAATAGAACACATACATACATACATTAAGTTGTCAATGAAGTTTGTAAGAGAGAACTTAGGAACGGAAATAATAGATTTCCAACTCTTTTTTTCTATTACCATACCAGCTTTTACAGCATACCTACTCGTAAACTTACAAAAGTATTGAGTGACCAATCCTTTGTCTGTAATCTCCGTGATACAGGAGAGACGATGGGTCATGTTCTGAGAATGCCCAATGATAGTTGGCCAAAAAGAGCACTGTTATTCAGCCCACAAGAGCTTCGATGTCCTGGACGTCCCTTTTTTACAATACACAGTTCCTATAATAACGATATCAGAGCGCTGGGAATGTCGTGGAAAGAGGTGACCGCAATCGGCGCAGAGTCGCTCTGAATGGAGGAGGCTGGTTTCTACCCTGCGCTCCCGAGAGGAGCGTTGAGGGCAATGATGATCCTTTGTCAGCATCTTTGTTAGTAATGAAATTAATAAACAACAATAATTATGCAGGTAAAGATATTATATGTAAAAATAATAATCGAATCAGTTATATTTCGAATATTACACAACTGATATCTTATGTGATAATCAACAGATTGTGTAAATTTCTTAAAGTAAAAAACAGGAAAGGTGTTCTGATATTTATGAATCGTATAACATGTAGGTATGCTCAACAGATATCGAACATAGTTTTTTGAAACACAGGAATTGGTGAACATACCACAAGACCATAGTTGGTTTAGTTGAAAAAAATTGCACCCCTACAATAAACTCCAGGAATCGGTGGGATTGGTAAACATATCACTAGTTGGGTTATTTGGACGAAATCGCACCTCTGCGATAAACTCGCCCTGTGTGTATTGATTTTATTATTGTTTTTGATTTCTATGTGTTTTGTGTAAATTTGCTTGTGATCGATGTAAAGAGTAAATTAATTAATAAATTAAGTATATTTGAACCAACCAAAGCCGATTCCTAAGTATCGAAACACCTTCTTTGTTTCCTACTCAAAGGAGCTTGCACAATCTGTTTGATGTGCAGATGGGGTGTTTTTGAGTAATATTCTTAGTATTATCTTCATATTGTATAAAAATCCAGTAAAATCTGAAAATTATGTTTAATACCTATATCTAGTTATAGATATGTACATAAAAAAAACTCAGTTCATTGTATTAATATATATTTAAATCACTGAGTACTCGTATATATCTATGTTGCAGTCAAACGCATGAACGCAGATCTATAACAGAATAACCATTCATGTTCTAAAATTAAATTTGAATTTCGAAGCTGGTGCCCATTCAGTGAGATGAATATTGTTATAAATAGAAGAGCACTGCATAAACTGAACTTAAAATTATCATTAACTAATCTTACCACTCCCGTCTATCAATAAGACAGATATGTATATATGTGTATCTTTGGAATATTTCAATGTGCATAGACAATGATAATATGATATGAATTAGAGTCATGATAGGTAGGTATATGCACCAGAGAATATAATGCAGTATCCAATACTTATATTCGATTCAGAATGGTCGAATATTTTGTTACGAACATTGCGTGAAGTCAGCTATTGCATTAAATATTAAGGTTCAAATATATCCCTTCTCATGCATTCAAGTCTCATTTTTTTCTTTTTTAGAGATTTTTTCATAATGAAATATGTTCCATATGTGTAAAAAATACAAAAAATTCAATATTTATTTGTGTTGCATTTTTATCAGTTAATTAAATTTATATTGTTTTTAATTTTACTTTTCTTTAATCTCGTGATCTGTCAAAATCACAGAAAAACTTGACTGTCTAATGCCAGGAAAAATCACCTATCCAGATTAACAGGATATCAAAGGATAAAGCTCAAAACGCGGTGCCTAAAATATCTGAGTTCAAAAATAATTTACTTTACAATATAATAGCAAGTGTTTTAAATAATAAATATTTGAATTTTGGATTTATAGATTTACTTATTTTATTTCATAACTTGTTTGTTTTTAATTTAAATTTTACATTATTAGTATGATTGTATTAGTATTATATTTTTTCGTTATGCCCATTGTTATATGCTATTGTTGATTATTTTTTTTTGTTTGTTTATGTAGGCATGTAAAATATTTATAGCGGTGTACATTTCTAATACAATAAAGAAAAATCTATAATTATTGAACGAAACGCAGATAAAATATGAGAGAAAAATATTATATAAAGATTGTAGCTTCCTTTTCACAGTATTAAAAAAACGTGATGTACCTTCGGTACCTATTTAAAAAGATAATTAAATAAAATATCTTCATTATCGATCTTTTTTCAGATGTCTATTTTTTACAACAACAAAAAATGCACAATATTCACCGAATGAAAAAAAAGCTTGACAATCTGCCAAGGAAAACGATACGAGTGCATTTGATAAATGATAAGATTATCAAATATACAATTTATTATTATGAATACATGAATAACAGATAGGTGATTAGATAAAATGTCTGATTTATAACCATCATCAACGACACAAATCATTCTCAGCGTTGAACCAAGTAAGAACCCGAGTAAATACTTTTGATTTCAATACACCTATAATACATGCAGTTATTCCAATACAAATAAATAAACGAATGAACAAACAAACAGTGCGATTATTTTATATACTGTGTTGCCAGAAGTTAATCTTTGACGATCTAAATTAGATTGTGTTGTTCCAACCACAGACAGATCCATCATGTCGAATTAGCAAACTGAAGATTCCATTCTCTTTTAAACATCTGACAACACTGAATGACTCCCTTATTACTATTATTATTATTCTCATTGGTTGACGATGATGATTCAAATTTAGAATGTATTCACAGACGCTCTAGCTTCTGTTGTTCGAATTTTAGAACAACAAATTCAAACATTGCAATGTGTCTTACTTAGTGGAATTATTATTATACGGTTTGACAGCGAGCGAAATCAATTTGATATACTTACATCCATCTTGCATTTATTTTATTGCAATTTAAATTATTTCTTTTTTTGGGGTAAGTTACATATGCATTAAACATTATTTCCGAAAATTAACTGTTTTGAGTGATACGTGATTTAATTTAAATTTAATTTAAACATTCTGTTGTTCAGAGAGAGTGGAGTTCAAACTGTGCCTCACGATCTACAAGTCTTAAAGCGGCAAAGCACCTCTAAGCCTTGCTGAGGTGACCACTGCATTTAGGTTCCACCGCTGTCAATAAACTTGTAGAACCCAACAGGGCAAACACTTCCAAATTCGCAGAGAAGAGATCTAAGACAGAACCAGCCCACTGGAACATTCAGAAGTTAAAAACATTATTACTGTTCGAGTGAAGTCACGGCGCCCTTGAAATGTTCACGGATCATTAAACAGCGCCACATACAAATCGTCCATATTATATTATTGTTATTCATATTCCAGTTGAGAAATTTGAGTTTTTTTTTTAATTATTGAAACATCCCACACCTAAGTAGGTACCTATGTTTAGTGGTGCTGTCGAATTAAACTGCAATTTGAAAAATCGAATGAAAATTTATTGACGTGATCAATTTGTCTCTAAATTCTTATTCCTGCAATTAGTAGACTTGTCGGTACATTAACATCAAACTTCCCTGACAATCTTATAAATTAATTACACTGCGGTTCATCACACGTATCTATCGCTATTAATTTGCGAAGCAGTTTGCATTCACAATAAAATAAACATATACCTACCATAAAATGTATCTTATCGAACTATCTATACAATCACAGCACCTTTTATAAATGGGGTAGTCAGTGGGTCTCTGAATATTTGGTGCATATGATTTTGTCATGTATTTATGTGTAAAATTGTTTTGTTATCAATGTATTAAATAATTTCAATCTATTAAAAATTCATTCTTTCACATTTCAATGATAATTATTTACATGTCTTATAAAATTTAACAATTTTCTGTTTAACTTGACATCCTTTTACTCCATTACAAATTTATATTTTTAATATATGTATTACTAAACTTTTTATTGACATTTTATAACCAGCACTTCAATATTTTCATTAGTCTTTCATAATATATGTTTTGATATGTTCTTTTGTAATTGGCTTCTGAGCCGTTTAAATTTATAAAATAAAATAAATAAATAAATAAATTGTCTATTCTGTCTTTCATATGCAGACGATCGCATTTTCTTTAAATCATGCACCCCGGAATCCAAATCTGCTCTTGAGCAAGAAGTCGTTTCGTGCATAACGGACATTTCATCCTGGATGTCTAACAATATGCTTAAAATCAACCCCACCAAAACTGAATTTCTCTGGATAGCGTCTCCACGAAGACAACATCTCATAAACGCTGACCCTATTCGTGTACAAAACGTGGACATAGTCCCATCTAACCACGTAAAGTTCCTCGGAGCGCATCTTGATAACGCCCTTACGATGGAGAAACACATATCATCTACTGTTAGTAGTGTTTTCTATACTTTAAGGCAGCTCAAGAACATAAGGAAAAATATATCAACCGACGGAGCTGAAACCATAATTAACTCATTCGTCGTATCACGATTGGATTACTGCAATGGCATCCTCGCAAATCTTCCGCAATATCAACTCCAGAGGATTCAGTCCGTTTTTAACGCGGCTGCACGTTTCATTTACCAACTAAATCGCTCTGCACACATATCTGCCACCCTTCAATCTCTTCACTGGCTCAGATGTCCGGAGAGAGTTGAATTTAAAGTGTGTTTGACAGTATTTAAGGCACTTCATGCTATGGCCCCAGAATATATCATGGAACTCTGTGGTAGACGGGCGTTAAGTCATAGACAGACAACACTTAGGTCTTGTCAAGATATTACAACTAAATTGGAGGTGACCAGTACTGTATCGAAACCAGTGTACGTGGAGCGTGCTTTTGCAATATCGGCACCTGTAGTCTGGAACAGGCTTCCACAAATGATCAGAGAAACGCAGGACATATCTCGTTTCAAGAACCAACTGAAGACTTATCTATTCAAGAAATCTCACGGAATAATCCAAGCACAACCTTAGTTAGCAAAGAGCGCCCTTGAGGTGGATTTTTTTTCACAAAACGGCGCTTTACAAATCATCCAAATAATAATAATAATATAGTTTGTAAATGCTTACTTTGATTGGATGTGAAATGTGTATTTTTTGTTTGGTTGTAGTTGTAAAGGATGTAAAAGGGATAAGCCGTTTATTTGATTAATAAATAAATTATAATTTATTAGAATCTTATGTAAATTTTATTTTATTTTTAGTAGTTTTGCGTGTCTAATTTGCAAATTCTGCAATTGACTGAGTTATCTTGTAAATATTGTGAAACGAAAAAACTTATTCGAATAATATACCCATTATCTGTCAATTTTGATTTCTCAAAACAAAATTCTATCTATTAGAGTAGCCGAAAGGGACGATACACCATAAAAATCAATTTTTATTCAAGAATTAATCTGTAAAATGTTTTTACAATGTTTAATTTATTGTAAAAAAAACCAACGACAAACAATTAATTATTTTGTTTTTCAGTTCCTATGTAATATTCGATTTTCACGGGATGCTCGAATTGCAGAAATAATTAGGACGCATTTTAATTTTTTAGGGTATTGCGATTTTTTTTTGGGAAAGTTTTCTTTACTTCAAACAACATTTTGGAAAGCTGCGAAACGTTACATTGTATGCAGAAGGTAGAAATATCTTGAGAAGACACAGTATCAGATTTTGTCAGATAGTCGAGAGCAATATTGCATTATTATATTTATAATGGGAACATTCGGACAGCTGATGTGAGATTCTTAGCCACATATAGGTAGAGACATAGCTGTCAAGATTGTTCATTGACCATTACAATATAAATGTGTCACGGTATAAATAAATAAATAAATAATAATAATATGACATACAGTAAGTCTTAATGGTTTAATTCTCAAAATGTCTTATATTTAAGATTTGTATCGCTTATAAAGAGTAAGATATGCAAAATGTTCATCTCCATTTCAAACTTTCATTGAAGTGTATGGGTAATTTTTTAAACGCGATTATTTATTTATTTATTTCAACGTCATACGGCTTATGTCTTATAACAAAATTATTACAAAAAAATATATTTTGAAAATTTCATAGAACACGAAAAACTCTCTTTCATAAAATTAATGAGTAAAATAAAAGAATCAATTCAAAAACAAATTTAAGAAATGAATTTACAAACAATAGTAGGTACAAGTCTTAACTTTTTCAGTGCGAGCCACATCTATGTTTGGGCGCTATTGTCCGTGCCACTGCTGCTATCCACAAACATAGATGTGTTAGCCTATTTTGTCGAATATCTTTTCATAAAGAGGCATTTATTGACAACATTTGTTTGTAAAAATATATTTACATATATCTAATGATATCTTGTGGATATCTAGACATTTTTATTATTATAAAACTAAGAAATTTGATTTATAAATATAATGAAAAATCTTGTACGTTTTCGTCATTTAAAATACGCGCCATTATTTTGCGCAAGTGTATGTAAGTCTTGGAACCTTATCCAAAACATGAGGATTGTGGTTTTAGGTGCATAGTACTTAAAAAATAAAACATACAAAGTATTTCTGACTGATATAAGAAAATGTTCATTATAAACTTGCATCCGTATTAGTTTTGCATTTTTATATTATGTGATATACATATCTCAGTTTTGAAATAAACAAACCTATATATTTTACATAAGTGACGGTACCAGAAGGCACCGTCACTTATGAATACTAGGTAAAACGATGCGTGATAGAGTGAAGAATTATGATATTAAAAGAATGAGCGGATGCAAGATGAGTGTTGTGGACAGAATGCACGTGAGTAAACTACGGTGGTTTGGCCTTGTTGAACGAATGAACGACGTAAGAATGACAAAGAGGATATACTTGTCTAAAAGAAAGGGTGTAAGAAAGCGCGGGCGTCCGAGAACCACGTGGCTTGATCACGTGGATCAAATTCTCAAGGACGGCCGCGTTTTGAGTAAGAGGAACCGACGTACGTGTATGAGAAACTGTATGAATGTGGAGAAAACGAAGGAAGTGTGTAAAGATAGATTTGTTTGGCTTTCCGTTCTCTCTGCCTAGCCCACTTGGGACACGACGTGAGGGTATAGATAAATAGATAGATAGATACCTACATATGCCTATGTTTACTAAATGAGCAAAAATGAGCATAATATAATAATTTTCGCTACACTAGTTAGAAGATGACAGTAAAAATTAAGGAAATTACTACTACACCATCATGGTATATACCTACCTCAAATGGGAAAACCAGTAGACCGTTTTCGTTCAATAAACATACAAACTGTTCTCTCGGTGTCAACAAAAAAACATGAAATTCAGGATAGGTAGCGTACCCCACCGCTGAATTTAAGACGCATTTTTTTGAACATTGCCTTTTACGGGACACTCGAAATCTACGGAAAGGAGTGAAAGACTTATTATTTGTCGAGTGCTCCACGGAATCAGAGGAATTCGCTTAATGTATTCAACATTTTAATTAAGCCAACAATAAAATGATGAACTAATCTAGTGGTAAACATGCTGTATCCCAAGTGACGTAAACAGAGAGAACAAAATGGCATATACCTAGATCTATTATTACATATTTCTTTCGCTCGTCTACATTCATACAATTTCTCATACACCCACGACAATTTCTCTTACTCAGCATACGGCTGATTATCTCTAACAAAATATCCAATATTGCATGTAGATTAATAAGTAAATATGTAAGGTTTTACGAACACTTTAATGCTAGCATAAAAAAGTGGGATACCAATTCTATTCTAGGAGACTCCATGGAATAATTTTAACCTAATTAAAGTAAACATTTGCTTAAGCTGTGAAGCACTCGGTAGATGATAGGTGTGAGTTTTCGAGTGTCTTGCAAAAAGCGGATATTCGAAAAAGAATACATTTCATGTCTTAAATTCGCGTTGAAGTATACTACCCAATACTAAATGTTTATTTTTTTATTGCATACAACCGGTCCGTTGGCTTCACCATTTATGTTAAACGCCGTAAAGATATGAATGGATGAATTACTATATTGTGGACCCAAAACATACTATTATTGTGATAAACCTTACTTTAAAATTATTTTACGTCATAAATTAAGACAATGCAATATGTCTTCGTCGGCTTTCTAGGATAAATGCGATAAAGATTGGAGACAACCATTAGGCACTGTGTCCCTTACGTTTACAACCATAAGGTAATAAACCTTTTACACGGGAATACCATATGGCTTCAAAATTTCTGGAATCAATATTTATCAATAATAAAATTTGTTCTATGGGATCACACATATTTGTTAATAATATTATTATCTATTTAGTTGCATTTTAATATTCAAACGGGACGTTTCGTACTTTAATCTCGTAAAGAAATTTCGAATAGTGAATCTTTGTGAATTGTGTATAATAGAAAAAATATTTCTTTTGTTTTATTTTATGTACATCCGTAGTGTTATACTGTATTAGTTGAAAAATAATTAATTTTATAAATATTATTCTAACATTTCTCTATATGCGCGCTATTGTGAGTGTGTGTTATGACAGTGATTTTTTATGAAGTTTCAAATATCAGTTATCTATATAAAAGCATATTTCACTTAAAGTAAAAATTGTGCAACTTATAAATAGAGTGAACGATTTGTGCAAGTATCTGTAGAAGAATCGATTCAAAGCCGTTGATGGCTTCATATCTCTGATAGCGACAAAATGATGGGGTGAGTGTACGTTAGGGTGGAACGAATTTTTTTTTTCTCGAATTTTGATTTGGAATAGTTGTATTTAGTTGCCTTTTGCCATCAATTGCCTGCATTAAAAATATAAAAATTATCAGACAACGGTAAGAGCCCCCGACAAGACATCGAATATTTACAAAAAAGACAATTTAGGGGCTATTTGCGCGGCCTACAAAACGATACAGAACTTATTAAAATAAGTTTATTTTATTCAAAAACATATTCAAATATAGTTAACTAGCAGTTTTAATCAAATATTTCATCATTTTAATATACTTTGGTACTGGGACAGTTGAGCAAAGTGCGGGACAAAGCGGGGGCAGCACGCTTCGATCTACGAATTTGCAGTGTTTCGTTTCAACTAGTGTCGATAATATTGTCTCAAGGTGGAAGGTAGCCCGTCAATTATTTTCACCAGTAGGTATTAGTTGATGTACCTACGTTTTTTAAGTGTATAAATATGACTTCTACAAGGCAAAAGTTAAAATGTCCGATATTTGGTGAAAGTGCAGAGTTCAAGGAGAATATACTACTTACGTATGAGAATGTTATGAAATTCTTTGAATGGGTTCGACAAGACTTAAAAATAAAGAACAACACCACAAAATAACCTACATTTTTGGAAAAGTGCCGAAACAGTTGAAACAAAAATTGAAGAATTAGGTATGAATAAAATCTTCTATTTCAATTGTTACACACAAACGAGTTTTACAGTTACTTAAAAAATATCACTCAAAATGTTTTGATTTGATTTGTTTGATTTTGTTTGAAATTTGAAAAATTCTTTGAAGAAACTAAAGGAAAGAAAGGTAGAAGAATTCAGAGTACAAAGTGCAAAGCTTTTTGACATAGCTGCATGTAAATGTAAAGAATTTGTAAACTGTACTTGTTTGAGAGAAAATAAAATGCCAAAAGAGGAAAAAATATTTTTAGAAGACCAACGCACTAACAGACAAATGGTTTTAGGAAGAACGGATCTTATCTAGAGTAAAAAATTGCAGAAAAGAAGATTACGTGCTCTTAAACAAGAAATCAGGCATACCTAATTCAAATACAAGAATTAAAGAAATTTCCTTTTCTTTATATAGGCTAAATAGATCTGAAGTTAGTTCTAATGATGACCTTCCTTCTTGTTCGTCGGCCGCAGATGGTCTTGACACCGCGAACAAAGTGGATCAAAAGCCTATAAAGCTCACGGATGCCAGTCTTTAGTTTGACGATTGTATGCGATAGATACGGAGTATCAGACCGAGCTGCGGCGGTTATCGTATCATAAATGTTCTATATTCTGCTTCTGATGCTGACTTTGAGGCGCAGTCGACTAACGTCGTGGGCAGGATGAAACTCAGAAGAATAAGACAGAAAGTTTTCGAGCAAATTTTAACAGAAGAAAGAGTAACAGAAATTCCTGCCTTATATATTGATGGAAGGAAAAACCAGACGGCTAAAACTGTTTTAAAAAGATCGAAGAGATTTAAAGTGATTGTACAAGAGGAACATGTTTCGATTATTAAAGAACCAGGTTCTGTTTATGTTGGGTATGTGTTTCCAACATCGGGCAGTGCGAGAAATATTGAAAGAGCTATCCACGGCTTTTTGACGACTGAAAATATATCACCAGAGAGTATAATATTGTATATTTGTAATATTTAACATTAATTTCTAAAGTTTGTTATATATTTTAATTTTGCTGATATTTTTGAACTGTTTTCTTCTTGTATACATGTTAAATTGTATGGAGAGTAGAGTAATGATATGTTTTGATGTAAAATGTATTAATTTAGGATTTTATTTTGTATTTAAAAAAGGCAATAGCCGTTTAAAGTTTAATAAATAAATAAATAATGACTGTTGGATGTAATGGAACAACCACAAATACAGGGAATGTGGGAGGCGTGATTGGTTTTTTGGAAAATAGACTATCTCAACCATTGCATTGGATAATTTGTCTCTTATACGCCAATGAGTTGCTATTGACGCTTTGTTTTCCTATTTGGATAGCCCTATAGCAGGATCTAAATCATTTGCAGGTCAAATTGGTATAGCATTAAAGATGGTTCAAAACATTTATGGAAGCTCATTAACAGCACTAGTTATTTGTCGAACGAATTCTTAGCGATTGTGGACCCTGTTTTATTTCGGAACAGTTACTTTGCTCATCCAGAAAACTTGTTGTTGAGTACGATAACAGATACGCGTAAGCACATTAGAGAACTAGCTGCCAGACGCATTTTAAAAGCTCGTCAAGTGAATAAAAATTCTGTTTCGCGTATGTTTGAGGTGCCAAAAGTGAACTTAAATGCAAATTCTTACATAGACTTGATAAACTGGCAACAAAATAAATACGAAACCTCAATACTGATGAATATTTCCGATAAGCAGTTACAACATCTTATTGAAAATGGAGGAGAATCGTTTTTGGAGTTAATGAGACTGCCTTACCACACCCAAGCTGTGGAAAGATCAGTAAAATGTGTGATAGAAGCAGCTCTACGTGTATGCGATAAGACAAGAAGATAGGGTTTTGTAAAATCTAATTTAGCGTCTCGAAAGCTCATGCCAAAGTTTGAGACGAAAAAGGATTTTTGTTATGAAAAATGACGTTATTCATACCGACACAACTTTCTGAAACTGTGTATATTTTAAAAATAAATGATTCTTTTAACTAAAATATACTTTTATCTTATCATATAAATGCATAAAATATTATATTTAGTAAATATTTTGTTAATAGGGTGTACTTAACATAGCGTCTGTAAAAACTTAAAAATTGAAATTTCAAGTCTATGGCGGGACCTCTTGCTGTTGAGCTAGAACTTCCAAATTAGTGGGTGTTATTTACAATTATATAAGGCAACTTTTGCCTGGTATTCCAATTCGATATTCGAAAAAAAAAATTTTTTCATACAAAAGTGTTCCACCCTAGTGTACGTATTAACTAAAATTTGTAATAGTGTTAGTGCATTATGGCGTGTCAAATGCTCTAAAATATGAGATAATTTATTTATTGAATTGCTTCAAATAAGTACATTATTTTGTTAATTTTAGTATATTACATAAAATTTTGATCTATTTGTAACATTATTCTGAGACTACGTGAGTGTGGGTTGTATATTTATAGAGAGGTATGAATTTCAAAAATAGGCTTCCAACCTATCGCAGTGGCTCAAAGATTTTAAAATTTATTTTGGCGCGTCCAAAGAGTTAACAAATTTTGGCAGCAACATTCATAGACAAAGACCACAAACAATATTTAGCAAAATTAATACAACATTGACAAATGTATACAATGTAGGTGTTCACCATAGGCATACATGATTCGGTTAAGAAGTATTTTTTTTGTAATGAATGTATAAAATTTTCCTACTGCTTTAAAAAAAGATAGGTACATTTTTTAATTTATTTATTCAATCATCATCATCATCATCATCTCTGTCGGTCCCTCAATCCTGAGGATCGTGACCATCATGCCTCGTCCTGTAAACCATCTGTCTCCATGTTGAGCAATCCTCCGCCATGTGTAAGGCCCCGTGAAGTGAGCTCTGTGTGGCCTCCTTTATTCAATACTGATTGTAAAGAATTTAACATAAAATTTAAATTTTCGCTTGAACATACAGAAGGAAATTATTTTTTTTGTAAAAACGCGATTTCTTCCAATTAACCTTTCGACCTAACAACTAGCGCAAAACAACAACTTGTAACGTTAAAATGGAATGGATCATTAACGAAGTTTGAACCATGAGCCATGAGCCTTGCGCTCCGATCTATAAAACTTAATTCGGACAAAGGACCACCTCAAATAAATTGCTGAAATGATGATGTTAAATATCTTTAAACATGATGAAACGCTGGTCTGCTGGCAATCCCACTTGTGGGATAAGCCGTACCGTAGGTATAATAGCAGTAGCAGTCTTAAAAATTGGGTTAGTAGGAAGAAATGGTGCCTCTGCGATTAACTCCAATATAATATTATATTATGCCGTCTGTATATTGATGGTATGATTGTACTTGTTTTAAATGTATTTTTGTGTAAATTTGCTTGTAATCAATGTACAGTTAAGATTAAAATAAATTAAATAAATACATACATGTTTTATGGATATCTGCCACTCAAAAACCTCTTCTATGCCGGGACTCTACGGTATAGTATAAAGCTTTTTAAATTAATTTATATTATTATTTGAACCGTTCGCAATCCGTTGCATCTTATTTGAGTAGAAAAGCTAGTTAATATTAAAATAAAAGTATAGGTACATTCTACATTCTAGGTAATGTAATATTTTATTTAGAATATTTTCATTACTTGCTTACTTAATAACATCTCATTCATGCTAGATAATATTTAATTTTGTATTCCGCATAGTCTGAACTAGGTTCAAATTGTAGATACATTTATCTATATCTATAACACAGACACAACATATAGCCCACAAGAGGGTCAGTCAATTTTTCCACGCAATTTTTTTTTTTTTAAACACGAAAGGACGCATTTGCAGAATAAACAGGTGATTTACTTACTTTACAATTGAGAATACCCCTTTTAAGAGTTTTTCATGATAACTCATTTTTTAACCTAAAGTCAATATTTGGTACACATCTATGAAGTTTTGTTTTCTTTTTGAAAGGGAAAATTAATTTTAGTTGTTAATATAATAATACAAAATAAATATCCGAATATCATATAGAGAGATTTCTGCTTTTTACTAAAATCCACCCATTATTGCATAATTCGCTCAAATTCATTATTTTTATCAATTATTGTCATTTTGTGCAAAGTCAAAACAAAAAAAAAATAATAACTTTTTACATAATCGCTTCAAACGAAAAAAGCGAAAATTTCTAGATGTACCTTCCTATTTACTAATAATACCAAATCATTTACTGACGAACATTAAGTAATAAGGAGAATGAGTGGATTTGAGTGTGCGAGGAGCGTTGTGGATAGAATGAGTGTAAATAAGTTGTAAAGGGGTGTAATTATCTGAGAGAGTGTGAGAAAACACAGACGTCCGAAACTTCCTGGTTTGATCACGTGGATAAAAATTCCAAAAATAGAAAACTTGATGAGTTAAAAAAATCCGCAAACATTAGTAAAAAAGTGCATGATTGTGGAGGAAACGAAAGAAGTATCTTAGGATAGATCAATTTTGCATTCTGTTCTCTCTGCTTACTCCACTGGGGACACGACGTGAGGGTATAGTAAAGTTCCTACATTTATGGATTTAAACACAGACACAATAGCCTAGTTGACATTTTTGCCTCTTTTTTTTTCGCAAGACTTACTGATGCTTCCTCAGAGAAGAAATAGGTAGCATGTCTTGTGACTTATATAAAACACAAAACCCAGTTGATGTGTCTGTATGTATGTATGTACCTACGTATATTGTACGTCTTTCTATTACTTCTGCAATATATACCTATCTAGTATCTTTGTAGGTACTGCCTAGTTGAAGTCTCGCCTTAGGATATTCAGGAGACACTCCTGGTGGATTATTATAAGTATTAGTAGAATGAGCTGCCAACCTAAGGACTTACTATAATAACAGAACATGGACACATTTAAAAGAATCTACACGGAAATTGTAACTACGAATGGGCGATAATGTCGACGACGATTTTATGTAGTCGAGTCATTTCATGAAAATATCAATTCAATTCAAATTCAAAATCAAAAGATAATTGCTCAAAAAGGGGATTGTTTTAATGCCCACAAGATATTTGACGATTTATTTCGCAATACACCGTTCCTTAGATATAAAATATGTATATATAGATACATAATATCTTGTGGAATCGAAGAAAAAGTTGGAAAAAAGAGACTCTCATTGACCCTGCGCTCCTAAGAGAAGCCATAATTCGTAAAAAAAAAAGAGTAGGTATTTTGAAAATTTCAGTGTTAAGACGACATTAGTTAGAGAATAATATTTCCAAACAAATTCTATTCCATTATATTTAATTATCGTTTAGGACATGCTTATACAAGTTCCAATTGAAAAGGAAGATAAGTCATTGCTTAAGTTTGTGCAATACCACAGCTGATTTTTTTTTTCTTCACTGTACGTACATTGGTTATTATTATTTCAAATCATAACAAAGTATCATAAAAATATCAGTTACACAATTCAATGTACAACAGAGGGCGAGTTTATCGCTAGAATGTGATGTCTTCCAACTAACTTATTTATACCGTTATTCAACAGCAAAACATTGCTGATTCTGATTGGCAACATTTCCGTCTGTTTTTCGTTTGGTGTGGCCAGAATCGTCGCACCCAGCGGTAGCATTTGCATGAATAGTCTTGCAGTACACTAAGATTTACATAGTCGTTGAATACAAATAGAAAAGGATATACTATGCTGGTTGGCATCTACATAAAACAGAATCAAATAATTATGTATGTTCGTTTGTTTATTTGTTTATGTGTATGTCCTCAATATACAACATCATTAGACAAGACAGAGAAAAAAGTATTTGAATCATAGTGTTGCCAATGTAACAATTAAATTTTTGACATTTCGAAAGAAAGTACTAATGTTACCTGCAAGTTTTGATTTTGCAATTTGATTATTATGTTTCTTACATACAGCTGATCTGCTGGCTACCCCACTTGTGGGATATGCCGTGATGGTATAGTATAGTAGTAGTAGTAGTCTTTCGTGGTCTTCATTTATAGATATTGATGTTCTTCTAGGTTTACCGCGTTTAGACATTACAATATACACATACCTAACGCGCACACCACCGAGCGCACGCTGCAGCCGTAAATTACAGATACAACGGTTATACATAGGTACACGCGATGTTACACATACTTTTGATAATGACTCTATTAGCAAAGTCGAAACATCAAGACGAAGGACAGAGACCAAGAAGATACTTTATAATGATAATCTCGCCACTGCGTATCGTCTTGGTTTTTTTAATTTAATATTGTTTTGTTGATGTGCAAAGAGAATAAATAAATAAACTGGGAAAAACATTATCCTATGTTCCAATTTTTTTTATTTTGGAATAAAAACATTTAACAATAATAATCATTTCTTTCAAATTAAACAATAAAAAAATCAATTAATTCTAAAATAACTTACACTTATATTTCCCTATAAAAATCTATTTCATTTGATGTTTCTTTCCTGAGCGGAACCAAGTAAAAACCACACTAGTAAGTACATAATATGCGAATGAATAGGGGAAAACTAACGTTGCTTGATGAATGCAACATCAACTACTTACATATTATACACCCAGTATAGTAGTCTTTCATAAGGAAAACACATAAGTGTCTATGGACTAATATTAAGATTGTGAAAATGGTGTTCTGTTGAATCTCATAGAAAATATTATGAACTTGTTAATATTACCTACGTCGTAGAAACGCAGCGAGTAAGTATGTCATCCATTTAGAATCTCATCACGAAATGATATCGTGAGCTCAATACTACAACTAAACATCTCTAATTTAGGTTATATTATATTATTATATGGCTATCATTTAAACGATCAGCATAATATTGATGTTATGTTCAGCAGAAAAATGTATTCTGCCGACAAATAAATCATGTTGATATGCTTCTTATGCCCAGCGAGAATATTATATTTCTATTGCAGATAATATGATATTGTAAAACTCTAAATTTAATCGACCGGCAAAATTATTGTACGACCGGCATAATGATTATTTGTCCAGCAAAATAAATATATGAGCAGCAAACCGTGAGCAAATTTTAATTAAACTTGTGAAAGCTAAATTTTTAATCTTGTTCAAATAATAAATCTTTGTACGAGTATGTAGCATCTTTTTATGTGATTTTATATGTAGCATCTGAATAAACGACACTAGCGTTTTTCGACATTTCAGTTAGATATTTCATTAATATAGCAAAGCGGAAACTGGCATTATTTTCGTAGTCATCATTAATTTGGTAAAAAATAAAAAAAAACTTCATGTGGATCCGAAGGTAAATCGGTGTGTGAAAAATATTGTTTATCTAATATTTTCTGCCGGTCAAATAATAATTCTGCTGCTCAAATAACAATTCTGCTAGTCAATTAATTATTTTGTTGTGCGAGAATTTATTAAGCTGTTAAATTTTGTTAATTTGCCGATAAAACCAAGTTTGTTTGTAAAACAAGTGTTGCGCTTATATTTTATTTATTGCCGATGAAAACATTGTTTGCTGTGCAAATGACTTAAATGCTGATTTTTTCTTGCCGAACGAATGGATTAATAGCCGAACAAATAATTAGTTCCCTTATTATATATGTATAATATTATGGCTCCATCATACATTTCCGAACTCTGTAGACAGCAAGTTCCAAATCAAAGACAAAGCACTCTTAGATCAGGTTCTGATACGGGTATCAGGTTGACGGAAATCAGTGTAAGAGGGAGACCTAAGTATTCCTTTCGAACCTTCAGCTCGGCTGAACTATCCATGTGGAATGATCTTCCTGAACAAGTGCGCAAGACACAGTCTCTTGATCTGTTCAAGAGTCGATTGAAAACACACTTGTTTGGTTTATCATATAAATGATATAAATTGTACAACTTATTGTTATTCATATATGTATAGTTTCATAATATGCTTATTATTATATGTATTAGGCTTGAATCACGGGTATAAACACGATATTTTAGGATGCGCCCTTGAAGTGAATATATTCCACAAAACGGCGCACTATAAATTGTCTAGTTATTATTAATATGTTACGGGAACATAATATTATTATGTTGCCGATGTTTGCCTTAAATGTTATTAAATTATAAAGTATTTTCTAGTTTTCTTCTTCTTCCCCTTTGAGTAGATCTGTTTTTTATGGCATCGAGCTGTCTCGCCATCTCTTTGCAGGTCTTTCCGATTTGCGAGTTCCTGTTGACACGTTTTTTGCGGCTGCTTAAGGGAGTCTTTTACCGCTCATTCTTTCTACGTGGTCGCGCCGAAAGCGTCTTCTATACCTGCCTCATCTGACAATGCATTTTCTACATATTCTTCTCCTTTTTAACCTCCTCTTTCCTTTCTTTAAGATTTTCTTTATGTGAAAGTTTCATGAAATTGGGTTAGTTGGAAGAAATCGCGCCTCTGCCATAAACTCGCCCTCTGTATATTGATTGTATGATTGTCTTTGTTTTAAATGTATTTTTGTGTGAATTTGCTTGTTATCAATGTACAGTAAAGAATAAATAAATAAATAATAATTATAAATTAAAAGGCGTCCTTGTACTGTTATCAAAGTGCTTCAATGATATTATATTGAGGAGCATAGAAGGGTGAGAGTAAATTTATATTGAATTGATTTGCCTATTGATTAACATCCAACTAGGTATCATATTCATATGAATAAAAAATTGGTCAGTTTTGTTGAAATATTTACCTACTGCAAGAAATTAATGTGGTATTGTATTGAGTGTTTATATTTAAAGGCTATTTTTATAATAATATTGAGTATTTTTGTGCTAATATATCAACTTTTTGCCAAATCTATTGTTTCACAGTAGCCTCTCATGCAGTAGGTATAATATATCAGTAAATAAAGAAGTAAATTCATACAGGTATATAACTTTACGTACATTATCAATATCCTGTGGGAGATCCTCCTTCATCCATGCACACCGTATGTGTTTATTACTATTATTATTAAATGCGAGGCATAGACAATAATAATAATAATAATTGTAGACTTTGGTAATGTTACCTGAAACAAAAGAAAAAATACGCCATGTCATTATATAGATATATACATTTATTGTCAGGTTTAAAATGATGCTATGTTCTATAATGTAAAGAAAATAATAATACACACATCATATTTTTGAAAAAAGAATTGAAACATTATTTTGAAAAATATACGAAGGTACTTAATTTGAATCCTTGCAATATTTCGTTTGTATAATAATATATGATGGCAGGTGGAATTCTTGAATTGAGGCCGTGGGAGGACAAAAGAAGTGTAGGAATACTCCCAAAAAGATGGGTTGACGATATTGTCCAGATGATGGCAAAACAATGGTATCGTGTTGCTCGAGATAGAAAGTGTGGAAATGTTTTAAAGAGGCCTATAGAAAGCCCTATGGAAGAGAGAAGAAGGCTAGCAGTAAGTCAGTTAGAAATAGAAAAAGCCAAACTGACCCGAAATAAGATGAACATTGACACATTGAAGACAAATCAAAGATTTTGGACACTAGGTGTTGTACTTCTTGCTGATGGAAAATGCAAGATCCAAATTATAAGCAGCAAAAATACAATCTTTTAATGATCATATTTCTTAATTTTAAAGAAACTGCACTGAGAAAAATACTCACAACGAATCATTGGTACGTACTATCAGATTAGGACCAGATATAGTTCAAACGATTCGTTAGTACAAATCTATAATATTAACTTTTCGCAAACAAATCATCGGTAAATTTACTAACAATTTGTTTGCGAGAAGTTAATATTATAGATTCGTACTAACGAATCGTTTGTACTATCTCTGGTCTTAATCTGATAGTACGTACCAATAATTCGTTGTGAAATTAGGTTAGAATTTTTCTCAGTGTGAGTTGTCATTTAAAGACTGTATAGGAAATTCAGGCATCTCCCACAAGTGAAATAGCCAGTGGTCTAAATGCATGCAATGAATATGCAGAGAATGTTCTACGTGTCATAAAAAGTAATATATTCAGAATTAATAGCAAACCTCATCACACACAGAAGATTGCTTTTTATCTTTTTATAAATAAAATGACATAGTAAAATTGAGTAGATGATCAGCAGCAAAGAAAGATTCGAACCCAGGATCTATAGATCAAAATTTATAATTTATTCTATACTATAATGTACAGCGTAATTTTGTTATTTCAAAGTTTATCGTTTGACAGGCAAATCTGGTTACACATTGTATACATAAATTATAGTTTATCATTAGTAAGAAATTGAGTCAATGAAATGCACGTGCTGCTGCTAGCCAATGTTATAGTGAAGTTGTGAATTTGAAACATTTCCAAGAGACCAGCAGCATCATTGTACAAACATACATACATAGTATCGGTTCCTTATACCGTTATTATTATTATTAGGTATGTATAGTTTCTGAAATACTCAAGCACCTAACACCTACCGATATTTCGATAGCAATATAACAACTAGTATTTTGTACTAAGTGGCAGTGGCATATCTTTTATAGAAGCCCTAAAACAAGACTGAGATTTCCAATCTTAAAAAATAATAAAAAAAATACAACTTTGCTACTATATATAATTAATGTTTGGTGAACTGTTAGATCAATTTATTTCATAAAAATATTGGTATCAGTGTTTTTATTTATGTGCTAAGATATATTTGTTCTTTCCCTTTACAAAGAAGTTGGCCAAGAGAATATTAGATTTTGGCAATGGTGCTATTATATAGGTGTTAACGCCTGTATTATTTGCATTTATCATCATCATCATCCTCAATGCTCCTCTTGGGAGCACAGGACAGAAACAAACCTCCATTTAGAGCGTCTCTGTGCCAATCGCGTCACCTCTTTCCACGAAATTCCCTGCGTTCTGATATCTTTGTCATAGGAACGATGAATTGTGAAAATGGGACGCCCGAGTCGAAGGACGGAAGAACAGTGCTCTTTTTGTAAACTTGACCCAGCCAGGACCATCGTCTCTCTTGTATCACGGACATTACAGATCTCTGCCGGATGCGTCGGCGCACAGCAGCATTTGTCACATGTTCATACCATTTTACAGTTTGGTGAGCTACTTCAAGTTTACTTAAGACGAAACGGAACCATCGTATCTAAGTCGTGGTCAGTAACTTATTTATACCGATTGATTATTGAGGGTGGGCCTACTCAGTGTAAAAATTTAAGGCACGCCACTGCTATGTCATTAGGTTCTATTTTGTGTTGTCTATGTACCTACATGAAACTATTGGAACATTTCAGCCGACTATTAACAATAAGGGAAATGGGTTCTTTATTTCAAAAACTGGAGGGACAAAGGTGTAAACGATCAATTCTTACAAAACATTACAACAATATTTAATAAGAATGATAGTTGATCCATTTTACATTTTTTTAAACAAAAATCTTGACTTCTGAGCAAAAAACCTCACGTACCTATACGAAAAAAATAAATTAAGGTCTTCAGTTCAGCGACGAAGCATAGGTACCTTCCATTTTATATTTCTTATTTTTTTTATTGGCATGGAGAGAAAAATCTGAAAGTATATTATTTTTAGTGAGTCTGCTGGCTACCCTACTTGTAGGATATATTGTGATGGTATAGTGATAGTACCTAATTGTAGTGAAAATAAAAAGACAAGACTACCAAAACGCTGGAAGGATGCCCTTGTAAGATAAATTGGTTAGCTAAAATCAAACGGAACAGGATCGAATAATTTTGGGTAAAACCAAACTTTTGCCGCATTTCGATTTCGCATTTTAATAGTATGGAGTAAATCGAACGGGAATGAATTAAGAAAACCAAAAAAAAGCCATGAAAATCAAAATTTCATCAAAAATGTCAATTAAGGTGTTGTTCCTCCATGTGCTCGTTGCTATATTGTTATTAGAACGCGACTCTGTAATTTCCTCAGCCGCAAAACCTTCCAACCATTCAGCCCTGTTACTACTTCACCCTCAATACACAAGTACACTACCTATACAGTATTATTATTACTATTACACTAAGACAGCGATAGTTTGAAGTGGCCCTTTCTACCCGACACCGTCACCCTTTTATTATTAGTATTAGTATTGAGTAGGTACCTGACTGCCAACTTGCAGCAGCTTGAAACACCATAACCCTTTCTCCGAAGTATGTATGCACATCCTTATTGGTTTACCGCCTGCTTATCATACTAATTGGGAAATAAATATAAGTTACATACATACATACCATCACGCTGCTTCCCTAGCGGGGTAGGCAGAAAGGATCGAGCGCCACTTCCTTCTATCCTTGCATACATCTTTCGCTTCCGTCACTGTCATACAATTCCTCATGCATGCTATCCTGTTCAATGTGCTCAACACGTGACCGTCCTGTAGGATTTGATTTTAATGATCTTGCCATTTGGTTCTCGAACGTCCACGTCTCCGAGCACCATTCCTCTCAACCAAATATATCTTCTTGGTCATTCTGTCCTCATTCATTCTTTCCACGTGCCCAAACCATCGTAACTTATTTACATTCATCCTTGTAACCACACCAACTTTCATTCCACATTCCTTTCGTATATCACTGTTACGCACACGATCTCTCAGACATTTACCACACATCCTTCTCAACGATCTCATTTCTACTGCATTTATGCCACTTTCATCCTTCTTTAACCATGTCCACGTCTCACTTGCATACATGAATGTTGGCACTAAGATAGCAGAGTGCACCAACCTTTTAGCTGTGGCAGATATGTTTCTATTTGCAATTATTGGTCGGATTGCACCTTATTACCAGCAACTTTTCTCCTTCCAATATCGTTTTCACACTTCCCATCTCTCGTGAACAAACTACCAAAGTACACACATTCGTCAACTTGCTCTAACACTTCGTTATTAATCTTTACCTGGCTTACTGTTCTCTCACTTCCTCTTTCAAACACCATAATTTTTGTCTTTTTTGCATTCATTCTTAATCCATTCATCGCACAATTTTCATACACACACGTCATCATTCGCTGTAGATCACTTTCACTTTCAGCCATCAATACCAAATCATCGGCAAACATTAATGCTCATGCATTCATCCCATTCATTTCAACTTCTAAATATAAGTTCTACTGCTATTATACTATCATAGCATATCCCACAAGTGAGGTTGCCAGCAGATCAGCTGCGTGCGAAAAACGTGCAAACTGCCCCCTTCATGCCATAAAAAATACGTATTTTTTTATTTATTCTTTTTGCTCATCATTATTTAACAGTGTTAACAAAACAATTTTATCAGTGACGAGTATTCATGATGGATGGCAAACCTATCCGCTGAATTTAAGATTAAATGTGTTTATTTTTTCGAACACCCGGTTTTACAGGACATTCGAAAACTTGCGGACAAGAGCGGGAGACTAATCTTTACCGTGGGCTCAACGGAGCATTGTTATATTGCATTTTTATGTTACTTTTGTGATTTTTTAATCATTGTTTTTTTTTTATTTGATTCGTTTTTGTACCGCTGAGATCGCTTTGACCAAAAGTTGTTATGGTCCTGGTACAGGGTTACTTTTTAAAGATGATAATAATAATGTTTTTTTTTTTAATTATTTCAATTATGCTTAACTTAACTTAATTATTTCAAAGAAAATAAACAAATAAAAAATATTACTAGCTGTATCAATTAAATTTAATGTTTCAGTGTTGACATTGTGAAACAACATTTTAATAATATAAAATATAAAAAAACACTGTATTATGTTTCACATTAATGTATACCAAAGTATACTACAATTACGCCTAGCGCTTTCACCAATATATTGGCATCATCAGGGCGGAGTATAAACTTTATTTAAAACTTTATTAGGAGTTTATACTCCGCCCTGATGATGCCAATATATTGGTGAAAGCGCTAGGCGTAATTGTAGTATACTTTGGTATACATTAATGTGAAACATAAAACAGTGTTTTTTATATTTTATATTATTAAAAATAATACAATTGCAAAATACAAATGGACCAAATACAGCTCAATCTACTCCATTAATACTTACGTAATTTTACAATATCCCCCCCCCCCTTTTTCTAGTAAATTTACATAAAGCACACTACCCACTTCATAATAGCATATATACTGTCACCATCTTATGTATTTCTCCATTCTCTCTCAGTCTCTCTCATTCTCTCATCCACTCAATGGACTCCCGCCACTCGATGATAATATAGCGGGAGGCTTTTAAGATTTTCAATACTTCACTTTGCCAACAACAAGTCTTTTTTTATACATATACGTCTCAACATTCAAATTATAGAGACAAATCAAATTATGGAGAATAAAAAACAAAATAATATAATAAATATTTAACAGTGTTAACAAAACAATTTAAAATTCTAGGATCATATAATGCAGTGATGAGTATTCATGATGGATGGCAAACCTATCCGCTGAATTTAAGATTTAGAATTTAAGATTTAATGTCTTTATTATTTCGAACACCCGGTTTTACAGGATATTCGAAACCTTGCGGAAAAGAGCGGGAGACTAATCTCTACCGGGGCCTCAACGGAGCATTGTTATATTGCATTTTTATGTTTCTTTTGTGATTTTTTAATCATTGTTTTTTTTTTTATTTGATTCGTTTTTGTACCGCTGAGATCGCTTTGACCAAAAGTTGTTATGGTCCTGGTACAGGGTTACTTTTTAAAGATGATAATAATAATGATTTTTTTTTTTATTTCAATTATGCTTAACTTAACTTAATTATTTCAAAGAAAATAAACAAATAAAAAATATTACTAGCTGTATCAATTAAATTTAATGTTTCAGTGTTGACATTGTGAAACAACATTTTAATAATATAAAATATAAAAAAACACTGTATTATGTTTCACATTAATGTATACCAAAGTATACTACAATTACGCCTAGCGCTTTCACCAATATATTGGCATCATCAGGGCGGAGTATAAACTTTATTTAAAACTTTATTAGGAGTTTATACTCCGCCCTGATGATGCCAATATATTGGTGAAAGCGCTAGGCGTAATTGTAGTATACTTTGGTATACATTAATGTGAAACATAAAACAGTGTTTTTTATATTTTATATTATTAAAAATAATACAATTGCAAAATACAAATGGACCAAATACAGCTCAATCTACTCCATTAATACTTACGTAATTTTACAATATCCCCCCCCCCCTTTTTCTAGTAAATTTACATAAAGCACACTACCCACTTCATAATAGCATATATACTGTCACCATCTTATGTATTTCTCCATTCTCTCTCAGTCTCTCTCATTCTCTCATCCACTCAATGGACTCCCGCCACTCGATGATAATATAGCGGGAGGCTTTTAAGATTTTCAATACTTCACTTTGCCAACAACAAGTCCTTCAATACGTTCAACTACAGAGCATTGCCTGGTGCCTTAGCGCTGTACTGATTCAGCAATATTATAATATTATACCTTTAACACTTAAAATGGTGTTCACACGAGACGATATACATGAAGGTTGGACGATTTCACTTGCATAAAAAACGAAATCCGTTGAACTTCCAGTCTATTTAAAGCGAAACGTGTTCAAACAGTCCACCGACAAAGATTCGATAAGTCTGTCGCGCATTGATTTTGACGTGGTTTTAAAAACAGTACGTCGAGACAAAGATCGCGGATAGTTTATCATTAGTTGAACGGGTTATTTATTATTTATTTATTATTTATTACAAACACAAAACACACATTTACTAGATATATAAAGTACAGAAAAAAGGTCAGTCTTTCAAAGATCAGCTATCATCGAACATCATGCGCCACAATTAATTTAAAAGTTAATGGTTATAGTAGAGGATATAAAGCGCCTTCTGATTAAGGAAGCAACCAATCAAATTTATGTTTATTAGTTGGTTTTCTATAATTATTGTTTTGAGTGTTATTGCTGAAGTGTGCCATGTTTGGATGTAAGACTATTGGAATGTTTTTATCGCTTACCTACAAGTTTATTTTTAAATGTCTTTCATCTGTTGTGCACCATGAAAATGAATAAATAAATAAATAAAGAAAGGGGTCTTTATTGGTTTGCTTATTTTTAAATTTAATTGTTTATATTTATTGGTACAACTGTATGATCCATATAGAATAAATAAAATTAAAAAAAAAACCACAAACCATTAACAAACATAATAGCTGTCGCAAATTGGAAACCACTTAAGACGATATCGTTTTTACTGCTTTATATCGTTTCAAATTTTTTGACTATCCGTTCACACGGTTCAAATGGTTGAAGATATTTTGGTTTCCTGACGATTTCGCCTCGTATGAACACACCATAAGAGTTTGTATTGTATTGTTTAGCGCGCGAGTTCATAGAACAGAGAATACTACTTTCATTTTACTATAGCGCTATTGTTATTGTACTATCACAGCATATTCCACCTAGTTTGAGTGTCTCAATTTTTACTGACACATTATTATTATTATTATTAGAAAACAACACCATACTCTACTGGGACCATTACAGCCTTCGGCCAATGCGATCCCAGAGAAAACAAAAATTTACAAAACAGTTTCCACTTTTACTACAAATTCTCCGTATGTTATATGGAATATGCCCACATTCTGAGAAATGTTATTAAACAATCTAACCGCCTTAATTTACATAAAGAGTAATGTGCATACTTACCTACGTATGACATGTTTATAGCTCGCTAGCTACCCCATTTGTAGAATACGCCGTGATAGTACAGGCAGATATGAACGGTTTTCTTTTCACTTCGCATAAAACTTTGTTTTTTTTGAATTTCATAAATATTATCTACATGCTGTAAGTCCACTTTTTTCTCTAAACTTTCGAGTGTCCTGTCAAAGGCAGATGTTCGTAAAATTAAAGTCCTTATACATCTTAAATTCAGCGATGACGTTTATCGCCCATCCTGAATGTCTTAATTTTTCTGTTTGCAAGGAGAGGACACCTTGCATGTGAATTACATACTTGAATGCAGCTGGTCTGGTAGCTACCCTTAATGATATATTATGCCATGATGGTATAGAAGTAGTGGTTGTATTATGCATTGAAAAAAATATGAGAGTTGAACCAATATTCAATAAAAGTTCTACAAAAAAAAATTTCCTCATTAAAAGTTAAAACCTAACACTAAAATTACATAAAACTGCAAAATCCTTTGAGTTAAGTATTTTAGGTAAGTAACTCGTGCCAAAAGTGGAGCGCAGTTCGATTCTCCAGGGCCGATTCTGTGAGTGTGTATATGTCTCTTTCACCCTGTGGAGAGTCACGTCCCTGCACTAAGTGGTCTCACAGGGCGTCTATTACGGTGCCCAGTCGCGCATACGAAACGTGTCATTTAATAATAACTAATAATAATAATAATTTTGTTCACCTACCTAGTAACTAAGTAATAATGTCAACTGCTACAACCTAGTTCATTCAGGATATAGAACATACTATTACTATTGCTTGTAACATCCTCGTAAGGAAATACACAAAGGTGCACTTTGATATAAACAAAAAATTGACGTTAAATTTTTGAAGAAATTATTAATAACTGTTTTAAATATGTGCAAATAGGATTAGTACTATCTGGTTTTTAGAATTTATTCAATAAAATAGTTTACAATTATATAGAAATGAAACAAGTTTATTTTTATAACATAACACAATAATATCTAGTTCCCCATTCAGCACATGGAATTAAGAGCTGGTATGAGAGGAACAATTAAAATAATAACAAAATTTACATACTTAGTTAGGTCTGTTTAATCTAGCACTCATTTATACAAAAAAAGATACGAAAAACTATGCATTTTTAACAATTTTGGTACACTTTCAAATAGTTTGATTTCACACATTTCACACAATTTAAAGTTTTTTAATCACATTCGTATTTTTACACATAGTAAATTTGGTACATGTTACACTAATAATGGTCCGCTAGACAAACTCAGTCAGATATTGCGTTTAATGAAAATTTAATCGCCTTTACGTATTTTCGAATTTCTTTTTTAAATATGTGAATGTTCCTGGCATTTTTTATGGTTTCTGGGAGTTTATTATATTATATATGGATTGCCGAATGTAAGAATTCATCGCGTTTCCGGTTAGTTCTAGGTATCGTGGTTCTTAATTGATTAATTGCTCTTGTCCTGTGGCTATGAAAATCATTGTTGGTTGTTTTGCACAAGAAATAAAAATCTAGTTGACAAATTATCACATAGGTACAAATAGCAAAAATGTTTTCGTGAGAAATAGCAAAAATTTGAAGAAATTTATTTTTGGACTGGCAAACCTTAATTCAAGACTTTTGACAGTTATACAAGTGTTCTGTGATGAAATCATTAATATGTTTATAGTATTGGTACACAAGTAGTAGAATTTCATATTAATTGGATTAAAAGATAAGCCTGGTAATGACCTAAGAAAATGAAAGAATTCTCAGGTAATTTTTTTAAATAAATTTTCAGGCTTGGTTTGAGAGTATTCGGTGTATATTTAGGTATTGTGGATATATTTATTTATTTATTTTTATTTATTTACATCTTCAACAGGGATACAAACAGTCGTTTCATAAATATTGTTGAACAGAATAATACAAAACCATAAGTGGATCAGCAAAGTCCCCTAATATTACCAGTATGCTAATTACAATAATTTTCAATAAACAATAAAGTCGAGAATGTGGGATTCACAACAATCAGGGTTTTTACAACAACAACAAAAAAACATACATAAATGTTACAAGTTGAATGAAATGTCGAAATAAGACAAAATATTTTTTGCGTTTACATATTCATAAATTCAAATGAAAATCAACAATATACAGTTGAGAAAATTAAAAGAAAACGAAAATTATTCATAAATTCGAATGAAAATAAACAATAGACAATTGAGAAAATTAGTCTAAAAATTTAAGACACGTATCGTACTCAATCAACTACACGTAATTTATCTATCAGATATTAATAAATCCGAAGAAGGGGGTGTAAGAAAGCGCGGATATCTGAGAATTACCCAGCTTAATATTTTTATTTGTTCATTAATTATCTACTGTTAATTGATTACAGACGAATCGAAGAGAGACCCACCTCACACCCGGATATCTCAGGAGTCGTAAACTTCTTCTAATCTTCACATTCAAACCAAAACAATCCTCATGGGCGGGCCACTGGGTAGGCCTGAAGAGCCAGCCGGGCAAAACCACCGTCGTGGGAATCTTTTATACTACTTCTCTCTTCAATGTCCCTTTAAGGCGGTTATTATGTTTATTTATAGTTCGTCGGTAGCCTGGAGATAGAGTCTCGGCCTTCAGAATAAGAGGTCCGTGATTCGATCCCAGGTGCCGGCAAACTCCCCTTTCACGGCAAAAGCTTTTAGCTTAGTGTGAAAGGTGTATAAAGTTGTATTTGGGTTTATAACAAAACCCAGATACTTATATCTTTAAAAAAAAAAACTTTAAATAAAATTGTCAATGTCACAGAATCAATATACAGAGGCCAAGTTTGGAGTATATATTATCTTCCAACTATCCCAAAATTCTCAAAGATGTGTTTAAGAAAGCGTTGGGTACGAAAAAACGACGTGCGTGTTTGAAACATTGTATGAATGTAGAAGACGCAAAAGAGGAATGTGAGGATAGATCTTTATAGCGTTCCGTCTCCTTTGCCTACCCAACTAGAGATACGACGTGAGGGTATTGTATAGTTAAGTAGTATTATTGATATACATAGGTTATACTACAATAAATATATCATTTTGATTATAATAATTCAAACAGTATTTACTAAGTATATAATTTTGATAAATAGGAATATTTCAACTTCCTACTGATGTTAAAATAGGTAGATATAATATATTAATTTATCAAACTATACAAAGGGCAGATTTTGAAGTGGAGATAATAATAGAAAATAATATCAGTGCAGCCGTAGATACTTTCGAATAGGGAATAACTGTTATACCAAGTATTAAGTACAAGACTAAGTAACACTTACTTCACTCACATAATGGAGATTATTATTGTTCCAATTTTATGCCAGACTATAATTGTTCCTTGTGAATTTCAAATTACTTATCACGGCATATCCCACAAGAAGAGTATCCAGGAGACTAGCTAGCAGCAGACATGCAATAAACATACGAGCTATCCTCTCCTACTTACGTACTTCATTCGCTTCTTCTACATTCTTAAAACTACTACGGCACGGAGACGATATTTTTTGTTGTTGTTGAAAAAAAATACATTTTTGGAATTTCTCCCTTTTGATACCCAGACCGTCAATTAATGTGGATATTGTCTACAATTTAAGAAAAAATATTTTTATTATAAAAAAAATATGAATCTGGATTCCAAACAAGCTCAAACAAAGAAATTTATAGTAAGCAATATGCTTGTCTCGTGAATTTGATGTAAGACGACAGCCGGTGGGATTAAACCTGACAATTCTCAATTGAAATTGCAAAACTCTACCATTTTGCTAACATCCATTGTTTTAAACTTAATATTTTAACATTGAACCTAACAACTCTACCATTCTGTTAACAACCATTTAAACCTAACATTGTAACATTGTACCTAACAACTCTAACATTCTGCTAACAACCATTTAAACCTTATACTATACTATACTATACTATACCCTCACGCCATGTCCCAAGTGGGGTAGGCAGAGAGAACGGAACGCCAAACAGATCTATCTTTACACACTTCCTTCGCCTCCTCCACATTCATACAGTTCCTCATACACGCACGTCGGTTCCTCTTACTCAACACGCGGCCGTCCTTGAGAATTTGATCCACGTGATCAAGCCACGTGGTTCTCGGACGCCCGCGTTTCCTCACACCCTTTCTTTCAGATAAGTATATCCTCTTTGTCATTCTTACCTCGTTCATTCGTTCAACATGCCCAAACCACCGTAGTTTATTCACGCGCATTCTGTCCACAACAGTCTTCTTGCATCCGCTCATTCCTCTAATATCCTCATTCTTCACTCCATCACGCAGCGTTTTACCAACCATTCTTCTCAACGATCGCATCTCTACTGCATTTACTCCACTTTCGTCCTTCTTCAACCACGTCCATGTCTCGCTTGCATACGTAAGTGACCTTTAAACCTTACATTGTAACATTGTACTTAACAACTCTAACATTCTGCTAACAACCATTTAAACCTAACATTGTACCTAACAACTCTAACATTCTGCTAACAACCATTTAAACCTATCATTGTACCATTGTACCTAACAACTCTACCATTCTGCTAACAACCATAACAACCATTAATCAGAAATAAAACGTCATTTTGAAGGTATTTCGTTTAGACAAGGCTTTAACCAAGTATAAATATTTTCTTTGTATATAATAAAGCTGCTTATGTTTTATTATAAGTAAGTAGGTACTTATCTATCCATTCTAAATTATTATTAGAAACCTACAAATCAAAATTTATTAGATTTGAACTGTTGTAACAAAAGTTTATAGATAGATACTGTTGTAGAGATGATTTCGTATCTCTACTAACAAGACTGTTCTAAACTAAAATGATGCTGGTACCCTCTCCAAATTGTTACTCTGCACAATATTCTAAACCAGTGGCCGGCAACATAATATCCGCGAATAATTGATTAACTCGCTACATTTTGAAACACACACCAAGAAAATACTGTGATGTAGAAAAGAAATATCGATTGAAAATACCAAATATGACCAAAATAAGGTGAATAGGGTATAATGTTTCTTCATCACTTAATAAATTTAATTGAATACATAACTGAAGGATAATTAATTTCTTACAATACATTATAATATATTATCACTCAAGATAACCACTTTTTTACAAAATACAGAAAAACTTTACATTGATCTATCATTAACTTCGAATATATTGCGAGCCTTTCTTTTACTGGAATTTTGCAAACTTTTAGATAGGTGGTACAATTACCGGTACTACATATACCGATAATCTTTTTGGTTTCCAACTAAAATGGGTTGTAACTTAAAATAAACAATATACAGGTCAACCTCTTTGTGTTACAAAATAAGATTGATTCCTTATTGGGTACAACTGAACAAAACTGAAAATTTAAAATAGTTTAAAGGTGATAATGTACTAAAAGGTACAATGTATTTTACATGACACTCAAAAACTTACAAAAAGAGTGGAAAACAAATCCAAAGACTCTATAGGAATCAAGTATCATCAAAAACATTTATGTAGACAAAATAATTTAACAAACTTTGCTACTGGTATAATTTGGTCGGTAAATAATACCAGTTATAATAAAAACGGTGGCAGACATGTTTTAGTAAAAAAACATCATAATATTGTAGGTAGGTAAGTACTGTACAAATATTGAGGGTTATAATATCCCGAAGCAATATTCCTTCCATTGTTAATTTTGATAATTTGTATGTCAACACCAAGTTGGAAAAGCGTACATATTAACATCGAAAATTATTTTTATTTCTATTTCAACTTATTGCAAAAAATAGTGGAATCATCGATTTTTTTAAGGATTTCAATTATCCTATATTATGAAATTTGCTTTAAATTAAGTCAATAAAATAGCATTTTTCCTACATAAATACAGACTTTTCGTCAAAAATATTCACTAACTTCTAATTTTACGGTAAAACTTGAACTAAGTAGATCTGTTGCATTGGTTATACAAAATAATTAGACCCTGACATGATATTATTAAATGTGATAAATCGATGTTTTTGTAGTCATTATTAAAATCATTGGCATCACTTACCAGACCAATAGGTAATACCTACGTGAATACTTGAAGAAGAGAAGGCAGACATATATTGTGTATTATTATTATAAGACTAATACAGTATTAGTATTATTTCTTTCTTCAACTCCCTAAAGAACATCGCATTAATTAAATATAACACATTGTTTTTCTTGTTTGGTCTCTCTGTTGTCACCTTTACTTCCATCACTCAAAATCAGAAGTTCCCAACATTTTTTAATTACCGCTACTTTGTGAGATAACCAAAATCTAGTCCCCCTTACAACGCACAAGAGCATGTATCCTAAAAGGTGGTAATTTTTATGTTGAAATTTCGAAAATACCCAGTTTTTCATATACCCATCCCCTCGACGCCAATTTTTTGTTTGGTAGGTATAGGAATTTGAAATATTTCACAATATCATCATTTTTGTATACTAAATTTGTATTTTTTTAATATATATACAAGATGGAGCTACCAAATTAAGGAGGCCTCACAGAGTTCACCACACGGGGCCTCGCACGTGGCGGAGGATCGCTCAAGGTGGAGACAGATGGTTTACAAAACGAGGAATGATGGTCACGATTCTCAGGATTGAGATACCTATGTTCTCTTTTAAGTCTGGAAGCGTTTAGTTTGCGACTTGCATCTTTTAATTTGTCTGCTACCGCCCCCCAAATTGCTTAAACATCCGCAATCCTTTATGAGCTTTTTACCACATCCATGAAAGGCTCCAGCGCTACCAGAAAGCGTTACCATTCCCATTGGGAACTCCTGCTCTATACAAAATAATATTAGGTTCACAACAATTCGTACACCAGCACTACACAGGAGAATCGTGTTTTTCTTATTATGTTACTTACCACCTTCTTAACTACAAATGTCAATAAAACCTCCGAGTTAAAAAAACTAGTGAGTAAATACTTGAAAATGATTTAAAAAGGAACTAATAAATACCTAAATAAATAAAAATAATAAACGTGGCAACTTCACATTAAATAAATATATCCTTGTTAGTATTTAAACTCTTTAGGTCACGACATTAAATTTTAACGTGTTCATTATTGTTTTTTTTTCGAGAAATATATCTATAACTTAAGTAGACGGCTACCTATTCCATTAAAGTTAATATCATACAGGTGGGGTACCAAGGGACATTACTGCTAGTTAAAACGAACAAATTGCACAGTTTCAAAAAAGAGACATTTAAAATAAGTGGCATACCTCAGCACTTAAAAATTAAATTCTTCTATATCACTTAACTTATATAATGATGTTTTGTGAATTCCCTATTAAAATTTGGGTTAGTTGATAATAGAAAGCAAGATTGAGGGACGTCGTGGAGTGGGAAGGAGGCAGATGTCGTGGCTGCGGAATATACGGCAATGGACCGGAATAACACGGATGGAAGAGCTGGTCCGCACAGCGCGAGACAGGGATGCATTCTCCAGAGTGATCGCCAACGTCGGGGGGACCTGATATGGCACTGATAGAAGAAGAAGAAGTTGGAAGAGATCGCGCCTTTGCGATAAACTCGCCCTCTGTATATTGATTGTATTTAATTTGAATGTACCTATACCTTTTATGTAATTATTTTTAATCAATTTACAGTAAAGAATGAATAAATAAATTAAATAAATAAATTAAATTAAAAAATTCAAGCTCAAAATTTAACAAAAAATATTTGGAAATAATATTCTGTTAAATTATTTTTCTATTAAATACTACCTAGGAAGGAACTAAACTATAACATCACAGAATATCCTACAAATCAGCGGATTTACTGGAAGTAAAACAACATTCAGATTGCCTTCAGGATTGGCGGCATGCCCATAGTTGAATTATCCCGCCATTGCGATAATCTCGCCTTCTGTCCCAAAATTGATTATATTTATTTTGAATGCATTTCATTATAAATACCTATGTATGAAATTGTGATCAATGTACCTACAGTAAAGAATGATAATATAATAAGTTTTAATTTAATAAATAATAAATAATAAGTTTTTTTTCTGGCAATCACCCGAAACGAGTGATTTTGAGTATTTATTCATAAATAAATATTTATTATTTATTTTATTTTTTATTATACCATCACGGCACATCCCACAAGTGGGGTAGCCAGCAGATCAGCTGCATGTAAGAAACATGCAAACTGTCCTCTCCATGCCAATATAAAATCAAGACATTCAGGATGGGTGGCAAACCTCATCGCTGAATTTAAGATGTAAAATGTCTCAATTTTTTCGAACACCTGCCTTTTACAGTACACTCGAAAACTTACGCAGAAGAGTGGGAGACCAATTCTTTACCGGGTGCTCCACGGGAATAAATATTTAACACCTTCAATTCAGAGATGAGATACGTCACCCATTTTGAATGTTATCATTTGATCAACACAAAGAGAAACATAATATATAATGTATGCCTGTTTATTACATATACTTTGAGTCCTGGTTACCCCACTAGTGGGATATGCAATACACAGATTATCATTTTTCTTATTTATTCATAAAATGTTTGGGTATTATTTTACAAAATACTGTTTCTCAAAGTAGTTTCACAAACAAAATATTTTATTTTTAACAAAGATAAAACATCGGTAACATATACAATAATATGTATCAAATAAAATTGAGTGCCTTCTGTACTAACTTCAACATTCAACAAACTACTTAGTTGTGTGTTAAGTCTGAGAAAAGAATAAATTTCTGTGTATGTGCATACACAATTTAATAAATTCAAAAACTCTAACCAAGGTAAAAAAAAATGTCACATAATACAGCGCATCTCAAAATGTCGGAAAATATTTTTATAATTTTTGTTTATCTATTTTCGTTGTGATGTTCTTAATTGTTAAACATTTAACGACAAAATTTGGTTATTTGACAAAATAGTTTCCAAACTAAGAACAAAACTTTATTAAAAAAAAACGTGGGTAGATGGAAGAAATTACTTTATAGCAGTGATATGTTATACCTAGATTTGCAATATGAATCTCAAACATGTACCATCAATAAAATCTCGTTGCGGTCCTTGGTGCCGCAATTTTTAGTTTGAAAAAAAGCGAGACACATATAAATTGTTTGTAGATAACAAGAGATAGACAATATGAGAATGAGGATTATTACAGACGACAAAGGCCGGTAGATAGAGATGAATATATACATAAGAAAAGAGATGAATACTGTATATATTACTCAGGTATTGTACCTCGACGGGTGGGTACACATTTTTAGAGAATATCTGTATGACATTGCGAATCTAGTTGTAACATATCACTGCTTTATAGTGATAATCTCGCCACTGCACATCGTCCTAGTTTTTTTTTAAATTTTATATTGTTTTGTTAACACTGTTTTATAATGATGATGTGCAAAAAGAATAAATAAATAAATAAATCATCACAGACTGAGAATGATTGAGAGTGTCACTAATCAGACTCTGTTAAATTTCTGTTGATTTTATCTATAGATATATTATTTTGGTTGCCTTCTGTTGTTTTATTTTAAAATTCTAATGATAGGTGTATGTTTGTAATATTGATTTGTTAATTTTGTGTTTGGTACCTAGGTTTTCTTCTGATATTGTACCTATGTAAAATATTGTGTAAAAGGCTAATAAGCCGTTAATAATAAAAAAAATAAATACATAAGTAATGGGAATTGCCCGAAAACGAAGTCGAATGTTGGAACGCAGTGGTAGATAATAATACTCGTATATTATGTTATAATAAAAATAATTAAAATTTTGAGAACCATAATCTTTGACAAACAATAGTAATAATATTTACAACAAACAAAACAGAACAAAAAATCTGAAAACAACGCAAACTAGTGCTATATTTAAAATATGAAAATATTATTATAATATGTTTGTTTGTATGTATGTATTCTAGTATGTTGCGCTTCACGCTGACTGCTATAGTACGTATACGTACCTATATAACATTATATTTTTCCTTTTTCTAAAACTTTACATATGACGTTAAAACATTTACACACCATGAAACTAGTATTGTCTATTTGTAGTCGACTCTCTGTAGGGCCAAAATTTTATTATGATTTTTTTCGGTTTTAATTTCATTTTTGGGAATAAAGACTAGAAATAATTACTGTTCTCAGTGTAGCATAGTCTTACTATTGAATAAAAAATACTTTTTAAAAGAATAGTAAGTACCATTTCTAGAATGTCACATTGGTCTAATAAAGATATAGGTAATTTTCTACATAAATTATGAATAAATGACATTCTTAGTAAATGTATAATTATATTGAATAACATATCCCAAACTAAGAAAACAAGATTAATGTTATCGACGGTTGCGACGATACACATACATATACAAAGCACCAAACAAATATACTTCATTTATTTTATTTATTTAGTTAATAAAGTTATAAAAATAAAAATTCTTTCATAACTTAAAAATACTTAATAAACTAATATCACCTAATGAATGAATTATACATGTATATCTATACAATACTATTTATACAATTCTGCAATACTAATTATACAATTCAATACTATCTATCTTCTAGATAAGTACTAGTAACACTCAGACCCAGGTAAATTTGAAAAAGGTCTTTTTGATTTTGCCCTGGCCGGGAATCAAACCCGTAGCCACATGACTCAAAGGCAAGAACGTTATATCCGCGCCTTACCAGCCGCCCAATTAAATGCGATAGTAAATTATCCCTTCCCGCACTCATTAACAATTATTCTACCCTTTTTCTATAATTTCAGTTCATTCTCACTTTTAAGTAACACTCTTGAAAGAAAAAAGCTCAGTTCTTCTTATGCTTTTTAAAAAGCATTTATTTTCACTATTCTGGGACATCCTAAATCTGACATGTAAAATAATTGTGTTGTTTTGAAATATTCTCTTTCAATTTACATGTTTTTAATACCATAAGATATTTTAAATAGAATTCATCGGCCAAGAAGGCTTCGGTTTTGTTTATCACAGAGTCAAAAATCTTCACAATCAACACTAAAAATATCTACCCCCATATGGCAAACCTTTGAACGAACATAAAACTATTCGACGTGTGTTTTGTTGTGTATGAAGCCTTTATATGTATGTACATAGAATGATACTGTTTACGTACTTTATATATGCTTGTTATTTTTATTATTATTATTATTCACTTGACACGATCTTCCAAAACAATTTGTTAAACAAATTCAAAAAGGTAAGTTTTGTCGTATCTCTCTCTCCACATGCCCCGCAAAGACTTTGCATATGAAAAGAAGAACAAAAATATTGTAATATTATTGTATTGTATATTCTGGTATATAGTTATGCAAAGACGAAAGCTTTTCGTATGATAAACAACTTGAAAAATAATGTCTTATGTTGTGGTGCTTTTTTTAGAATATCATTTTCACATACATACATATTATTTGTCGTATGAAAAATGTTAATCGTCTTTGCATGGATGATTGTGGGAACAATATAACAATTTAGCTATGAAAATTAATACAAGCCGAAGCCATACAAAAAGTAAGTAATGTATTAATTGTGAGCTAATTATGAACGTGTTCATAGTTTGTTGAAAAATATATGATATTGGAGTTTTACTAAGGTTTTTACATAGAGCTTATTCTCTTTTTCGACTTGCAATTTATTTCTTCGTCAAACTAGACATTGGATACATGTCGAAACCTAGATAACCGAAAGTAAAAACTTTAGTTAATATCCTTGTTAATAAAGTTCTTTTGTGGAGTACCTGGCAAAAAAAATCACTCACTCATTAAATTTGTAAGTGTCCTGTAAAAATCAAGTATTTAATAAAAAAAAACATTTAAATTCAGCGATGAATTATTCCACCCATCCCGAATGCCTTAATATTTGTTTACCACAAAGCTTGCATTTTTATTACACGCAGCTGGTCTCCTGGTAACCCCATTTGTGGGATATCTCGTGATGGTATAGAAGTATTAGAAGTATTGATATTTATAAAAAAATATATAGGTAATTGGAGTTCGGCAGGTACTTGGTCAGAAGTGTGGATATCAATAAAAAAAAAATGGAAACATTAAAGATACCTACTCAAGATAAAAACTTCAAGATAAAAAGAGTATTTTTAAGACTAATTACTTATGAATTCCTGTCATCTGTTCTTTACCATACATTATTTAATTATTTTCATTACTCATTCATACCACATGTCCAAACCAACACAATGAACCAAATAAATTATTCCTCTCATCCTTTTGAAAACGAATACAAGAGTCGTAGGTACACATAATAATAACTAATGTCTACATAAAACGTACGTATATAATATCTAAGCAGGTACCATTGTACTATACAATACATGACTGTAGAGTCACGCTACTAAATTCACACTCCATTGTGTACAGAGGGCGGTATTATTGCCCACACAATAATCACGCAACAACATTTACTTAGCTACCATCACAATCAGTAAATATTATATTCAGAACAGCTGTTCAATACATGCTACAGGAATTATCATAACATGTAAGGAATAAAATTAAAAAAATATTTTTAAATCTAGTTTTTTTTTTACTAAATTTTACATGCGCTTAGTCTTCTGGCTACCCCGTTTGTGGGATTCGCCGTGATAATATAGGTCGACAAACAGGTTCCTAAGTTTGTCTTATGATCCTTAATATTGTTTTATTTTAAGCTATCTGGTACAGAAAAGACGATACGTGTGTTAATTATATACAATGAGTCTAGTTGATCTTTGGGTTGGTTAGAAGAGATCACGCCTCTGCGATGTAATCACCTTCTATAAAATTGTATGTATTATTATCAATGTACAGTATGTATTAATGTATGAATAAGAAAAATGTACTTTGCACGCTTAAACTTGAGTGATGTTATAGTGATATAATCTCACTTACTTTCTCGTCGTGTAATAACGTACTTTGCGCACTGAATTGGCAAGCTTTCTAAAACATTTTTTTTGAGTCGGAGAAAACATACCACAAAGCACCTGTTTTACAATTTTTATGTGCATTGTACTTATTTATTAAGTCATTCTTAACTATACCTACATTGATCAAAATGCAAACAATTTTATAAAGAATTGCATTAAAATTAAATACTAGATCTCGAGTGCGTGGTCTCAGAGTGGTACCAGCGATGCAAACTGCACTGGGTCAAAGAAGTGTAGCATTCCTTGGCCCTAGAATGTATAATGTGTTAGATGACAGGTTGAAAGAAATTTATAATGTTTGGAGATTTAAAAAAAGGGTCAAACAATGGTTGATTTATAAGGGAAGAGATTGGGCACGGAGAACGCTATTCCACATTCTTAAGTAAGCTTATATTGTGTTGCTTTTTTAATGTAATAAAAAGTAAAGTAAAGTCTCTTTTTCTGGAGTCTGTGTTATATAAGTTTAATATCTTGTTTTTGGACACATTTTTCTACACAGGACTTGTCCTCATGAGGTATAATACTTATTTATATGTATTTTTAGTCATAATGTATGTATTAATTGACTTCTTGTGTTGAGTAAACTATATGTATATAAATAAATAAAATAAATCAACATACAAAGGGCAAGTACGAAGGCGCGATCTCTTCCAACTAACCTATATCAGGTTTTCTTTTTTCCTCAAACAATTTTTGGTTGAACGCTTTGAATCATAATATGATAATATTATTTATTAATTTATTTACAAATATTTACGGCCAAAGCCTTTTACATGTTTAACCTATGTATACATACAAAACATGTATACAAAGGAACGATCAGTTACAAAAAAGACACAAAACAATTAGATTAAAAAAACGAGAGTACAGACAGTATAACATTAATCATGTTATAATTATAAAATAAGGTACGAAATTGTTTAAAATTTTTAGTCAAGATATAACAAATAGAAATCAAGTGGTATAAAAATGTCAAATATAGTTAAAAGTCAATTACATAGTTAAAATTCATAAGTAAATAAAAAATTGTTAAAAAAAATCACAAATAACAGATATTATTTTGTAATGGTAAAGAAAAACTATTGTAGTTGTGACTCTGATACAATAAAATTAAAATAAATAGGTAAGTAAAAATTATATTCTTCCTAAAAACTAATCCCCATATTTGCTTTAAAAATTAAGTATGCATGTTTGACATTGACTGTAATTAACTACACACACTAGTGTAATGTACCTTGTTTCGTTAAGAAGTTTAACACTAATTATAAATGTCACATCGGTGTTTACTTTACGTTAGTTTACTGTAACAATACTTCTACCTAATCGTTATTTTAATTATTATATTGTAATAATTACCACTTTTAAAACGACAATTTAGAATAGCAAAATTGAATTTTAAATATGCAAGAAAATTATTATTTATTATACATAAACAGCCCTTCCGTAATATTCGCACGAACAGTTGGTTATTAGCAAAATATGTGTGACTATTTCATAATACACGGATTCATGTTTTAATTAAGCAAATTAATATTTTTAAACGGGGGAACATAATATTATAAATTGATATTTAATTTTTAAATTATATTTATATTTTACATGCAAATGTGTTGAGTAATATAATAATAATAATAAATCTTGATCTTGCTCACGAAATCAAAGATATGTGGAGAACACCTACCACAATCATCGTGCCTATAGTGTTGTCTGTGAATGGTTTAATACCTAAGAGTCTGTCAAGCAATCTCAGAAAACTGAGAGTAGATGACGGGCTCAAATACAGCATGCAGAAGGCCGTACTTCTATCGTCCACCAGGATAGTAAGAAGGTTTTTGTCCCTGTAGCTCTGTAAGTGATCTCCCATGATTGTACCCACTATTGATAAGAACATCATGGAAGAATCAACTCGAATAATGTTGGGGTTCTACACTTTGAATATAAATTTATTTTAATATTTTATGGTTTTTATTATTTAATGTTATATTTAAATTTTATTGTTAATCTTATATTGTGTTTAAAATGTAGAATCTAAAATTATTTTGTTAAATAAATGAGATATGAGATAATAATAATAAACTTTATTGTACAAAATATTTATATAAAAATAATAGGATTACAATAAGGTATAAACGAAAAATTTTGTACAATGGGCGAGTTTATCGCAGGGATGCGATATCTTCCAACTAACTCAACTGTAATGATGATGATTTTGGATGATTTTATTTTATTTATGACGCCGTTTTACAGTCTCTAGACCGTCTCAAGGGCGCCAGTGAAGAGTTCAGTTTTTAATTTGCCTCTGAAGCTAGTGACCGTCTGACCATCTGTCAGCAGCACTGGTAGGCGATTCCACATAACTGGTCCAACAACACCAAAGGCCCTCTCGTAGAAGTTGGACTTACCGGCTCTATTGGGCTCAGAAAGTCTATTCACGGCCAGTTCCATAGAGCGCAAAGGTCTTCTAGTGTTCGAGTCAAGGGGACAAAGCTCTGTGAGGCACAATGGTGCCATTTTGTTAATTGCCTTGTAGACCAAAAGGCACACCCTGAATGTCACCCTTTCCTTTTTTTGTAAGTTCATGTTTTTGTTTTAATTTTAGAATGTTATGTTGAATAAGTTTGATGAAATCATATCATTTTTAATTTTCATTTTGTATGGATTTGTAAACGCGCCGATATAGGTTGGTACATTTAATATCCGCAAACTTCATTGGTCAATGAATATTGATGTAATGTTCTATTTTCTAATAAGTATGTACCATATGACTGTATGTTTTGTTTGGTCAATGAATAAAAAACAATATATTATATAATTATACCCTCAAGCCGTGTCCCAGGTGGGGTATGCAGAGAGAACGGAACGCCATGTTGATTTATCCTTACATACTTACATATTTCGCTTCCTCTACATTCATCCAGTTTCTCATACATGCACGCCGATTCTTCTTACTCAACACGCGACCGTCCTTAAGAATCAAGTGGTCAAGCCACGTAGTTCTTTGACGTCCACGCTTTCTCACACCTCCTCTTTCAGATAATAAAAAATAAGACATTAAATATCTTCAATTCTGAAGTAACGCATACCATCTGTTTTAGATAATATTTTTGTCATTGGCATAGGTTATTCTGGTTACTTCTCCGTTTGTGAGAGAACCGAGATGGTAAATTTACAAAAAAATGTCGATGTTTCAGTTTCCTCCAAAAATAAATAATTGATTCTTTGAAACAGATTTGCATAAAACGGTGAAAAAATTTAATAAATAAATCTTTCATTAATTGCTCTTTGAGTTTTTACACACTCTCTTCTAGAACCAAAAAAAAAAAGTATGACAAAATGCATAATATTTTAGAACATGCATTGTGTAAATGTGTTGACATTTTGATTATAAGAGTGTTAACGCAATATGTACATAGAGGTATCTACCAGCGACGTATCTAGAGTTTTCACACCGGGTAAGCCCACCTTCAAACCATATTTATTTAAAAACAACATTTATATTATGTAAAAAGAAGAAAGAATATGAAAGCATAAATAAAGTGAATGAAATAAAAACTTTTATGTTTACATAATATCGACTGTGCTCAGGACAAAGGCATCAAACCACAATTTTGGCAAAAGTTGTTTTATGTTTTGAAGTCAATCATTTGTGTCTTTTACACATTCTGGTAAAAGGATTCAATCCACAAAAGTCTAGTTTTTATTGAAAAAGCTAAATATTTTTTTTTAGCAAGGACTTAATTGCAAATACCCAATAAGACAAAGGACTCAAACAGCATAAGTTTCATTATTAACACCAAAAAATTTCATCTAGACATAATTTTACGGCGAGGAAAAAGGCATCAAACCACATAACCCCAAACATGCGACATACATATCTCATTAACATGTTGCTAAAGTTTGTCAGGACAAAGGATTTAATCAACATTTTTTTTGATTTTTTGCTTATAACTTGATAATTCCTGAATATTTTTTCTTAAATTTTTATGACATGATAAAAAAACTACATTACAAAAAGATGGTAAAATAATAATGACAAAAATTTGAAATTTTCTTTATCCTACAGCTTTTTGCTTCTCCTATAAAATTTGACCAATGTGGTTTGATGCCTTTGTCCTGAGCACAGTCGATATGGTGTTTAGAAATATAAGTGTAATGGTAGCAGACAAACTTATTTTATTATAAAAATAATACGAAATAATAAAATCTGTAAAATTGAACTCCGGCGATTCATATCAAGGTCACTTGTCCAACAACTAACCGCTTTCTATAACTATTGCTTTAAATCGGTGATAGGACGAGAACCGATGCATCCAAATGCACACGATCATAAGCCTTGATTATCTTTTTTCATACGATCGTGAAATAATACTAGGTACTCACATAAACACATCATTTACATAATGTATATGGCGTGTCGCAGTACTGATCAAAGCGTATCTGAGGCCTGAGTCAACACACATTTTCACGTTACGTTTTCGTTCCGTTAGCGTTTGAATTTCAGACGACGTTGTGAGCAAGTGTCAATTTCGTTGCTAAGATACACAATAGTTACGAAAATTGACACTTTGGCGCAACGTCCTCTGCATTTGAACGTTAACGGAACGAAAACGTAACGCTAAAATGTGTGTTTGACTCAGGCCTCTGTACTGTGGTGAGTGAGACAAAAAAATGACATCATCACATGTGCAAACAAGACAAAATGCTTTAACCTACTTCACGCCTTATCTAATATTAAATACAACTGTACTTAAACGCATAACAGACCAACTCGAGTAAATCGGAAGGAGCGAAATTTTATACTCTCTATAGTTTTATCGTTTTTTTTTTATATTTCAAAGGTCCAAAAACTCAGATGAGACCCAGCTTTTGAGCCTGTTTGGAAGACACGCCACTGGTTTCTTCTAATATTTATTCATATGTATGTTTGTGTGTAGTACAATTTGTATTACATCTTGTTTAGCGACTGTGCAAAATCTGCACCTTGTTTGTCGCCTTGCAGTGCCGACACTATCTTAAACAAAATTTTAGCAGGGATGTCACACTCACCAAACCCATTTACAAATATTAAAAAAATATTTTTGAATTATGTACTCTCTTTGAAACACTTTGGTTGGTCCATTTATTAATTCGAGTCAAACATACCACATCGGAATCAAAAGTAGGTAACAAATTTTGAATATCATCAGCTGTTTTGTAAGGATTTCAACGTTGCATTGTAAAAAGGATTATTAAACAATTTCCAATATGAAAGTTAATATATAAATAGAACAATGATTTATTTGTTTTACTGATATATGAAAAATATCACAATTCAATGAAATGTTTTTATTGCTTAATTAATGTTCAGCACGATTTTTTTTAAATAAATAATGTGATAAACATGCAAGACATCTTTTCCATGCCGACAAAAAAATATGAATTTCTGGATGGGTGAATTTAAGATGTTAAATTTCTTTATTCTTACGAATGTCTGCCTTATACAGGACACTTAAAAATGTTCTGGAAAAAAGTAGGAGACTATTCTTTGCGGGGTGCTCCACAGAAGAGATCATTTCAATACATTTTTTTTTATAAATTCATTGGTCCAATATTGAAATACCTAGTACACATTAATTTTAGGTATAAATAAATTAGGTACAAATCATAAATTCACTTTAATTTTAGGTAGGTAACAATAAATTAGGTACAAATCAAAACCCATTTTAAGATTGAAACTCTGGAGTCGCGACGAATCTTACTCGATATGAAGTTTTTGTACGATATCATGCATGGTGTTGTTGATTCCTCTTACCTTAGTGGAAGTGTCTCGATTCGTGTGCCGTTGCCGAGGCGAACACAAAACAATGTTTTATTAAATAAAACATTGTTTTGTGTTCGCCTCGGCAACGGCACACGAATCGAGACACTTCCACTAAGGTAAGAGGAATCAACAACACCATGCATGATATCGTACAAAAACTTCATATCGAGTAAGATTCGTCGCGACTCCAGAGTTTCAATCTTAAAATGGGTTTTGATATTTCATGTCGAAACATTCTCATCAAATAACACCAGAAACTCTGTTATTAACCGACTCTTGGAGACGAATAACGATGATTCTGTCTACCTGGATATTTTCAGTGTCGCGGGGACAATTCGCAGGAGCCGTGGCGTAGACCATGAAGGCGTGAATTTCGTTTAATTTTTGTTTGAACAGTTCCTTCATCTCTCTCTCTCTCTCTCTCTCTCTCTCTCTCTCTCTCTCTCTCTCTCTCTCATTGTATTCTTGTTTTATATATGTATAAACACTGTAATTGGCCTTATATTTTTGTTGTTGTTATTATGATTTTTATTACATATTATGTGCTGCTGTGTTAATAAAAAAAAAAAATTAGGTACATAAATTTTAGGTACAAATAACGTCATTTTGAAATATGTTATTAAATATATCATTTATATTTTCAAAGGATAGATAATACCTAGAAACCTTAAATAATTCCAAATTCTTATACCTCTGTGACAACCCTGATTACATGATGTAGTGTGTTTTAATATTAGAAGTCAAAACATACATTACTGCACGACTATACCTACAAACAAACAGACGGCAACGACATGATAATATTATTATTATTATTATGCACAAATAACATACTTCATCTTCACAACAAAAGCACTAGACAATACAAAATACATACAATGGTGAAGGTATATTATGAAGTATTGTGTTGATCACATGTAACAAACATCAGATGAATTATACAAAAAAGAAACGAACTGAAATAAAAATATGTACATTTTGAAATATGTCTTCTTCTTCTTTTTTTTTTTTTTTTTTTTTTTTTTTTTCTTTTTTTTTTTTTTTTTAAAAAAGATATATCTGGGTTTGTTATAAACCCAAATACAACCTTATACACCTTTCACACTAAGCTAAAAGCTTGTGCCGTGAAAGGGGAGTTTGCCGGCTTGTAGTAGATCTTTGGTATGTTGCTTTGGAAGTTGTGCACTCTTCTGACACATCAGCTATCAGTCACATAAGTATCAGCTATCCTTCAATTTTTTGGTGGTCTTCCTCGTGAACGTGAGCCAGCTGTTGTCTTCTTTGCAGCAATGTGGGTGTTCCTATTTACAACCATTCTGTCCAAATGGTCTCTCCAGAACCGCCTCCTCTTCCAACTCCATCCCACTTTATCACATATCCTTCTTATCTCAATATTTCTGATTCTATATCTGAGTTTTTCCCGCGATAGCACGTAAGGTTTTCATCTCAAATATTCTGAGTCGACTTTTGGTTCATGCTGCATCTGCTCTTATTTCGACGTCGCAATAAGTCATTGAAAGATGTAGGTAATTGTACAGATTAATCACTTAACGTAAACCTGATGATGAGAGCAGAAGCTTTTAAAAGCTGTCACCCAATCAAAAGTGTCACTATGAAAGTACTTAGTATAAATGTATTTAATATAATATATTAATCGATAAATTCTATTTTTACATCATTTTTTGAAATGCATTTAATTAACATTTTTACAATAAAATATTATTAAAACGAACTATAATGAAAAATGCATCAAACAAATTGTTCGCAATCCGATATTATTATTATTATCTGATCTGATCGAATATGAAATATGACAATAATAGTAATAATAATGAGTCGTAAAAACAATGGCAGTAATGTTGTGCTAATAGGACATTGACAGATCTGATTTAATGAATGACGTTTATGATAATGATTATACATGGATACTTGAAGCAAAATATGAATTAATTAAAACATAAATGGTGATTTTTCCGCATAGGTACTTCAAAACGGAAATATTCGTAATACAAATGAAGAATAATAATATTCACAACACAAATGACGAACTTCTTTTGGCAATTTTTGAATACTGAATTTCAGGAAAAAATCTTCTAACACAATATTCATTCCCTAGTCTCCTTCTTTCCAATACATAAACATAACATAACATACATAGACAATTCACAAAAATCGACCTAGTCCCAAAATAAGATGAATCTTGTATTATGGGTACTACCGCGACGATACACACATATGTATACACGTAACACCCAGACTCAAGACAATTTGAAAAAGGTCATTCTTCACCTTGCCCTCGTCGGGAATCGAACCCGGGATCTCGTGACTCAAAGGCAGGAGTGTTACCTCCGCGCTACACCGGCCGACAAATTAACCCTAGAGCATCCATCTCAAGGACGCGGGAAACTATGTTGGAAGAACTATGTCTTCAACTTGTTTCTGAACGTTGTTATCAATATTGGTTATTACGGAGGTCCTCGGGGAATTTGTTCCAGACGACAGGTCCTGCGACGCCAAAAGCTCTTTCATAGAAGCAGGACTTGTTTGCTCTATTGGTTTCATTCAGCATATTGGTGGATGTCTTAGCTGAGCGTAGAAGTCTACTTGCAGGTGTTTTGAGAACAACACAAAGCTCAGAATGTGACCGGGGTGCCATAGACACCGAAAATGATCACTGAAGTCAGCCTGGATCCAATTCGTAACCATTGGAACGCCTTTCTCACATCTTTCGATTAAATTTTGCACAATGTTACATTGTGTATACATGGTTCTCTAATGGAGATGTCTGATTAGTTCTTAATATTTATTCAATTCGATTTTTTTGAATTAATTCTATTTTGAACTGACACATGAAGAAACGCATTTCATTTCCGTTTCATTATTCATCGGTCACTCTATAATAATTAATATTCAACTGAATGATATTAAAATATTGGCATTCTGAAAAATTAATTATACACTAATGTTTGTATACAGGTACTCTGCAGAATGCTTGTGATTCATTTAAAAATCATTTATATAAACACTAGTATAATAATATCCCCTTTTATAGAGTGGAGTACCTTTATTGTCATTTCATATCCATTATCATTCTCAATCATTTTTAATATCAAGTTTAATTTATCGTTTTTGATCAATTTTAAAATTTATAATATTTTATTAACACAATATAATATGGTCAAATCAGCTTTTATAGTGCAATCATTGAAACAAAAACAATCAACATAATTGATGTGGCGCGGAGGTAGCTTTGAGTCACGAGGTCCCGGGTTCGATTCCCGGCCAGGGCAGGTTGAGGAATGACCTTTTTCAAATTGTCCTGGGTCTGGGTGTTACATGTATATGTGTTTATAGTGCATTGTATATGTGTGTATCGTCGCGTTAGTACCCATAATACAAGATTCATCTTAGTTTGGGATTAGCTCGATCTGTGTGAAATGTCTATGTATGTAATGAAATGTAAATGTAATTATAACAAACATGTAAAACAAAAAAACTTGTTAACAAGAGCTACGAGGAAATCTTAGCAATGAAAAGCGTGTACCTTCTTACAAACCCGCAAGTTCAAAAAAGTTACAAATTTAAACAAATTTAATGTTCAAAACTGTTTGATTCATGAAGGGAAGTATAAAATAATACAGCTTTGTTCTAAATGAATCCCAACAATATCCCACTTTTTTCTCTTTATTTTCGAGAGTCATGAAAAAGGCAAATATTCGTAAAATATCACATATAAGATTTTTGATGTATCACTTTAATTTGACGACTAGGTATGCCATCTTACTTGAATTCTTTATTTCCTATGTATGTATAACACAGTGTAACTTACATTGTGCTATAACACATAACACAGTGTAACTTACACTGTGCTATAACATATAACTCAGTGTAACTTACACTGTGCTATAACATATAACACAGTGTAAGTTACACTGTGCTATAACATATAACACAGTGTAATTTACACTGTGTTATACATACATAGTAAGTGCAAGCGACATGACGTACAAAGAGACAAAATGCCTATGGACATATGGATGAAAATTTATAAAAAGTATCATCATAATTAGGTACACAAATTTATTGTTTTTTGTTTCTCATTTCTTCGATTTAGATTTTGCACTAAGGTTCATTGTGTAAACATGGTTCTCCAATAGAGATATCTGCTTGTGTACGATTCGCATAGATTTAATTACTAAGCGAACATCTATAATATATTAAAAATTAAACCAATCACTGTATCAATTCAATGATTTAAACATCAGCTGTGTACATTTCAGTGAACCTTAATACCCATAACATCTGTATTGAACAAGATGTAATATAAAGACGCATTCACATTTATCACTTTGAGCGATCATCCAGAATGAATCACCGAAAGTGAAAAGAGTGAACGGACGTTTCATCCTCAGTTATCACTGTAGATGATGGATGAAAGCAATTACCACGCGGCATTTTTTTTATAAAAGTTCCTTTCGCTGAAACGACCATTAACAAGTTTTTTTTCCTGTGAGGTATTTATACCTATTCTCTATACCCTCACCCAGTGTCCCAAGTGGGGTAGGCAAAGTGAATTGAATGCCGCATATTATGTAGATCTATCCTTGCATACTTCTATATTCATAAAAAATGTCATACACCACGTTCGTTTTGTATTATTTTTAGTCTAATTACGTCAAATTGTAGACAACATAACCATGATTATAGACATAGCTGTGAAAGCAGAGGTTAAAAAGTGTAATCAGATGTGTTTTAACGTTTGATGAACAGCTTTGGTCCTTTCACTTTGGATGTTCATCCAGAATGAAACAATGTGAATGCCTCTTTATGCACTATCGCACTGTTTTTCTTGCAGTAGGTACTATTAGTATTATTGTTTTGAATTAAAAGATGTACCAAGCTAATGAAATACATTAACGTAAAATACGCACAAATCATTAAAGACATCTGTAGAATATTATGAACCTACAAGCTATTAAGATCAAAACCATACCTAATAGTATGTTATATGTGTATTCAAAGTAACGTGCAATAGATTAGTTATCAAAGGAGACCTTCTTTCAAAGCAAACCATTCTTATATATCCTTGGTGCTCCAATAAAGAATAAGTCTCCCTCACGTTTCTATATTTTTTTGAGTGTATGTACATGGCTTTATATGATTTTGTTTATTGTTACCTGTTTATGACTGTCTGTATCTCTGTAAAATGTATTAAATAAAATAAAATAAAATAAGATAAATATCACGAATATGGCATTGACATTTTAAATTAACTTATAATTTACGTCGAACATGCTGAATGTTTTGCTTTTTTTACTGACACAGAATGGACAAATCGCATGTTTATTAGATGCAATGAGTCCGCTGATTTATTTATTTATTTATTTAACACAATATACGGCAATTTACTTTACAAGTATACAGATAAACTTTATAACGTCACACAATCATTCAACACATGTAGGTACAAAAATATAAAAACAGACAAAACATTCTCCAGTTAAAAGTCAAAAAATAAAAATGAAAATTTAAATACAAATAAAATAAATTCATTAAAAGACAAATTTACCACTTGTGGGATATATTTCACAATTTATGTACTTATACTAAGAGATGTTTTCTTGAATCGAAAGTTACCTCTATAGATATAATATTGAAATGTATTTGTGTAGAAATGATGTTGGTTTTATTTGGTTTATCGATGTGATTTGTTCTGGGGGCCTAAAATGCCCACATTGAGCAATTCATCTACAGATGATTCATTTCCCGCATTAACAGCAGATCCGTAGCAATTCCTCTAATTTTTGTGACATCAAATGATTCATATTTGTTGAAATGTTACCGTTAAATCGTTTTAAAATCTTAATATGATTCATATAAAGTGGCCTTTTTAGCCCCCTTGTTTTAAATTGAAATAGGAATATCCACTATTTTTAATATTTGAAGAAATGTAAAATTGTTTAATGTATCATGTATTTCAAAAGGAAAATGCAGTATACTGTCCAAATAAAGAAATATCCCGCAGAAGGTATCTTCGAAAATTATAAATTATTTTAGTCATGTAAAACTTCACTCAATAGGTAGGTAGGTACAATGTTACTTAATGGAAGATACCTTTTTCTTCCTTATATTCACGTTAGGATTATTAAATGTAAATTATTAAGAGTTGCTGCGTAGATTTTCGCCATGATTAAATAAACATTCACTGTGTCAATGTTTAGGTAGTAGAATTCAATAACGAAATTAAAAAAAACAAATATTTTTACTATTTTAAAGATTTTAATTGAGTTATTGAGAGAGACGTCGTTTATCTTTCAAGGATATTGTGAGAAGAAGATTAACAATGTCTTCGAAAGACGAAAGACGTCTCTCTCAAATAAAGTCTATATAGTGGAATAAATACCTAAGAATTTGCTTTTTCATTTAATTAAAGTTTATTACCAATCAGAAATCTCGATTGGAGAACCATGTCTACACAATGCAACATTGTGTAGAATCTAATCGGTAGAAGTGAGAAAGGTGTCCCAACGCTTGCTAATTGGCTCAAGGCTGGCTTAAGTGATCACTTTCGGTGTCCATGGACAACGTTCAACAATTCCACCATTCTCATTGTCACGATGTAAGGTCCACCAATCGAGAGACGCTTTATGCAAAAGTTTATTAAATAAACATACTAAATTACCAATGAACAGGTGTAGAGTTAATTTTTAAAATGAAACACGAGAGACCTATAGTTATTCCACTATTGACTTTGTTAATTTTTTAATTATTATTATTATTGTACCATCACGGCACATCCCACAAGTGGGGCAGCCAGCAGATCAGCTGCATGCAAGAAACATGAAAACTGTCCTCCTCGTGCCAATATAAAATCTAGACATTCAGGATGGGTGGCAAACCTCATCGCTGAATTTAAGATGTAAAATGTCTCAATTTTTTCGAACACCTGCCTTTTACAGGACATTGGAAAACTTACGCAGAAGAGTGGGATACCAATTCTTTACCGGGTGCTCCACGGGATATTTTTTAAACCTATCACCAATCATAAAAATAATAAAACACTTCCAAATTCAAAACAAAATCACGATGCCGTCCAATAAAAAATGTTTCATAATGAAAATATATTCAAATTTGGAACTTACTAAATAAGTATCAGAGAGTATGTACATATGTAAAACAGTGGCGGAACATAAAAATAGAAATGGTGAATCATTTCATAGCGTTATTATTCTTATTGGTTTAACATAGAGTCGTTGAAAGATACAATATGTTTTTATGATGCTATAAATTTCCTTCTGTATGCTTCTTATATCAGTCTATTCCTAAGTATAAACATATGTATGTATACTAGTTGAAAACCCGGAATAAGTATCTAATTAATTTGATGATTTCTCTGACATCAAAATTTCTACCCTACCCTCCCTGTGTTATTTCACAATCTCTCGGGTTTGTTAACGGGTATTTTTGTAATTTCAGAATTGACATTTAAGAATGTTAAAAAGGTTATATTATGGTCACATAGAGACAGGAGAAAAATATGTTTTGTTTTCTTCAAAAAGATATTAACCCACTTACAACCTTATACACCTTTCACAGTAAGCTACTAAAAACTTGTGTCATGTTTCATGAAAGGGGAGTTTGTTCCCGAGGCCTAGACTCTATCTCCAGGCTACCAACGAACTCATCCCATAACTTGTCATAGAAGAGAAGATTGAGGGCCGTAGTGGGGATGGAAGACAGTGGCTTTGCTGGCTTCAGAACATTCGAGAATCGATCGAGATGAATGGTATTTTCTTTTTTTGACACTGTGGCGCTAGGATAGATAAATATTGCGTCAAACAATTCGGCTAAACCTCTATTAGCCATTCAGTCGAATGCCGGTGTTTTACTAACTGCCTAACCATTCAGTCGACCGGCTAATTTAACTTTTTGGCAGCGATATCTACAGATAAGCAAACGAACGAAAATATTATTTATGCAGACATTTCGTTGTATGCGTCCATGTACTATTAGTCCAACGAAGCGATTGAACAAAACCAATCATAAATCTATTTATTGAAGTATCATTATTATCTATCTCTCTCTATTTATACATCTGTTTCTATTTTATTACATATGTAGGTAATGGTATATATTCCGTAAAGTCTTCGGTAAAGAGTAGAACTCTCACTCCTGTTTGTAAGTTTTCGAGTATTCTGTAAAATCAGATTTTCGTTAAATAGACCGTGTAAAAACATCGAACATCTTCAATTCTGTCTGGTCAATTTAAGACACTGTACTGAAGTGGAACGTGTGAAGGAATTATTTGGTACAGGAGAGTTAGGCCTTTGCAGAAGTGATTGGCAACGTTTGGGAAACCTGACAAGGCACAAGAAGAAGAAGAATATAGACTCTCAGTAATAATTCAATGTTAATGGACCCAGCAATGAACTGGTCCCTCACTTATTTTCATTAGTCTTCGAATGTCCTGTAAAAGGCAGGTGTTCGAAAATAAAAGACTTTTTACATCATAATTTCAACGATGGAATTTGCCACCCATCGTGCATGTCTTAATTTTTTGTGGACACGTAATGAACAGCTTGTATATTTATTACATGCAGCTGGTCTGCTGGCTACCCTACTAGTGTTGTATGCCGTAATGGTAGTAAATATAATTCGTAGTAAATATTATAAATGTCATGTCAATTTTATAAACGACATTTGCCTTATTTGATAAAAGTGGTTTCTAGGACATGGTTCAATTATGTCATACAATATTTTCTTATTACTAGTATCAACATAATGTTCTTATAGAATAGCAAACATATGTTCTTTTCATCGAACCGATCTTGTAATAGTAATTTGTATTGCTGTAAACATGATAATGCTTTTGCTAATAATATTACAATAAGAAACATGATATAATTTGTAGAAGATGTAGGAAACATGATGGGTTTACTTTCGACAAAATAATACTGGATGAAAATGAATTTCGATTCCATTTTCGCTGGTTGAAATCTTTATACTGCCAACCTACACCAATTTCTCGATACAAGCACAAGCATGATACAAGTACAGATATTTTTGAGGTGCATTTAGGTTAACGTAGAAACCAGTTTTATAAAGAGTTTCTTTTTTGCAGTGAATTCAGAAAATCGTGACCAACTTGCCTTATACCGTCTATGACTCTATGATTTATTGTGTTCTTATATCTTGTGTATAGCTGTGTGGAGTGTACTTTTGATTGCTTCTCAGTTAATCACTCTATACTAGGTAGGAATAGCTGACATTTTACTTTTCTAGAACCTGAGATCTTTGATAAGATACAGGACGAAGTACTGACCAAACGAAAGATGACCTCTAACGTTTTTCCTAAAAGATTGATGTTCTGAACTGGCTGTTGAGGACTGGAAGAAAAGAAACTGAACATACATATCATATTGAACTATGCGCCGAGTTAAGTATAATGTTGATGTTCTTTTATGTTCGTGGTGTTTTATGGAACTGTGAGTATGTGATTATAGAATCATTCTTGTTCACTTGTAATCAACTTCCTATCAATATATTTAAAACTCTTTCATCTCAATACGGGCAAAAATCAGTGAAAAAGGTTGTTATTCTTTAATCAAAATGGACATATTATTCTGAATGGAGATATTTATTGTTATTATTATTATAGTTTTTATCATTTGGACCTAAGACGGTTTGGACTCAAATGTTCACCGTAAACACGGTTTTTTTTTTCTTAACGTTTTATAAAAACTTAACGAGCAGAATATCATGTTCATGTTAGAACCACAACATAAATTAGCGCACCTATATAGTGTCATAACATAAAATTGTTTACACAGTCTGGCGAGCTTATTACTAAAGTGTCCATAATGATTGATCACCAAGCAAAGCAAACAACCCCACCTAATCAGAAAGTAGTAGTAGATAGTAGCGTCTTCCAATATTGAGGTATATCCGATACTAGAGATAAAACGTATTATTATTATTATTATTTGGATGATTTGTAAAGCGCCGTTTTGTGAAAAAAAAAATCCACCTCAAGGGCGCTCTTTACTAACTAAGGTTGTGCTTGGATTATTCCGTGAGATTTCTTGTATATATCCGATATCCGTTTATGTTCTCCTATACCATCCAATTCTTAATTTATAATGATATATCCCACAAATGGGGTAGCCAGCAGATCAGCTGTATTTAATAAACATGCAAATTGTCCTCTTCATGCCAAAAAAAAATAAGGCATTCAGGATGGGTGGCAAACCTAATCGCTGAAGGTGTAAAATGTCATTAATTTTAGTGGCATTTACAATGTGATAATTAATAGAAACAAGTTTTCTTACTATGTTTTTAAATTATCGCTATCAATTTTAATTTGGCGACCGGTTTCGACACTAAAGTTTCGATATCAGCCGCCACATTAAAATTATGAATGATCGTTTTAAAAATATAGTAAGAAAACTCGTTTCTATTAATCCTGTAAAATGTCTTTATTTTTTCGAAAACGTGTCTTTTATAGGACACTCGAAAACTTACGGAAAAAAGTGGAAGACCAATTATTACCGACTCCATAGAGTACTAGCCATACCATAACAGTATATCTAGCTGCTGGATTTCTTTTTAAAGGTAAAATTTAAAGTTTTGCCAAATATATATGTATTCGGTATCTGGCCAAGCCAGTATCCGTTTCGTTACTAGTCCATACTAGGTACACACCTTTTATAAGTAAAGACTTGAAAGTTTTTATCAGGCCACCTATCACCCAGTAAGATAAAGGGTAGTGCACTGTGCTACTACTTCTACTATGAAGGGTCATTAAATCGTCACATTAATGTCTGAAAAGGAGTTTTCCTTTACCCAAAACTTTCTACCAACACAGTAGACTCTCGATTATCTAGAGTATTCACATTACGGATATTTTAAACTTTACATATAATATAAATATAAAAACGAATAAATATTTCAATTCAAAAAGTTGACTCAAGCGATTTGGATGATCACATAGAAGCACATAGAATCCGACCTTCTCCACAGACGACTACTAAAGCCCGGGGATGCAAAAAGCATTTCTGCTGACAGAAAGAGCTGGTCAGAATTGGTTCAAGACCCACGGGGGGTACCCACTGCCGCATATAGGCTCCGTCCACGTGCACGACCTTATGTAGCAAGGGCTCCATAAGAAAAAGAAGAAGAACTCACCATTGTCATTTCATTTGTTTGATAGACATTTACTATTTCATCCTCAGACGATTACGTCTCATAGAAAACAGTTTCTCAACCACGTGTATCCTTGTATGATACACGTGGTTACGTGTATCATACAAGGATTATAGACGATTACGGCCTTAAAAGTATTCGGAATACGAAACAATGCTAAGCCTAAGGCTTGTGTTCTAAATATTCTTATTACAAGGAGAGTTATACCAGTCATGAGGAAAAGGAATGAAGCTTTTATAATATTATGTATGTAAGTTCACAGTACCTACGTATATAATAGTGGGTAATATTATTAATACGTAGGTGGTTGGTAGGTGTGTGTTGCTACTAAAGCTCGCTGGCACCGGAACATCGCGTCCTTAAACTTTAAATTAATACCAAAACTTTTGATATCTCGTATGAGGCATGTGAAGATAAGAAGGTTCAAACAAAATCTAACCACCTTCACATGAAATGTATAGAGTTCATATCCTTTCGACATGTTTTGCGCCAGATTAAGAAATTATACGAAAGAGCCCAGCTTCACGCTTTTTGAAAAATTAAACGGACAGTGACAGCTATCACAGCATCAAATTTTCACTTCTAATTAGAACAATATGAATGATGATGTGCAAGAAGAATAAAATAAATAAATAAATATTATATATGTTTATTAGTAGATGTTCATAAATAGATTTACATTATTCAGTAACCGTATCATTTTTTTTTTACGCGGCGGCAGAATTGCCATCCACACTTCTCAGCATTATACAACCGGATCAGTCTCCATATGATCAGTCACGGTCACACAAAAACTTAACAGCCTAATAAATGCCGGGAAAAATTCACCTATCCAGATATACAGGATATCAAAGGATTAGGCTCAAAACGCGGGATCAAAATACCAGCATTGTGCCTGAAATATCTGTGTTCAAAAACTTTTTTACAATATTACAAGTATTTATTAAATTAAATTAACTTAACCGGTTAATCTAATTTTTGTAAATTATTTACTAAAGATTTCGGAGTTATCCCTGTAGCTGAAATGACTAAAGGTATTATATAAACGGACCTAGAATGCCAAATATTTTTTATTTCTCCTGCTAGTTCTTTATATTAACGTATTTTTTCTGCGACGGTTGTTTGTATATTATGTGTATTTGGGACAGCGATGTCTATTAGGTACGTTATTTTATTACGTTTATCATGTAATACTAAATCGTGTCTATTATGATGTATTTGTTATTATTATTTTATCATAATAGAACCTGTAATTTTGGTTTTCTAAAACCGGTTCCGGGTTTTATTTATAATAAGGTATTATATTTTAATTCCTTATTTTATATTATTTTTTCATTATATGTTGCCTGCTTTATTGTTTCTTTTCTCACTTTTAACTTGTTGGATGGAAGACGTTGCTCTTGCAATAAGTACAATATTTAATTGCAAATTGTTGTTGTTTATTTTGTATTGTTATTTGTTGTTTTGGAATATCTCGTTAGTAATTGATTTACTTTATTTTTTCTACAAACTTGCCTAAAATTCACATAGATTACTCTATAAAAAATCATGAATCTATTATATTTTGACCATGGGGATACCATCCACACGACGGGCACTAACAGATTAGAAATCAAATTTGGTTTATGTAATCCATTATTGGAAGATTGCAATTCAAAAATTGTACATTTAGAAATAAGTGAAAAAATCACAGGAAGGATGTACCTAAAGTTTTCACTGTGGCTCAAGATACTGTTTATAAACGAAAATCTTATAAAAAGATCTTAAGGATTTGTATTTCATCATTATAAATTGATTAAATAGGTACTTAATTTTACGTGATAAAAAAAAGCGTTTTTAATATATTTTTTTATTAAAATAAAATAAAACAAAAAAAGGTATTAAAAGACTTTTTCAATTGTTAAAAGAATAATGATAAAAAAATGTGCGTAAAGAAAAACAAATGACGCTCGATCACCTTTCAATTTTGACACGTGAAATGATAAAACAACTCAAGTGTTAGTATTTTTTTTTTAATTGGCGCATTTCAAACCGGCGCAAAACTGTATTCTAACTATTCTAAATTACAACTACTTGAGCAGAGTAGAAAGGAAGTGATAAGTCGGCAACACATATCAGACCGCGGCTATATACACAACTAACTTGATAATATTATTACCTATGTACTTGTGTTACTGGGAGGAAATATAACTGTTACATAAGTAACCAAATAATAATAATAATTCCACACACAAACAAACATTCATCATTATTTTATGTTTACCCCTAAAATTCCATACGAAAACATAGGAAAGAAACATTTAATATTTTTCATAAAGAATGGGTGAGTTAGTTTTGGTTTAGTTGGAGGAGATTGCACCTTTGCGTTAAAGTCGCCCTCTGTATATTGTTTGTATCTAACTTGAATGTAAACCTTTTATGTAATTGTTTGTAATCAATGTACCTGCAGCAAAGAATAAATAAATTAAAAATAAACACACTTTTTGATTGATTTCCTTTCAAATCTCTTTTAACGAATTTTAAGTAACTTTTGCCCTGAGGATGCAGCAAGGCAAAAACTCTCAACAGTAAGTATAGGTACATATTAGTATTTATAATCTCTTGTCAATAAGTATAATATAAGAACCTATTCATCAATTGATTAAGTGCAGTACATCAGTGAAAATTAGCAGAGTTTTGGTATACATTTTTAATTTTATATCAAAATTAATTTTCCCATCATTAATCCACAAAAATTTAATTTTATCAACAATGTAATTTACATCTGCTGGCTACCTCACTTGTGGGATATGCCGTGATGGTATAGTATAGTATATAATCTACATAATTTGCTGTCCTCTCTGTGCCAACAAAAAGATTGGTGGTTTAACTCATCGTTGAATTTATGTAAGATGTAAAATGTCTTGTTTATAATGTCTCAAGACTACCTCTTATTTTATGGACACTCAAAAACTTACAGAAAAGAGAGGGGGACCTATTTTTGTCGAGTGCTCTACAGTTTGTCATTCGAGACAAATAATTCATAATTTATCTTTCTATCTATCTATACCATCACAGCACTTCTCAAAAGTCGGATAGGCAGCAAATTAACTACTTTCATGCAATTAACATGTAGATCATTCCCCCCATAGATATATATGAAAAATAGATATTCATGATATTATGAAACACGCTTCATCGCTGAACTGTAGATGTTGAATGGTTCATTCATAATGCTCCAAGAATACCTATCTTTTAAGTCGAAAATTTATATGTAAGTGTTGAAGACCTATTTTTACTACAGTAGGGCCAATTCTGAATCTTAATGAATAAACTAATATATATATTGAGTTACAATTCATTGGATTGGTCTGCAACGAGTTTGGTTTTTCTTCTCCATTCCTCCCTATTCTCAGCCAGTCTTTTAAGCTCTACGTATGAGCCACAGTTCATGTCCCTCTTCAGTTGGTCCATATATGCGTCTCTTGGTCGGCCTCTGCCATTTGTCCCCTCGGTCTTACCATAAACTAATAGTTGATTAATATTAGTTATTATATAGTATTCAGCATTAGTTCTGAACTATAAACAACTATAAACTCGAGAACCACCAAGTGCAAACGGTAAAATCTATGGGACAAACTAATATTAGTCAGTGATGCCGCAATGCAAAATGTTTTTCACGTTCCGATTTACACTTCTGGCAACAATTTAATAGTTGTCGCGCGTGAAAATTGTGAAATGTCAGATTTGCCGCTATATTTTGACGTTCGTATTTGCGTCGGTGGTGGTATAATTTAACAATTTATACATGCTAAGAGTTGCGAGGGCCCTAAAAAAATATTTTTTTACTTTTAATTGAAAAAACAACTTAACACTTCCAAAATATAGCAATATTCTGCGGCGAAATGACATCAACTAATAATATTCGCACATTAAAAGTTGCAAATAAAATTCTGCCAAATCCAACTTATTTTAGTCGTCGGTTATCAACTAAAATTTCATTCTGAATAGAAATCCATAGAGCGACGAAATTTATAGTTGTACCAAGGTGTCAAAATGAACTAATTAACTAAATTAGTACGGAAAACTGTGAATACGAATTAGAACTAATTATCATGACTCAACTATCTCCTCACACTTAGTAAGTGCAACTAAACTATTTTATGATTCAGAATTGGCCATATGTGTTATTATTTATTTATTTATTCCTGCAACATATTTGATTATCAGTTTTTTTAATTATAAAGTAAGACTATAATTACTCTGTATAATTACTTCATAATGTTCTACTGAAACGCTTACTATGTGAGGCGGAATAATATCGATATCAAAATCATCGTAGCTGAAAGGTGTATAATTTGTATAAAAGATGTCTTTATGCAAGTTAATGTAAGTGTGAATATAGTGTGTTATGCCCGGAGTAGTTGGCTATTGTGCCGAAAAGTTACCATTAAAAATAATAATTGGTATTTAGAAAGTGGTACTGAAATACCGAAATAAACAATGCAGTTCATAAGAATTTAGAATAATCCCGACATTAAAAATATTGCCTGCACTTAAAAGGTACCTACATTAATAATGTATTGTTTACTAATCTTCGTACCTGCATTCAAAATATTATTGTTTATATATATTTGTACCTGCATAGCAACAGGGGTAATAAAGAGAATAATATTGACAAAAGATTAAGGCGCATTCATTGTGTACCTACTTCGCTAATTGGTTTTTAAATTATTTTATGAAGATTCTAGAATGTCTGCGTATTGTTATTATTTCATAGTATCGGCTTGGTTGGATTTTTTTATACCTACGCTTCGAGATATTGAGTGTCGATATCGGTGACATGTTTAAAATTATTGTAAACGACTCTTTAGGTATGAATTATAATTTTATTGTAACATACGTAATTTGAGTATTTAATTATCTATCTAAAGGGTTGTATTGTGACATATGTAATAGAATAAGGTGTGTTACTTTGTGTTGCGGAATGGACGCTTGTAATATACTTATAAATTGTGCTAATGGACACACGACATGTTTAAATTGAATATCAGTGAAAGAGACACTTTAATTATACATATGTGAATAATTATAAATCAGTGCATTGAACGCTTAACAATATCAAACTTATTTGTAAATATTTATTTCATCATGTACATAATTCCTGGAATGCAGACAAGGGTGCAGGTGTACTCGCAATACAATGGAACTTGCGGTGAGCGTGTATTGGTATTCAATTAGCCAATCACGGCGCTGCACAGAGATGCATCACAGCGTAGGAGGGGTATATGACCAACCCCTCTCTACACCACTCAAGGAACAGCGGAGAAATGTCCTTGAAAGATGAGTTAGTCTCCATCAGTCATCAGTGGTGAACAGTCGTTATCAGCGAGTCGTAGTGAGCAGTCAGTTGTCCTTGGTAGAAGGATCGCTCCTGCCATGACTCATCATCTGACCTTCAGAGAGACAAGTCTGTCTCTGGCCACTGGACTTCAGTTGAGTCGAGATATTCTCCTCCTGAAGTCATGACGAGCCAACTCTGCACCTGTGTAGGCTGGTAATTGCCTCCAGGAGCCTCGGACGTGGGACTTCGCCCTCCCAGCACTGCGCCAAGGGGAGCCTTCATCATATTGTTTTGCCTTAGAGCATTTTCATGCTCCGAGGCGCTCTCAACGTGGGATCCTTTATATATTCATCGCAAAGTGTAAATTAATTGATTTTAAAAGTGCTTCGTTTATTAATTGAATTATCATCAAGTGTGTTTTTCTTGTGGGACAATTAAATGTGCATAGACAATGGGTAGTGATTAAGCCGTAGTATTGTCTAGCCTTGTTTTTGTGTGTCTGTAATAGTGGTAAGCAATTTTTATTTTCATTAAATATTTGAATCTAAATTTGTCTTTTACACATTTGTCCATTTAATTACAGATAACTTGTCGTCTCTTAATTTATATAGCCTCACTGTATAATTTAATCGAGACCATTTTATTGTTTTAACTCCTGGAGTGCTGTGGGTAGCCCAGTAGAGTCTCAGCCGTTGGCATTTTTGGCATAATATTTTATTTATTTTATCCTCGACCAAAACCATTCTTTCACTCTCTCTCACCATCTTCTCTCACCCCCCCATATCATATTGGCCCCCTGAACGTGTGGCTCGTAGCGAAAAAATACACATCTGTGTATAATCGCTACAACGAATCCATCCCTGAGATCTTCTTTTAATTTTTTAACTGTATTATTTGTGATATTGGAGGAGGGGATATTATTTTATTTCATATAATGAACTGACAAGTTATTTGTAATGGCGAATGTGTATTGTTTTGACTTTTGGCTTTGTTTTATTGACATGTGTTTATTGTGTATTACGGTATGATTCGATCGATGGATAAGGTGTCGGATATCAGATGCTATGTGCGCGAATTTTCACTTTCGTTCGGAGGCTGGACTGATGAAGGCCCCGAACGGTTCCTCAAAGAATGCGAGGAACGCTGGAAGCTTGAGTGGGAAGATGAATTGCCAAGGGAGGCTGTGTATTGCTTGCGCGGCGACGCAAAGCGGTACTGGAAGTCTCTGGGGTTTCGGTATTGTCGATGGGGTGTATTCAAAGAAGTAATTTTGCGAAGGTTTGGTGTGGAAGGGCAGATAAATGCGATCTATAATGACCTGTTGACAGTGTGTCAAGGTCGGGATGAACTGGGGAGTGATTTTGTTGACTGGAAGGTCAGGATAAACAATCGTTTAAAAGGGTATGGCCATGTATTATTTAAAGATGAAGGACCAGCAATGAGCGTATGGAAGCAAATGACATCCTGGTATAGGACGAGGATTAATGGTTGGGAGTTAGTTAATCTGGAACATTTGCAAGAGTTGGTATGGCGCCTGGACTTTCCAGAATACACTCCGGAGGGACAAGTTGTGTTAGATAATCTTCCAGACATAGCATCTGTTCGCGATGAGGTTCGGTATGTACCTAGCCAGGACGCTAGGGAGGAAATTGTACCCGTAGAGGATGGGGTTACCCTCTCGGAGGAAGAGATAGATGAGGACACCGAACGGGAGGTACTCACACCTCCCTCTATTCACGAATGGGTTAAGTCTTTCGCGTGGGTGTTGAAATCAGTGTTGGCAATGCTGATCGTCGCGGGATTGATCGCGGAAAGCTGCATACGTTTGCTTGTATGTACAGCTATAATTATCTTGAGATTCGTGAATAGAAAAATATCGCGTCGCCGTAGAACAGCGTTGATATTGTTCAAAAAGATATATGCGTCCATCAATCGAATCAACTATGAATGTAATGCTATCGATGATTATTATTATAATTTGTTCATCGATATGGATTCTCGATGCTTGAAGTCGAGGAGAAAATTCAATCAAGCCAGATAGTCACATGTGTGTGTTATATTGGATTAGGATTGACTTAGGCTTGTTATAGGAAAAATGTTTTTTGTTTAAATATTTTCTAAATGGTTTGAATATTTTCCCTAAAAATATCTCTGGCGCCCAGAATTAATTTATGATGATGTATAGGTGTACTTTTCTTGTTTAAAATGTCTTTCGTTACGTAGGTAGGTAGGTGCAACTTTTGTTTATGCCTATGTGTGCATTATTTTTCTTCGTAATATGTGTGAAATGTTATATGATAAAAAAAAATTTGAATATGGAAAATATAATTTGTTTGAAGTAACCAGCGAGTGTAACGTGTGAAGATAATTTATGTGGATGTTGGATGTGTGGAAAATGTGAATATAATGTTGTTATTCTGAATATGGAAGTTGTAACAGAGGAGAGAGATGCTTTGTATGATAGAGATATGTGAGGGATTCTCAGTTGGCACGGGGAGTTATTTGTAAGGAGAGGTATTTATTCTGCGTGTTTTGAGGAGAAAGTCTGCGTGTATTGACGAGTATTTCTACGTGTATGTTTTGTTTATTATGGGATAAGCACAGAGGCGATGAGTGTTCCGCCCTGCTTAGTTCCCAATGTATTTCGTCGTGTGGACAAAGAGGTCCGTATTACTGAGTTTTGAGAGGGACATTGAGGTCCGATGCTTGTATGAGTTTGGAGAAATGTATGTGCAACTGAGAGTACCAATCCCCCAGTTTGCTGTCACAAAGCATGCTTGATGAGAAGAATGAAGAATGTAATATTCGTTTCAGATGATGAGCCACATCTACCTATGTTTATTTTGGTCACATACGAAATGTATGTTAGACAATGTATGTTATTTTTGTAATTTAAATAGAGCTGGATTTAAAAGAAGTAAAGTAAGAAGAAATGCGTTTAAAATTTGTTTATGATTTTAAATTGAAATGTGTGTGCACCTACCTACTTGCTAATTGTGTTGAATTTTATAGATATATATAATTTGTTTTGAATTTGAGAAATCAATTGTGAGATGTGTATTGTAAAGAATGGATAACTTTTCGACAAGGAATGGGTGGCGATTTGTTATGCCCGGAGTAGTTGGCTATTGTGCCGAAATGTTACCATTAAAAATAATAATTGGTATTTAGAAAGTGGTACTGAAATACCGAAATAAACAATGCAGTTCATAAGAATTTAGAATAATCCCGACATTAAAAATATTGCCTGCACTTAAAAGGTACCTACATTAATAATGTATTGTTTACTAATCTTCGTACCTGCATTCAAAATATTATTGTTTATATATATTTGTACCTGCATAGCAACAGGGGTAATAAAGAGAATAATATTGACAAAAGATTAAGGCGCATTCATTGTGTACCTACTTCGCTAATTGGTTTTTAAATTATTTTATGAAGATTCTAGAATGTCTGCGTATTGTTATTATTTCATAGTATCGGCTTGGTTGGATTTTTTTATACCTACGCTTCGAGATATTGAGTGTCGATATCGGTGACATGTTTAAAATTATTGTAAACGACTCTTTAGGTATGAATTATAATTTTATTGTAACATACGTAATTTGAGTATTTAATTATCTATCTAAAGGGTTGTATTGTGACATATGTAATAGAATAAGGTGTGTTACTTTGTGTTGCGGAATGGACGCTTGTAATATACTTATAAATTGTGCTAATGGACACACGACATGTTTAAATTGAATATCAGTGAAAGAGACACTTTAATTATACATATGTGAATAATTATAAATCAGTGCATTGAACGCTTAACAATATCAAACTTATTTGTAAATATTTATTTCATCATGTAATTAACATAATTCCTGGAATGCAGACAAGGGTGCAGGTGTACTCGCAATACAATGGAACTTGCGGTGAGCGTGTATTGGTATTCAATTAGCCAATCACGGCGCTGCACAGAGATGCATCACAGCGTAGGAGGGGTATATGACCAACCCCTCTCTACACCACTCAAGGAACAGCGGAGAAATGTCCTTGAAAGATGAGTTAGTCTCCATCAGTCATCAGTGGTGAACAGTCGTTATCAGCGAGTCGTAGTGAGCAGTCAGTTGTCCTTGGTAGAAGGATCGCTCCTGCCATGACTCATCATCTGACCTTCAGAGAGACAAGTCTGTCTCTGGCCACTGGACTTCAGTTGAGTCGAGATATTCTCCTCCTGAAGTCATGACGAGCCAACTCTGCACCTGTGTAGGCTGGTAATTGCCTCCAGGAGCCTCGGACGTGGGACTTCGCCCTCCCAGCACTGCGCCAAGGGGCGCCTTCATCATATTGTTTTGCCTTAGAGCATTTTCATGCTCCGAGGCGCTCTCAACGTGGGATCCTTTATATATTCATCGCAAAGTGTAAATTAATTGATTTTAAAAGTGCTTCGTTTATTAATTGAATTATCATCAAGTGTGTTTTTCTTGTGGGACAATTAAATGTGCATAGACAATGGGTAGTGATTAAGCCGTAGTATTGTCTAGCCTTGTTTTTGTGTGTCTGTAATAGTGGTAAGCAATTTTTATTTTCATTAAATATTTGAATCTAAATTTGTCTTTTACACATTTGTCCATTTAATTACAGATAACTTGTCGTCTCTTAATTTATATAGCCTCACTGTATAATTTAATCGAGACCATTTTATTGTTTTAACTCCTGGAGTGCTGTGGGTAGCCCAGTAGAGTCTCAGCCGTTGGCATTTTTGGCATAATATTTTATTTATTTTATCCTCGACCAAAACCATATTTTCACCATATCTCACCCCCCCATATCAAGTGTTACTATGTTTGTTGTGCATTATCGGAATAAAGACAGGAGCGCAATCCAGCAACAAAGTTTGTCATAACACAGCAACATAATTCGTTTTCATTCTATTTTTATTCATATTTTAGGACAATACAATAAAAAAGTCATTTACGATATGAAAGTATAAACAAAAAGTAAACTTATCAAGATCCCACAGGTAACCAACATAGAATCAAATAAACAAATTTAAGTCAGCATAAGAAATGCCAAATAGAGAGAATATATCAATTTTATTATAGCTAAAATAAAATGAAAAATTCATTGTTCGTGTTAGTAAGAAGAAAAAAATGGAATCAAACAATTAATATATTAGTAAACAAATTATTATTACACACAATGAACAACAATAGGTTCATATGTATGTCAATTAATAAATTATATAAATTATAAAACGTCAACCTGAGTCAGTGGTTTTAATTTGCTGTTCTCAGTATGAAATACGATAGGTTTAAATACTACGTTCGAATAAGTCTACGTACTATGTATGTTTGTATGACTTGTAAAGATTTAAGTCAACAGTGGTTTGTTTCTACCCCCTTTTCTAAAGAGAGGCGTTGAAGAATAAATTGAAAATGTTAACATACTTTTTTATAAAAATTAAGGAATTACCAAATATGTTTAATTTGTAAAATAAAATTGCGAAATTAAAAGCAGAAAAAAATGGATTATTCGTGAAATAAAGAGTGTAATATTTTTGGGGAATATAATAATATGTTCATCATAATGTTTAAAACAAATTGATAATATTTTACAATATTTACAAAATTTCCTGCCCCAATTCATCCAACATGCACATCAGTAGGTACTAGGTTAGTAGCTACAATAGTTAAATAATGTTGCTAGCACCGTGAAACAATACAATGATTATAATGTTTGTTTCTGTAGTCTACATATTTGCTGTGGAGACAGCACATTGTAATTATCAACTACTGATAATATAATTATTATTATGAAGTAGTAATATGGATCATTGTTCATGGATCATGGATCGTCATTATACGGCAAAGGATCTAAGTAACATGCCGTATAGAGAGAGATAAAGATCAATCTGTAAATAATATCTACTAATAATTACTATGATATCATTATGTTATTGAAGTAGTCAACAATGTTTTATTACACCTGAGACACGTAAAATACAATGAGTTTTTTTTTTCAATTAAAAACATTCTTTGTTATTATCACATTTCGATGACTATATAAGTTGTAAAAATCTCGATAAACATGCAAATCATCCTCTCCGTGTAGAAAAATAACAACACGTCATGTTTAGGATTTTTTATTGTTTAACTAAATTTGGACACAACGTGTAGATGACAAAACTAACCAGACATCTCCATAGACGAATTAGAATGGTTGTTTCTTGCCTGTTATGATTTGCATAAATGTTTTTTGATTGGTTGACCTTATATCGCGACAGTGAGAATAGTGGAAAGGGTGAACGTTGTCCATGGACTCCGCAAATGATCACTCAAGCCAACCTAGAGCCAATTCATAAGGGCTGGGATGCCTTTCTCACTTCTTCTGATAAGATTTCACACAATGTAACATTATGTAAACATAGTTCTTCAATCGAGAGGTCCAAAACTAATACATTCTAAATATTTGAATACATACCTAACCCATTTAACATAGGTAATAATGATTCGTTGTTGATTATAGATGTTACATATCCAACCATCAATCCCATCACGGCATCTCCCACAATCGGGGTAACCAGCGAACCAACTGCTTGTAATAATCATGCAAGTCGTCCTTTCTGTGACTAAGAGTCGGGACTTTACATTGGCCTGACGATGAGAGCGGAGTCTGTCAAAAGCCGGCTCGCAAATACCAGTGGATTGAAGCCGGCTTGCAAATTTATAAATTCACGAGTAGATTTGCTACCAAGATACGTCTTTCATTAATGTATTTTCTTTATTCGTGCTTAGTATGTAGGTGCGAAGATAATCTGTTATATTGAACAATCAGATATTATTATGTTATTAAGACAAGAATTACATTATGATCATCATAAAATGCTATTTAATTACATGTTTATGGATACATTACACCTTATGAAATGATGGTATGCAATGATATTCCACTTGCAATAGTGTTTATTATGTCATTGCTACTGAATACGTAGAAAAACAAATGGCGTAAAATTGACACAGGTAATTTAATTTCTAATTTCATTTATTGCAAAAGTGTCGTCTCCGCCTTCTCTGCGCACATTTCTGTGTTCCGTGGAGTACCCAACAAAGAATCGGTCTTCACTCTTTTCCGCAAATTTTCGAGTGTCTTCTAAGCGGTAGTTCGAAAAAACAGTAATTTTTCATCCTGAAATCAGTGGTGAAACTTGTCAATCATCATTAATGTCTTTAAATAAAATTCGACACCTATTTCCTTTGACCAAATTTCAATCATTCTTCACCACACCATGACGGATTATCCCACAATTGAGGCAGTCAGTGGACTTACTGCATGTAATAAACAATTAGGTAGTCCTCTCCGGGCCAATAAAAATATAAGACATTCAGAATGAGTGATTTTTGTCCATATACGTGAGCTTTTACGAACATCTAGCTTTTACAGGATACAAGAAAAATTACAATAAAGAGTGAGATACCTTTTCTTTACCAGGGACGTCACGGGATAAATGATCTTTTAATGGATAATTTCAAATAAAGCTACTTTATATTAAATAGATATGTCTACACATTTAAGCAGCTCGTGTTATGTATGCGCATTTTTAAAATAATTTTAAATAAATTTCAACAGATGATCAACCATTATCAATAAAGAGTGAACCAAAAACACCACGTGTTCCGTTACGAAGAGGAAAAAGTGTCATTTATTTATCTTTACTTTAACCCTTTCGAGACGCAAGATTCCTACAATTTTTTTTTTAAAAAGATATATCTGGGTTTTGTTATAAACCCCGTTTTTTTTAGTTGATATTTTTTAATTACCAAAACGAAAGATTTATAGCTATTTAGTACAATGAAGTTACTTAATTTTCATAGTCTTTTCATAACATTTTCCTTGGTTCATAAAAGGAAACATATAAGTTCTTTTTATTTATTTATTTATTAACGTATCCACGGCGTGCCTTTTACATGTTACGTAATACATAAGAAAAAAATATTGCAAGATCTGTAAGTAGTTAAAATGTTAGTCATAATAAGTTGAATAATATTTTGGTGATACATAAGACAAAAAAATGCTAGATTACAATAAAACTGATTTCACCATTACACATTTTTTGGAGAAAGTATTTTTATACTTCGAGTTATAAATATCACTAAATTGTATAAATTATGGTAAATTTCACTTCAAATTTTCATAAAATGTCAATAACTAAACATTATCTATTTAAAAAATCTCAAAAATTGAAGTTATATTTTTGAGAAGAATCCTTTCCATAGACCTTAAAGGGTTGAGTGTGAATGAATTTAATTAAATTTACAAGTCTATGAGTTAGCGTTAAATGTTAAGGTCGCTAAAATGTCAAATATATTGCTGATATTTAAATAAATAAATAAAATTACCGTAAAAAATAGTTCAAAGAAACATCTTGTATTCTTATATCGTTGTTGTCAAAGAAAAGGTGAAATATGAAAGTGGATTGTCGGGGTCAATCATAATTATGAACCACTCTAGATAAATCATTCCAGTTGATTCCACTCACCGATAGTCAACCTATTTAAATAGGTATTAACTAGGTAGGTATGCTATATATGATACTCGTACATATATGTGAACTTCCTTCAGGAGTGCATAACACGGAGTTTAGACGCTTAGTAAAATCGACTTTGCTGAAATATCATGAGCGTCAAAACTCTGTGTCATTATTATTATTACTGACAATAAGACAATTCTTACAAGGATCATTTCAGCTGAAGGCCAATGCGATCCCAGAAGAAAACATTAAACAATATCCGAACGATAACACAACTACAATATATCCTCGATTTTCCTTATAAATTCTGCATACGTCACGTTGAAGATATCAACTTCTCCAGCCAGACCATTAAACATTTGAATAGCTTTTCCCACTGGGGAGTTTGCCAATATGTTTGTTCGGCTTTGAGGCTGGTTAAAAAATCGTGATGCCGAGAACGTCCATATGCATCGGGAACATATATATTGAATTTTTCTAGTATTATTGGATTAAATATGATACCGTTGAGTAGCTTAAAAAAGTGACGAGCACAGAATACATCTCGGCGATGTTCTAAAGTATTATAGCCAAGGCAACCCATTACGAATGAAGATGGAAACAGGTATGGATAATATCCATATATTTTCCAATATAGCGACCTTAAAAATCTTCTTTGTACTTTTTCTACCATTAAAACATACGTGTCTTCCGATGGACACCAAATAATCGAACCTGACTCCAGAACATTCCGAACTAATGACTCATACAAAAGCTTTAACGTGTTTGGATTTTGAAAGTGGTTGGAGTGTCTCAGCAAAAAACCCAGCGATTTGTAAGCCTTTTGAGTTATATCCGTAATATGCTCCCTGAAATGAAAATTCTGAGTGAAAAGAACACCAAGGTCCTTAAGACTTCTCAACTCTGATGAGCAATGTATTATCCATGGTGTAGTCATAAATCATCGGTTGCCTAGATCTAGAATACATATGTCATAATGTTACATTTTTTTACACTAAAAGTAAGCCTATTTCTATGTGACCATTCATGCACTCCTAAAGGAAGTTCACTTGTGTATCATATACAACATACCTACTTAGTTAATACCTATTCAAATAGGTTGACTATCGGTGAGTAGAATTAACTGGAATAATTAATCTAGAGTGGTTCGTAAATATGATTAACATTAAATTTACCTACACTTCTTAGAAAGTAAAATCCAGTCTCCGATATTCAATTGTATCAAAAATTCATAATATAATAAAATATAGTTATAATATAAAGTATAGAAATAAAAAAATACAGTTTTGTATTTATAAAACTGATTAGACATTTATTTTACTTTAATTAAGACTTTAAAATAATATAACTAAGAACACTGTAAGTTTAAACTTGATTGAGATTTCAAAATTAGTAGCTTTTAGGACATAATCCGTTCATCTTCAGTAATATTTACTAATAACTAGTAACAGAGACTAAATGTCAATAAGTAAATAATTAAGGGGAGTGTAGAAAGTGGGCGGGGTTAATGGTATTGTTATGAATTTGTGTACAGGTATTGGTAAAGGTATTGTTAAATGTATTGTTTTAAGGTAGTATATGAGTATGAAGTATGAGTAAAGAAGAAAACGAGAGGTAGTAATCTAGTACTCATTTCGTCATCATAGTTTTCATATATCTCTAATGCTTCAATTGACTGGACATTCTCAAAAAGCTTTACCCAGCTGTAATATGGCTGTATCAAAAAAATATAATTTTCAATAGGTGCAGTATTGTTATGAATGAAAAAAGCACGTTTCAGCTAAAAGTTTTACAATTCTTGAAAGGAGCAAAAAGCTACCTCAATGAAGGTGTAGTGATCAACAGTCTCATGATAAAATATTGAATTTCAATTTTTCTTTCACTTCGTCGCTGAATTAAGGACTTAAAAAAAAAAAAAATTCTGATGTTTATTAAATGAATGCGTTTTGCAGGGCACTTGAAAACTAACTGAAAAAATGGAAGCCTCAACCTTTGCCAGTGAACCTTGTACAGAATGTGAAAAATCTATTGAACAATATTTGAATTTTAATATATATAACAAATGCGGGTTTTATAATATTATTAAATTAATTAAAACGAAATTTACCTACTAGAGTAATCTACACGCTGACGCCGAGTTTAAAATCTAGTCTTATTAAAATAATAACATTATTATTATTATTCCTAATGCCAATTTAAGAAGCCAAACTCGGAGTAATTTTACCCACTTAAGTTTAAACAATACCCAGGCAAATTATAACACATTAACTACAGACCAGAGCCATTACTTATTAAAACATTTTACATCCATTATTATCTTATTATCTTCTAAAGCTTAAGTAAACCGTTGTAGTTCAAAAGATATAAACAACACTTTAATTAATCACTGCGTACTTATTATGTTTCAAATAAAAATTGTTTGTTATATTTTATTTTATTAATACAAATACCAATTATTTATTTTTTAAACATCCCTTAAATTAGACAGAAATTAATTCCGTCTCTCTAATTCTATTATTTTGGGTTAGTTGGAAGAGATCGCGCCTTTGCGATAAATTCGCCCTCTCTATATTGATTGTATTTAATTTGAATGTATACCTACCTTTTATGTAATTGTTTGTAATCAATGTACAGTAAAGAATGAATAAATAAATAAATAATAATTATTACGTTATCGCTCACAAATGAGGTAGCCAGTGGACCAACCATTTGTCATAAAAATACAAGTCGTTCTCTCCTTACCAAGATAATAAAATATTCAGAGTGGGTGGCTTTTCGCCTCATGACTGAATTTAAAAAGCTTTGTTTCACTAATAACTGCCTTCTACAGAACACTCGTAAATTTACAGAAAATAGTGACAGATCATTTCTGTGCCAGGCAACCAAAAAACACATGAAGGTGCATAGATGCATCGAAAAATTTAAAGTATTATACAAACTTACCAATTTTCTTGAAATTTAATATATATCATAGATTTTGTACATAATTCACTCGATTGCGGGTGCATTGCCATAAAATGAAACGTACACTTTGTAAGCTTACCTGGAAAGAATAAGAAAAACAATATTAGATACAAAAAATAATAATTTCATGCTTAGTCATAGAAAAGCTTTCATCGCCATCTATCGACACAGCTTTAAATTTCATTACAATATCCATTCCCTTTTATTTTAGTTTTATGAACCTACTTTGTATATATTTCGATCAAGGCCCAAATCGCAAGAAAACCTTGGTTCCACAAATCGAAATTTAACAGATCTGAAATTACTGCCATATGTCGAATGCGATTTGGACACTGTAGACTGGACGCTCATCTTTTTAAAATTCAACTTGTTGAAAGTCCATACTGCGAGTGCGGCTTGGACGTGGAGACGCTTGACCATGTTTTCCTGGGGTGCCCTATCAGGGATGATATTTTCGTTGATGCTCTTCAGAACGATTGCCAATTTCCTTTGAGTATTGAATCATTGCTGAGTATGACATCCGAATCAATCCATTTGTCCCTTCTCAAATCAATGAAGGCCAATTTCATTATTCTGTGATGACTATCTTCTTGACTATTTAACTATATTTGGAGACTGTTTTTGGCACAAATCATTCTCGTAGGATGCTTTGCCATAAATGAAGAAAAAAAAACTACTTTGTGAAAATTAGTATTAAAGTTTGAGTGTCGATTCTTTCGCATTATTTAAATAGGTACATATTATTGTATTTGTTGATAATTACATACATAAATGTATGAACATACCATCACAGCATCTTCATGTGGATAGTCAGTAATTAATTCATATCTTTAATATTATAAACAAAAAACATTTTGAAAGCAGCAAATTTTCACTGTCGGTATAAGTTTTTTATGAATTGTCTACATTGTCTACAACATAATAATCGCTATTGCATATTCAAAAAGGAGTAGGTATGTGAATTTATGAATATTTTGACATTTCTAGAATAAACTGCTTATTATGACATCATAACCATTTTATAAAGTGATTCTACTACTACTATTATACCATCACGGCATATCCCACAAGTGGGGTAGCCAGCTGACCAGTGATTCTAAGTATCAAATATTAAAATTTAATTCATAAATAATAGCATATGACAATATAAAGACCAAACAACAATTTTAACGCCCTAATGAACAGTTTTTAAAAAGTATAGGTATTCCTAACTTAAAATGTTCACACACACCTTAAACATTTATCTATTTATTCATACCATCACAGAATCTGTCACAAATAAGTTAACCAGAATAATAACTGCCTACTACGTATAATGGACATATTTTTAAGTCATCTTTGATGCGCCAAAAATAATACATTTAGGATGAATGACATACCTGGTTTATTTATTTCAGATTTAAATCTATATGTAAAAATATTTCAACAGTTTTTCGTGTTGAAATAATGACATTGGACCGCCTAATACCGTACAAGGTCAGAATAAATTAAATAATCCTAACTAAAACGGAATAACTGTAAATAATTTATAAAAGTATAGAAAGAACAGTAGCAAATAGAATATATCGTAGATAAGCGAAGACTCGTAACGTCGAAATAAATGAATAAGAAGAATAAGTAGTATTATTATTCGACTGGCAACACCATCTTTCAAACTTATGAATTATACACTATGCACAATTTTGAATCCTATTGCAGATTTTATAACAGTTAAATGTAGATATTATAGTTGATAAATAAGTGAAGCCAAAATAACATCGGTGATTTATAAAAATCACAGTGAAAGTAAAAAAATATGATAAAATATTTATATGAGTTTTTTTTCGTTCTATTTACCATTTCTTTATCAAACAAATTCTTATCTGTACACAACACGCAAATGACAAATCAATCAGATATCTCGATTGGAGAACCATGTTTATACAATGTAACAAATGAGTTCGTCAGTAGCCTGAACTGGAGGTAGAGTCTCGGCCTCGTGAACAAGGGGTCCGTGGTTCGATAGCAGGTACTGGCAAACTCCCCTTTCGAGACACAAGCTTTTAGTAGCTTACTGTGAAAGGTGTATAAGGTTGTATTTGGGTTTATAACAAACAAAACCCAGATATATCTTTTTTAAAAAAAAAAACACATTGTGCAAAATCTAACTGAAAAAAGTGACAAAGATATCCCAACGCTCACGAATAGGTTCTAGGCTATTATCACTTACAGTGTTCGTGGACAATGTTCATCAATTTCGCAATCCTCCACTTAGATTTCCATTTGCATAATTTAGACGAGAGATCTTGATCCGTTCGAAATTTGAAATAAGAGATCCCGAAATATTATAACTTGGTTAGCATTTAATGTTTCTCTTTAATGTGGACCATAAAAATCAGAATGTGATACTTGCATCTAATACTATAAGATATTATGCCAATGTACAGAAAAAATAGTTAGGGACAGAGAAATTTCCTTGAGGGACTTCTAAATGTTAGACTGTGAAATAATTAGAGATGAAATTTATCACACTATTTATAGTAAGTTAAATATGATTACACCATGAAATGCTCGAAAGCATTGTTGAAGCCAAGACAAGTAAGTTCTTCTTGCTTCATATTTATACTTCTTCTTTCCTTTATTCTCGTAAGGTTGACATCCATAGCGCCTAGGTACTTTTTCCACTATCTTTTGCCCATTACTGATTCAAGAACCTATGATCATTCTGAACAGATTTCCCTCCACACAAAAAAGGTGCCTACTTACTCTACGGTGAACAATATGGGATCACAAAGTTTTAACAAATACCCGAAATTATGACGCACAATATTTCACAGGTCATTGCAATAAAAATAACAGTGATTTAAATTGCTTTCTCATCATTAGATTTTCATAAGACGATGCTACACTCTAGCAACACCCGATTGGATACGCGGAGCAAACAAAAGCAGACGATGATTTAAAATTCAAATTCAATTCTATAGAATGTTAGGTACCTACTACTTTGGTGTTCTGTGCTCTATTATATTCTATTTAACTCTGTAAGATAGAGTTTAGAAGTTATATATTACTAGCTTTTCTAACCTAGCATCGTTCGGAGTTAAATAAACAAAAATTAGAAAAACCGTGCAAATAGGTACCTAAGTTAAAAAGTCACAATCTGCTTGAAAGAAATGAGTATGAATTACAAAGAAAAAAGTACCAAGAAAGGTATTCTGTTTCTAAAAACTTTAAGTTTGTCACCCCACATGGTAAATTATTATGAATGAACAACGATAAAGTTTTCACTTATCTACATTAATTTTTTAAGTACCTAGGTATATTTTTTTCAGATATATTATTCGATCTGTAATGATGTGCAAAAATAATTTATTCATGACTAGAAAATATATGTGTATTTATTTATATGTGTCCTATTGGTGTGAGCTTTTCCACCAAGGTAGTAAGAATTTTTGAGTAAGTTGTGCAGAGGGGAGTCCATAAGGTCAACCAAAAGTCCATTCGTGAATAAAAATTTAAAAAAAAATTTTTGCTCTAGAGTCTAGACTGTCTGGATGATACGAAAATAGCCCTTACCCCAATTTCGAGAGAAACATTTTGAAAATGCGTATTATCATAATATATAAGTAGAAAAATAAATATATATTTTTTATTTATTTATTCTGTATGGATCTTTATGTAAGTACAACAAAACGATAAATCTAAAGACTCTAAAGAAAAAAATATAACAAAAGAGAATAAATAGAAAATCATCAAAACAAACATTGCATCGTGAAGTTACGTTCGTGATATCATATACGTGCATGACGTACAGAGCTTTTGATTATTGGAAAGCTTTATTGCTATACCAACCGTTATACTATACCGAAAGCACAAACAATAACAACAGTGCCACTGATCAAAGTTCAAAGAGGAATCGTAGAAATACACATTCACTTGTGAAGTTGTATCTCAACGTACTAACTTGTGTTTTATCTACGACCTTTGAGAATGAAAGTCATTGAAGAAATAAAGAAATCAAACACCTTCCAGTAAAAAGATGATGTAATGCAGGAGAATAATTTAAAAGAAGGCAGATTTTTTATGCCAAAATGACTTGCGCCAAGTTTTTTTTTTATAACCGTAGAGCGACCGGCAAAGAATTGGTCTCTCACTTTTGTCTGTAAGTTTTCGAGTGTCCTGTACAAGGCAGGTGATCGAAAAAATAAAGACATTTTATATTTCAAATTCAGTGATGAGGTTTGCCACCCATCCTGAATGTTTGACAGAAAACATTTGCATGACTTTTTGCGCTGGTTACTGCGCTGAGCTCCTTTGAGAAACGTGAGACCATAATTTAGAATGATTTCAGGAAGAAATGTGAAACATTGAAATCAAAGTTATTTCTGCATATTTTGTTAGCGCAAATAGGTGATATTCAAACGAGTGGATGACACTCAACTCCTTTTCTCGAACAAACACATCTTCATTCAATTTTTTCCGAGACAAATATTCTTAGATTCAGTATAACTTTCAACATACGAATTCAACAACGGAATACAAGCACTGACAGTATATCGCTTCATATCAATTTATTAACTTTTTATTTATAAACCGACATATTTCTATGTTATCATCTCCATATTGATGATTGAAAATAATAAACATCTCAGGTGAACAGATTGATACAAACGATAACAATAATGAAATAGCTAACAATACAACAAGATCTTTGATTTTCAGATGCAAATTGAAAAAAACTCATGCTTACAAATTGCCATTACAAGAAGTCTCCAATTTTTCCTGCAGGGTTACTCTTGACAAAACATAACACGATCTTAATCTAGTCTTGATCTTGATCATACATACGACGCACGAAGTGACTATGGTCAAAAACACCGCGCTACCGCTAACGCAAGATCGGTTTGCGTGTATTTTTGGCCAATAGTCACTTCGTGCGTCGTATGATCAAGATCAAGACTAGATTAAGATCGTGTTTAGTTTTGTCAAGAGTAGCCCTGCTGTGGGGAATAATAGGTATTGATATTTTCTCTGTAGGTTCTGTTAGACAAGCATTCCTAAAAGACAGCAATGGTTATGATTATCAACCTGAATCTCACAGAGAGGTGCATATTTATAGCATTTAGATTCTTGACAAAACTAAACACGATCTTAATCTAGTCTTGATCTTGATCATACATACGACGCACGAAGTGACTATGGTCAAAAACACCGCGCTACCGCTAACGCAAGATCGGTTTGCGTGTATTTTTGGCCAATAGTCACTTCGTGCGTCGTATGATCAAGATCAAGACTAGATTAAGATCGTGTTTAGTTTTGTCAAGAGTAGCCCTGCTGTGGGGAATAATAGGTATTGATATTTTCTCTGTAGGTTCTGTTAGACAAGCATTCCTAAAAGACAGCAATGGTTATGATTATCAACCTGAATCTCACAGAGAGGTGCATATTTATAGCATTTAGATTCTTGACAAAACTAAACACGATCTTAATCTAGTCTTGATCTTGATCATACATACGACGCACGAAGTGACTATGGTCAAAAACACCGCGCTACCGCTAACGCAAGATCGGTTTGCGTGTATTTTTGGCCAATAGTCACTTCGTGCGTCGTATGATCAAGATCAAGACTAGATTAAGATCGTGTTTAGTTTTGTCAAGAGTAGCCCTGCTGTGGGGAATAATAGGTATTGATATTTTCTCTGTAGGTTCTGTTAGACAAGCATTCCTAAATGACAGCAATGGTTATGATTATCAGCCTGAATCTCACAGAGAGGTGCATATTTATAGCATTCTACATGCTATAAGAATAAGGTCATCCAGGCTGAAATGTGAGATAATGCAGGTATCAAATAATCTACGACTGGTTAAAAAATTATGTTTAGGTAGGTATATGCCGTAGAGCACCCGGTAAAGAATTGTTCTCCCACTCTTTTTCATAAGTTTTCGAGTGTCCAGTACAGGCAAAAAAATAAAGACATATTTCATCTCAAATTCAGCGATGAGGTATGATGCAAATCTTGGATTTCATCTTTTTCATTGGCACAGAGAAGACGGCCTGCATGTTTATAATATGCAGCTGTTCTGCTGGCTACCCCATTTGTAGGATATGTCGTGATGGTTTAGTAGTAGTAATTCTATGGGCTAGCTTACTTATAGGACATGCCGTAATACCACAGATATAAGTAGACAGTCCCAGTAGGGGTCCCGATAGAGCGAGCTCATGTTATGTGTACTCTCCAGGTATCCCGTTAACGGGTGCTTGTCACCCGAAAATAGAAGGAAGTGTAGATGTTTTTCTTTTCCTGTATTTGTTCATGTTTTTATATTTGAGTTTTTGGTAGGCACAAATCACTCGTTACGGATGGATTGCCGGTAATAATAATAATAAAAAAAGTAGACAGTCCGAAAAAGAATAACGATAAATGAAACCTTAATTTATTTAAAATTTTGATATTGTTTCATAAAAAAAATGAATATTACGAAAGTGAGTCGCCAATCGTATTTGAAATGGCCTTTATAAACAAAACAAAAAACTGTGCGGTTTTTGGCAATTATCTTCCTTAGAACGACACGAGTCAAAATTTTGACTACCCATAACGAATAAACTCGTCAAACATTTTTCTCTAATGAACACAACGAGTAAACTATAGTAATTATTATTATTATTGGTACGACATACTAATAAAACATAATAATCCTATCTGAGACCCCACAAACTATTTATAATTATATGTAGATAATATGTAATACTTTGTTTCGAATACAGAAGGCTTAAAGTAAATGGTCGGGGAAGCATATTAATTACAACAGGGGATAATTCTAAAACGCTTTTCAAACTATGAGATTTATTTCAGTTTCTGCTTTTTCTTTTCTTACCATTAAGATTCCTTTAAATAAACACACTGAAAAAACTAAAACAAATATCTTGTTTCATAAGATCTCTCAATAAAATTATCTCTACCATCGAGGCGTATCTCGCAAGTGAAGTTGTCAGTGTACTTTTTGCGAATTATGTCGTAAATATGTAAAGTGTCCTATGTATGCCCAAGCATTTAAATATGAAAATTTTCATGAAGATGGCACACTTAATTTGAAGAAGATTAATTTGTGTCGTTTTACAAATACTCGCATTCAATAGGACATTCGAAACTTATAAAGGAGAATGTGTCAGACCTATTCTGTACCGAAAACCACTACTATACTATACAGCCGATCAGCTGCATATAATAAACATACAAGCTGTCCGCTACGTGCCATTATAAAATCAAGACATTCAGGATGGGTGGCATACCTCATCACTAAATGTAAGATGTAAAATGTCTTAATTTTGTCACTTAACACTTGCCGTTTACAGGACACTCGAAAACTTACGGAGAAGAGCGAGAGACCAATTCTTTACAGAGTGCACCATAGGATGAAAACCGAAGACTCCAAAGCAAATATTTTGGGGACAAATGAAAGTCGACGAGTACGCAATTTTTGCAGTGTGAAAAGGTCTAAGGTTTCCGAACCTGCGCCAGGTGTAACAATACTTTCAAAATTAGAATATAAACGAATTATAAAGTAAAATATTCCATACATAGCAAATATAATATACACAACAACAATAAGCAAGTAAGTAATTATAATTCAGATAACGTATTACCTTAATCAACTATACAAATGGGTCACAGAGATTATGTTTTAACACTCCCTTGTTTTAGTTGGTAAAATATTGTTTTGTATTCAAGGTTATCTAATGAGAGAAATAAGTTAAATAAATTTGAAACTATATCCAGCAGTGAAAGAGTTAATTTTCGTTTTAATTAGTTATATATATATTTATCTGAAGCCATGTCCCACGTAGGGTAGGCAGAGAGAGAGAACGGAACGCCATATTAATCTGTCTTTACATTCTTCTTTTGCTTCTTCCAAATTCATGAGATCTCATTTATACAAGCCGATTTCTTTTACTCACCACGCGGCCATCTTGGAGAATTTGATCCATCTGCAAGCAACGTTGTTCTCGGATGTGTGTACTTCAATTTTTCGGATTCAAATTATGGGACTGAAATGCTTTGATATAAACATTTTTTTAAGAAAATCAGTATGAAGATTTGCGCTTTCACAATAATGTGAAAATCGAAAGCAGTGGTCGAACCTATCCAGAAATAAATAAAACTTGATATCACCCTACTAACGTTTGAGCTTACAAAACTCTAATTCAAAAGAGCTTTTTTCTCGAAACCTTTAACATGAAAACGAATTTATTAAGAAATATGAAAGTTATATTTTTTTTAATTAAGTACATGAATTAATTAGGTAAAGGTCCTATGTTTAAGAAAATTTATATATTTTTTGTTTTATTCCACCATGTCCAGAAGTCAGTTGTTCTTTTTTTATCCACCATTCTCAAACCATCTTGTAAAAGTATATCTACACTTGAGAATAAGAGGATTCCACTTTTAAAAACAAAAAGCTAAGAAAAAAAGTGTTGGCATTTTTCCTATGACTCTATTAGTCTATATATTTTATAATATTTCTTCAATGAGTTAATAATAATATTAAACCTATATTTTTTTTTCTATAGGAAATCACGATGTGTTTCATTTGTCAATGATTACGATCAAAAAACGAAAAAAAAATAGAAGTACAGTATATGAAATTGTATGTTTTTGGTGAAAATTCCCATTTTCTAGATACTTATTATACATTATAATTACGCACATACACACACACACACACACACACGCATACACACCAAGTAAGGTACAGGAAGAAGTGGGGGTTGGAAAAGTAAGCTAGTAGGAGTGGTATTAACCGATACCTTGAAACAAATCCACTTAGGTTTCCGATCTAATTCAAGTCTAAACGAATCTTCGAACAAATATTTTAGGCCGTTTGTGTGTTTGTACAACTACTATTATTTTTTAATTTATTTCTCTCAAATATAATTATATACCTACACAACTGAGTTGTAACAATCATAATAATTAAACTTAATATAGCTAACTTATATAACTATACCATTACGGCATATCCCACAAGAGGGGTAACCAGCAGCCCAATTACATGCTATAAACATGCAAGCTCTCCTGTCTGTACCGGTAAAAATTTAAAATGTTCAAGATGGGCGGCAAACCTCATTGCTGAATTTAAGATATTGTCACTAGCACTGCGGATCTAACCTTGGGAACACTGATCTATAAGACGTGTAAAATCTGAACAATTTCGTCTAAATTTAGTCAACGTTTTCCAGCAACATTATTTTTAATGTTCTGATATCGTTTTCATGACAACATTGTATTGTGAAAGAGGATCTTCCAAATCATCGAGAGCCTAGTATACATTCAGTATTATTTTTTCTCCGAATAATATGTATTTTTTTTGTATAGTTAAATTGAATATTTTCATATGTTGTTTTTTTGTGCAATAAAGTTTTTTATTATTATTATTATTATTACAACGTATAATATTATCATGGTTTTAACAGATTTCTTTTTTCAAGGAAAACTGTTAAAATCATGAAGAGCGCAGACATTAGTTTACTCCTGAAATTAACGACAGACTGGATTAACTCTCGCTCGTAGGTAATTTCATATTTCTATGAGTGGATAGACATAATCAAAAGTTCGCTGGTTTTTTTTTTCAATAGGTGTCTTCACGCAAGGCAGCTGGGTTTAATAGCTAGTTGGTAATTGTTGTTACAGAAGGTAGGGTAGCGTGGCTGTATAGAGGTCGGCCGGAAGGACTATAGCTTAATCTTTTGATTCCATGCGGCCTCCAAAATAAAATATGTTTCAACGATACAACGCAAAATAACTTAGTACTTAATTATTTCGTAAATTCAAAAAGGAAATGATGTTGGTGGTTGGAATCTTGATGCTAGAGACTTGGAGGGTCCGTGGTTCGAAATAAGTTTAGGACGTAATAGAGTAAGTTTATATAGTAACATTTATGGAGATGAAAGCTAAAACGAGAACTTTGTTGGTACTGGACTAGAAATAATCTATTCTTCGTCCAACAAAAATTAATATTTTCATTAACATAAAAACTGGATGTACCTTCCTACATAGATTCCACACGTTCGTTAATAAATATACAAGTTATCCTTAACGTGCTAATAGAATTAATAAATTCAGGATAGGCCTTGTCGCTAAACTGAAAATGATAAACTTCTTAAACGTGATGCTTTAAGGACACTTGAAAACTTGCAGTAGAGAACGGAACTTTAATTTCCCGATGACTTTAAGGAAAATATTAAACTTAAAGAAATTAATATTGTTGGTAACTAGTGATGTGAGAAGAAAAAATTCTCCAAAGAAATTTCTCAAGAACGAGAAATTTCTCCTCTGATAGAAGAGAAATTTCTCTCCATAATTTTTCTTAGTGGTATTATGACCTTTCGCTCAGTAAACTTCGCAGCCAACCTGATTGATCCAAAAATTTGTGGGACTGATTAAAAGGCCCAAATCAGAGGTCATTAACATTTTTTTCCATGTACTCGTACGTACCTGCAATTTTTTTTTTACTTAAATATGGGCATGTTGAGTGTCAAAAATCAATATTTTTCATCAGTTATTAGCACTTTATTCTATGTAGGTACCTAACATTTTATTGTTTCCATAATTAATTGTAGCCATATTGGTGATAAATTGTCTCGACATTTGTACATTGTTATTGATTATTGAATAAAGTATTTATTATTATTATACTGTTAAATAAAAAATAAAAAAAAATCTCGGAAAATTCTCTACTTCGAGAAATTTACCGAGAAATTTCTTGGTAAATTTCTCGAAAAATTATTTCTTGAGAATTCCACAACACTATTGGTAACTAATTCCCTTTGAAAATAAGGAAAAGATTAATAAAATACATAAAATATCATTTTAATAAAAAAAAAAATTACAATTTCACAATTATATTTTCTTTAGTTTCCTTTTTGAATTGACAATCAAACTCAAACCTTTACAAAATAAATGTACATAGGTATAAACAGTACTAAATATAAATATACCCACTTGAATCCCATCACAAATTACACTCGACACGAACTGAAGATTTCCAACATGTCCTTAGTGAATTCCTATTTCGAATTTCTGTTTGATTGTAACTAAAATAAACTTACTTCTCTTGCGGCCAGTTCCATAAAGATAAACACCCCTTTATTTAAAGTCACAAATGTCAAAAATTCTATAAGTGACTATGGTTAAAATTGGTTCGGTACAAATTTAAAAAATTATATACATACATACATACCATCACGCCGCTTCCCTCGAGGGGTATGCAGAAAGGATCGAGCGCCACTTCCTTCTATCCTTGCATACATCTTTTGTTTCCATCACTGTCATACTATTCCTCATGCATCCTGTTCAATGTGCTCAACACGTGACCGTCCTGTAGGATTTGATTTAAATGATCTTACCATATAATTCTCGGACGTCCACGTCTCCGAGTACCATTCCTCTCAGCCAAATATATCTTCTTAGTCATTCTGTCCTCATTCATTCTCTTCAAGTGCCCAAACCATCATAACTTATTTACCTTCATCCATGTTATTACACCAACTTTCTTAAAAAAAATAATTAAATATATTGAGTTAAAATCCATTGGATTGTTCTGTAACGAGTTTCGATTTTTTGCTCTATTCCTCACTATTTTCTGCTAGTCTTTTTAACTATACGTATGGCCACAGTTCATGTCCTTCTTCTCGGTCCATAAAGATGTCTCTTGTTCGTCCTCTACAAATTTTGCCTTCGGTCATGCTCTCCGCGATGGTGATGAGAAGGCCTGGGTGCCTGATGTTGTGACCAATCCAGTTAACTCTGAAGTCCGGACCCGAAAAAAAAAAACTCGTTGTTGGTTGATTTTTTTAAGAAGTCGCCTACTTTTACCTACCCCGATTAACGCCTCTAAATTAAAAGAGACTATCTCATTTTTATAGAACCGGCCGTAGGGTTTTTACTATCCCATCATGCGATAGCTAACAAATTGGATAGCCAGCAGACCAGCCCAAATGCAGTAAACACGCAAGCTGTCCTCTCCGTTCCAAAAAATATTAAGACATTCAGGATGTGAGGCAAACCTCATTGCTGAAAATCGCGAAATAAAGATGTGTAATGTCTTTTACTGGACACTCGATAATTTACGGAAAAGAATGCGAGATCCATTCTTTGCCGGGTGTTCCACAGTTAAAAGAAGGACAACTTTAATTTATATAATACCCATACAATCCATTGACTAGCCCTCATGTGATAGTATAACATTAATTAAATTAATAAAAAGTATACCAAAAACACAGTAAAACAAAAACAAATTGGAAATAACGATTAACCCAAAATGTATCACGTTTTCAACTGGACTATTATAATTTATAATATTATTTCATACTCCTTCTTAACTCGGCAATGGAATAATATGATTTATTATGTCTTGTTTTTCACCAAAACGATTAATATTAACAACTTTTTACTGTCGAGATATTTTTTTCTTGAATTATGTATTCTCCTTCTTGCCCTATTTGCCCGAAGTCAAAGTACGTCAATGTCACTTAGTACAAAAGGTTATATTGTATTATTTATATAAGTACACTGTGTTAGGTTGAAAACAAAATTATGTGATAATGTAAAGAATTAATCATTTGGTTGGTGTCGAGTACCTACCTACATGGATGCCAGGTTAAAGTTGTATTAATGTTTATATTACACTATATTATAACATTACTATACCATCCAACTTATCCCACACTTAGGGTAGCCAGCAGATCAGCTGTTTGCAATAAACATGCAAGCTGTCCTCTTTGTGCTAACAAAAATAAAGACGTTTAGGATGGGTGGCAAAACTCGTCGCAATTGAATTTAAGATATCAAATATCTTTATTTTTTCGAACACCTGTTTTTTACAGGACACTCGAAAACTTACGGAAAATAGTGAGAGCCCAATCTTGACCGGGTACTTCGCGGAAATCCTTTAAATGGCGAGTGTATTTAGTAAAACTCATCGCTGAATTAAAGATGTAATATATATTAATTTTTTCGAACACCTGCTTTTTACAGTACTTAGAAAACTTACGGAAAAGAGAGGGTTTATATTTCAACGATTTTAAAATTGATAGTATTGGCACAGCAGTTTAGAATATGAATCTAGTTATTTGGAATAAATTAGTTCATAGTATGAATATCGCTAGGTACTCTCAACTTTGTTTTTAAAAAAATATGAGGCGATTAATTCGCCTTCTTACTATACTATACTATACTACTATACTATACCCTCACGCCGTGTCCCAAGTGGGGTAGGCAGAGAGAACGGAACGCCAAACAGATCTATCTTTACACACTTCCTTCGCTTCCTCCACATTCATACAGTTCCTCATACACGCACGTCGGTTCCTCTTACTCAACACGCGGCCGTCCTTGAGAATTTGATCCACGTGATCAAGCCACGTGGTTCTCGGACGCCCGCGTTTCCTCACACCCTTTCTTTCAGATAAGTATATCCTCTTTGTCATTCTTTCCTCTTTCATTCGTTCCACGTGACCAAACCATCTCAATTTATTTACACGCATTCTGTCCACAACAGTCTTCTTGCATCCGCTCATTCTTCTAATATCCTCATTCTTCACTCTATCACGCAGCGTTTTACCAACCATTCTTCTCAACGATCGCATCTCTACTGCATTTATTCCACTTTCGTCCTTCTTCAACCACGTCCATGTCTCGCTTGCATACGTAAGTGACGGTACCAGAATGGTATTGTGCACCAGCATTTTAGCCATGTTCGACACATTGTCATTGCTGACAATGGGTCGAAGTGCACCGTTTACTCTAGCACCGGCCACTTTCCTTCTTTCAATGTCCCTATCGCATCTTCCATCCCTCGTAAACATACTTCCCAAATATACATAATCACTTACTTGCTCCAAACATTCGTCACCAACTTTAATCTCGCAAATCGTTTTTTCATTCTCTCTTTCAAAAACAAGAACTTTCGTCTTCATAACGTTCATTTTCAAACCATTCAAATTGCAACTATCATACACACACGTAACAATCTCTTGTAAGTCCCTTTCACTCTCAGCCATTAACACCAAATCATCTGCGTACATCAATGCATTCACCCGAAACCCATTCAGCTCGACACCAACATCCATCTCTTTCACAGGTCGCATACAGTAGTCGAAGAATAGGTTGAACAGCCACGGAGACATGACACAACCTTGCTTCACTCCTTTGGTGAGGACAAACCACTCCGAGAGAGTGTTATTTACCCTCACGCAAGCGGAGCTTCCCACGTAAAGTGAAGATATTGCGCGGATCAACCGGCTGCTCACCCCATACTCCGACAACACGCGCCACAACCTTTCCCGGTCCACTCGATCATATGCTTTCTCCAGATCCACGAACGCACAAAAAAGCCTCTGGTGTTTACCCAGAAACTTCTCTATAACCATTCGCAGGGAGAAGATCTGATCGGTGCACCCTCTGCCATTCAAAAAAGCTCCTTGCGCATCCCATATCTTACACTCAGTTATCTTTCGTACTCTCTCAATCAAAATTCTACCATACAGTTTCCCTATTGAGCTCAGCAAGCTAATAGCCCGATAACTCCCGCATTCAAGCCTAGAGCCTTTCCCTTTGTACAGGGGGCAGATGACAGCCCTCTTCCAATCCTCTGGTGTAACACCTTCTCTCCAACAATCGTTGAAAAGCTCCAAACACCACGCGAGAGCCCCCGGTCCACCAGACTTGATGAGCTCAACGGCAACACAATCATACCCTACAGCTTTACCGCACTTCGCTTTTTTTAATGCATTCAAAATCTCATTCATGTCTATCATATCGTTTTCATTCACACTGCTTTCACTGTCGTCATACTCATTTGCATTTGTACCATCACATTCAAACAGATCTTCGAAATATTCCTTCCATCTCTGTAGCACACATTCATCATTCACTAACACACATCCATCCTTGTCTTTTATCCCTTTCATACTGTTCACACTTGAACCCGTCCTCTTTCGTTTCACTTCCTTCCAAAAAATCTTCATATTTTCACTCGCATACGTAGACAATTTCTTACATTCTTCATCTTCAAGCATTTTTTTCTTCATTTTCACAACTTCACGCACTTCCTTCTTGCATGTCTTGTAAACTTCTTTCTTTCGCTCTTTTTCACATGTGTCACACTGTTTCACACTCAGCAAGTCTTTCCAAGCATTCTTCTTCTTATCTACAGCTTCTTTCACATCATTATCCCACCATGCATCGCCTTTCTTACGTCCAACTTTAGCTTCACCACATGTTTCTTTTGCACTTCCTACAAGCACACTTTTTAAGACATCCCACCTTTCATTCATCGTTAGATCATTCTTTTCGTTCGCACTCAGCTTCTCATTCACAGTTTTTACATATTCATTCTTTACACTCTCATCTTTCAGTTTTTCGACTCTCAATCTCATAGCTGGCGTGGACTTTTGTGTTCTCGAACGCCAACCGGAGAATAGATTTATTCTTGAGACGACAAGAAAATGATCCGTCTCCAGCTCAGCGCCTCGATACACTCTAGTATCCGTGGTCGCCTTCCTGAGACGAGAGTCCACACACACGAGGTCAATCATCGATCTTTCATTCCCTCTCTCCCAGGTATACATGTGGATCTCCTTGTGGGCGAAAAAGGTATTCGCCACAAAGAGATCCATCTCCAAGCACACATCAATTATTCTTTTGCCATTATCGTTCACTCTACTGTCTCCATTCATTCCCAAAACACTTTCAAGTTCATTCCTCCTAACACCCACCCATCCATTCAAATCACCTGCCAAAATCAATCTTTCATTTTCATTTTTATCTTCTGCAATCTTTCTCACGCCATTCCAGAACTCTTCCTTTTCCGTCTCTATGGCATCGTTCCCAGGACCATACCCAACTATGAGTAAGATCCTAGTCATCCCCACTTTGAAACGGATCCAGATTAGCCTGGAGCTTACACATTCATACCCTTTCATACATTCGCTCATTCTTTCCGATAAAAAAGCACCCACACCTTGACATGCGTGTTGTGTGTCTGGAACACCAGACCACAACTCGATCCTTCCATCACTTTCTTTAATACCACACCCTTTCCTCTTCGTTTCGCAGACACACAAAACATCCAAATACTTATCATTCATCATCTCTAAAATTTCGTCCGTCTTTCTCACCATCCCTCCTCTCACATTCAAAACTCCCACCCTGCATTCCGCTCTCCTCTTTGTGCCCTTCACCCACTTTGACGCGGCATGATGGGTGGCAAGCCTCATCGCTGCCATATGCGTCAAAGCGTACTACCTATTGTCTTACATTTATCTTACATTTTACCCCCCACCGCCAAGGAATACGAAAAATCCACCACCCTGTAACCCAACACCAAAACTTACAAGTAAATTAAAAATATAGAATAAAAAGAAAAGAAAAGTAAGAAACCTCCACCAAAATTAGTCAAGGTCGTGGGTCGTCTTAGAAGTGGCCCTGCGGGCCGGCGTGGTTGTAGACACGAGAAAACAACAACAATGTGACTATGAGAAGCGACAGAATACGCTAGAACAGAACGTGATTTTAACACAACGACGATACGACAGTGACTGATGTAATTCGCAGAAGAATAACACTACACACACAAGAAACGCGGCGTGGTTGTAGACACGAGAAAACAACAACAATGTGACTATGAGAAGCGACAGAATACGCTAGAACAGAACGTGATTTTAACACAACGACGATACGACAGTGACTGATGTAATTCGCAGAAGAATAACACTACACACACAAGAAACGCGGCGTGGTTGTAGACACGAGAAAACAACAACAATGTGACTATGAGAAGCGACAGAATACGCTAGAACAGAACGTGATTTTAACACAACGACGATACGACAGTGACTGATGTAATTCGCAGAAGAATAACACTACACACACAAGAAACGCGGCGTGGTTGTAGACACGAGAAAACAACAACAATGTGACTATGAGAAGCGACAGAATACGCTAGAACAGAACGTGATTTTAACACAACGACGATACGACAGTGACTGATGTAATTCGCAGAAGAATAACACTACACACACAAGAAACGCGGCGTGGTTGTAGACACGAGAAAACAACAACAATGTGACTATGAGAAGCGACAGAATACGCTAGAACAGAACGTGATTTTAACACAACGACGATACGACAGTGACTGATGTAATTCGCAGAAGAATAACACTACACACACAAGAAACGCGGCGTGGTTGTAGACACGAGAAAACAACAACAATGTGACTATGAGAAGCGACAGAATACGCTAGAACAGAACGTGATTTTAACACAACGACGATACGACAGTGACTGATGTAATTCGCAGAAGAATAACACTACACACACAAGAAACGCGGCGTGGTTGTAGACACGAGAAAACAACAACAATGTGACTATGAGAAGCGACAGAATACGCTAGAACAGAACGTGATTTTAACACAACGACGATACGACAGTGACTGATGTAATTCGCAGAAGAATAACACTACACACACAAGAAACGCGGCGTGGTTGTAGACACGAGAAAACAACAACAATGTGACTATGAGAAGCGACAGAATACGCTAGAACAGAACGTGATTTTAACACAACGACGATACGACAGTGACTGATGTAATTCGCAGAAGAATAACACTACACACACAAGAAACGCGGCGTGGTTGTAGACACGAGAAAACAACAACAATGTGACTATGAGAAGCGACAGAATACGCTAGAACAGAACGTGATTTTAACACAACGACGATACGACAGTGACTGATGTAATTCGCAGAAGAATAACACTACACACACAAGAAACGCGGCGTGGTTGTAGACACGAGAAAACAACAACAATGTGACTATGAGAAGCGACAGAATACGCTAGAACAGAACGTGATTTTAACACAACGACGATACGACAGTGACTGATGTAATTCGCAGAAGAATAACACTACACACACAAGAAACGCGGCGTGGTTGTAGACACGAGAAAACAACAACAATGTGACTATGAGAAGCGACAGAATACGCTAGAACAGAACGTGATTTTAACACAACGACGATACGACAGTGACTGATGTAATTCGCAGAAGAATAACACTACACACACAAGAAACGCGGCGTGGTTGTAGACACGAGAAAACAACAACAATGTGACTATGAGAAGCGACAGAATACGCTAGAACAGAACGTGATTTTAACACAACGACGATACGACAGTGACTGATGTAATTCGCAGAAGAATAACACTACACACACAAGAAACGCGGCGTGGTTGTAGACACGAGAAAACAACAACAATGTGACTATGAGAAGCGACAGAATACGCTAGAACAGAACGTGATTTTAACACAACGACGATACGACAGTGACTGATGTAATTCGCAGAAGAATAACACTACACACACAAGAAACGCGGCGTGGTTGTAGACACGAGAAAACAACAACAATGTGACTATGAGAAGCGACAGAATACGCTAGAACAGAACGTGATTTTAACACAACGACGATACGACAGTGACTGATGTAATTCGCAGAAGAATAACACTACACACACAAGAAACGCGGCGTGGTTGTAGACACGAGAAAACAACAACAATGTGACTATGAGAAGCGACAGAATACGCTAGAACAGAACGTGATTTTAACACAACGACGATACGACAGTGACTGATGTAATTCGCAGAAGAATAACACTACACACACAAGAAACGCGGCGTGGTTGTAGACACGAGAAAACAACAACAATGTGACTATGAGAAGCGACAGAATACGCTAGAACAGAACGTGATTTTAACACAACGACGATACGACAGTGACTGATGTAATTCGCAGAAGAATAACATTACACACACAAGAAACGCGGCGTGGTTGTAGACACGAGAAAACAACAACAATGTGACTATGAGAAGCGACAGAATACGCTAGAACAGAACGTGATTTTAACACAACGACGATACGACAGTGACTGATGTAATTCGCAGAAGAATAACACTACACACACAAGAAACGCGGCGTGGTTGTAGACACGAGAAAACAACAACAATGTGACTATGAGAAGCGACAGAATACGCTAGAACAGAACGTGATTTTAACACAACGACGATACGACAGTGACTGATGTAATTCGCAGAAGAATAACACTACACACACAAGAAACGCGGCGTGGTTGTAGACACGAGAAAACAACAACAATGTGACTATGAGAAGCGACAGAATACGCTAGAACAGAACGTGATTTTAACACAACGACGATACGACAGTGACTCGCCTTCTTAACATTCAAATGTACAACAAATAATCTCATATACATTAATTATTTCTTCTTTTATTTTAGCATCCATCACCTCTACCAGGACACTAGAAAACATACAAAAAAAATGGAAAATCAATTCTCTGCCGGTTGCTCCATTAAACACTTTAAAACAATAAATGGATTTCACCATAGACACACTACAATAGAATATTATTATGTTTTTGTCTCCATTCTTCTACATCTATTATATGTGTGTGTGTATAGTATGGTCATCAGCTTGTGAAGTCAGATTTAATGACTGCATCAAGCTCTGAGAAAATGCTATGTCTAATCTATCCACTGAGTATTTTATCTTATGTAAAGCAATAATAAAGCATAAAACAAACATATTAAGATTTTGTACATTCCTCATGGAAAGGAATAATATTTATTAAAGGCCGTGGTACTACAAACATATTGAGTATCATAAAATTTGTGCCACGGTATCAACCTCGTAACAATGTAATACTTTATTTATTTATTCGTTCTATATTTACTGTACGGAGATCACAATAAAAATAATTATGTAGAGAAATGCATTCAAATTATATACAATCAAAATCCAACTTCCTACCAAGTAACCAGACAAAAAACTGAACTTACACTCTTTTTGTGAGTTTTTGAGTGTCTTGTAAAAGGCTACTACTACTATACCATCACGGCATAGGTATCCCATAAATGGGGTAGCAAGAGAATCAGCATCTTAAATTCAGCAACAAGGTGTGCCACACATCTTGAATAACCATACATTTTTGGCACGCAAATGACAGCTTGAATATTAATTACAATAGTTACAATTTATTAATTGGAAATTACCAAACACAAGATTATATATGTAATTATATGGGGAAATTACCATCGTCATAGGTTATTTTGTGAATGAACGATTTCTGTTGGAACATTGAATTTATTAAAAGTTTAAAATATTGGTAATGAAACAAATATGAAATATCCATGTATTGTTAATATTTAACAATATAATACAATTTCCTTATTTTTACGATTATTTACATCCACGATGGCGTCTCTATGGCGAGAATATCAGTAATCAAACATTTTTCATCACTTTGAATTAATTTCAAAGTGAAAAGAATAATTATTATGGTAATATTTAAATTAAATATTTAGTAATCATTTTTGTGGTAATGTCTCAAACTTGCTAATGGTAAATACTCATGATTCTTCATCAAATTGACACTCACTAAATTGACATTTAAGAATCTTTGTAATAGACAACTGTGACCACGTGACAAACCATAGAAATAGTTTAACCATAGAAAATGATTTACGTACACAGAAATCAATATGAAACCTAAAACCCCGACTCGTTCACAAAGTGAAGCAAAAAATCTATGAACTTCAGACAGAACGGTTGGCAAAAACGTGTGATGTATCATACATTTATTGGACCCTTTATAGTATTATTATTTTTACCTTTTTATAAATATAATTGGTAATTTTTTGAAGTTCTTGTCAACCTTATCAGCGTTTTACCACACTTCTTTTCGCCAATCGTTCTGTCAAAATGGCGACAAATGGAGCCTCATTTATTTCAATGAAAATACGTACGACTGCTCCATCTAGGTATTTAAAATAAAATTAAAAGTTGACGTATTTAGAACCATAAACAATTATGAATTTTCCAGTAAGTAGGAACCTAGGTACTCAGCAAAGATAAACTAGATCGGCAATTCAAAGAAAAAATCGGTCATGCGGCCTATGAAGTTTTGCATCCAGTTTTAAACTGACGTTGATTGTAAGACAATATATTGCAAATGCTTGAAGGACATCGATCTTGGAACACAAAAATTTCGAAAAAATGTACCGCGCTGCAAATCTAGTATGTCTACATATGGTACTTGGCATAAATAATTATTCTGCGCACTCTAGCCTATGTTTTAGTGTTGTCTTAATTGCGCATAAAGCACCGTCATCTGTCATGAGAGAGTGTGTTTATAGATATAGTAAAATAATAAGACGCCTTCCATTCTAAAGCTGAAATAATAATGAAGGGAATACATTTTCATGTGACAATAATAACAATTGAGATGGCATCTGGGATAAGGGCTCATGGACTCTTTTTTCACAGAACGCGGAAATGATTTTTTTTTACTATATTCAACGCTCATGTCAATTTTCATTGTGATACCTATCGCTAACATTTTATAACACTTGAAGGATCGTTATTGACTTTTGTTTTCTTTAAGTTTCTACGTAAGTTCCAAATAATTTTATTATGTTCTATTTTTAAAAAAAAAATTATTTACGAGTATGTTTGAGTACTTTTTTTAAATAATAACAATGATTTATTGAAGAAAATATTTTTTCAAACCATTAGTAAAGGATCTTTTTAATAATAAAATAAAGATCAGTTATAAGCATAAACTTTAGGTCACATCATTACTGAAGGAGACACAATTATAAATTTTATACGGCCGTAGATATCTCAAAATGGCATTTTGGACTACATGCTATTGTTCTAGCTACGGCATCAATTAAAGAAAATGCAAGATGCATTTACTCATACTAGTAGGTATAACAACAATAACATTGCATTATTCTCAATATTATAGCTACATTTCGACGTAACATATTGAAAAGGAGGTAGGTACGTGCGAACATTTTTATTAGGCATGCTCTTTAAAATTGTTCATTAGGGCATTAAAATTGATGTTTGGGTTTTTTACTGGCATGTGATATTATTCTAGAATTTTAATATTTGTGATAAGAATCACTTTATAAAATGGTTATGATAAGCAGTTTATTATAGAAATGCCAAAAATTAATTATCAATTCACATACCCTTTTTTTATGCAAAGATGATATTATTTATTTATTTATTCTTCTTGCACATCATCATTATGTCGCCGCCAGATGGTTGAATTAGCCAGTTGACTGAATGGGTTGGCGATTACTGCAACGCCGCCATTCAATTAAATGGCTTACAGTGGGGTCTTCTTCTTCTTTAAGTGCCCTGTCGGGTCCCCCAACGTTGGCGATCATCTCGGCGAACCTGACCCTGTCCTGCGCCGCACGGAACAGCTCCCCCACACTTTGGATGCCGGTCCACTCCCTTATGTTTCGCAGCCAGGATATCTGTCTCCTACCGGGTCCTCGGACATCTCTCAATTTTCCCCTTCAATTGGAGAAGGTGGTATTTCTCCCCACGCAGTACATGACCCAGATGTGAAACCTTCCGAAACTTGATAGTTGACAATATCTCCGTCAGCTCTAGCTCGCCTCAGGACTCGGTATTGGTTACCATGTCTATCCATGGAATTTTGAGCATTCTGCGAAGGAGCCGCATTTCAAATGCTTCCAGTCTGTTCATTGAGTTGACCTTTAAGGTCCATGTTTCACATCCATACAATAAAACAAACCACACGTAGCATTTGATCATTTTTCCCCAGAGGGGTCTTACCGGATTATTAAACGCAATGTTATTTATTTATTTATTCATTATTTACTGTACATTGATTAAAAACAATTATGTACATAAAAGGTATACATTCAAATTAAATACAATCAATATACAGAGGGCGAGTTTATCGCAAAGGCGCGATGTTTATCGATCATCATTGATAATTTCCTGAAAAAACGGAAGACGTATCTCTCAACTAAAACCAAAAAGTATGAAAAACATTTATTTTCAATTAAGTTAAGATACCTATTATATTGTATTTATTTAATGTACTACGCAAATTTCCCTCGTGCAGTGCAATCAAAAATGTGCAAAAAGAGTTATATTATATTCTTTTAATAGTGAATTAAGGTTTTAATGAAGTAAAGCAATATTAAGGTTTTAATGAAGTAAAGCAATATTATTGATCCACGGAAACAAAAAAGCAATAAATCATGACACTTAAACTATGTATTTGGCGTTTTTTGTATAAATAGAACCATTTCTTCATAATATATACTATAATACACAGAGATCACTCATGCTTTTGAAAAAGGAACCATGACATGGAAACAAACACTGATACTCCAAAAATACGTGTAAGCTTGTCAAGGAGATTTCTCCAGATTACTCCTTGTATCATACCATCTAAAGATGGGATTAACTTCTTGAGATTTCGTCCAAATAAAAATAATAATAATAATACCGAGTATTTCTTTAGAAAAAGAATGTTGTCATTATTTACCCAACATTTCGAGGAAATAAGGATTCTGAGGTTTACTTACTTACTTATTTACCCCAAATTTAGATTGTATTTGTAATTATTTTATTCAGCATTTCATTTCTTAGAATTTCGTTTGGTAGGTAGGTATTGTTTTAAATTATTTAAATTTGAAAACTTAGGAAGACTGATTTTCTAGAAATAAGATTATGAGTTTTGGAAATATTTTTAGTGGACATTTTGTTTATTGAATCAAATGAAATTAAAAAAGAATAATGTTTTTTCAGTTATATGTTTTTTTATTGATAAAGACGTCTTTCGTCTTATAAAGACATTGTCAATCTGATCAGATTACAAGACGAAAGACGTGTGTCTCATTAAAACACTTTTTTTTTAAATTTTAATATGTTGGAAATTCTACTACAACGCTGACACAGTGAACACAAAAAATAAATGTTCGGAAAAGTAAAGACATTTTTCATGATCAGATTTGCAAATGTTACTCATCCTGGCTATCTTAATTTTTGTTGGCATATTAAAGACAGCTTGCACTTTTATGACATAAAGCTGGTCTACTGGCTACCCCACTTGTGGAATATGCCGTGATGGTATAATAGTAGTAAAAATATTATTAATGAGGACAACCTGCATGTTCTTTTATATGGAGTTGATCTGCTGGTTAACCCACATGTTGAAAATGCCGAAGAAGTATGTAGGTGTGTATGTAAAATATTGTTGAAACCAATTTTCATTTGGATAAACTACTGCTAAAACTCTTAAATACAGCGAGCTTGTGTTAGCGACGGCTCATTTTTCGGCATGGTGGATATCCACCAATATACAAAGGTCAAATTCGAGTCTCAAATATTTGAGACTTAGGCTGGACTCTGCTGTTACGGTTTTCTTTCCTTTTCTCTTCGTCCTTCATGGGCGCTTCATTAATTGTTCGATTTTTATTGCATAAATTTAATGTACGTATAATTTTTATTTATATATAGGTACACACATTTTTAATAACTTTTTTAAATCTTTTAAGACATATATTTTGTGTCAACGCAAAACTTGTAATATTACTGCAAATTGTTTTGGTTTATTAATTATCTAACTCATATTTTGTAATGAATTCTGCTTAACTGTGTGCTTACATGAAATAAAATTTAAAAAAAAGTTAAAAATATCGGTACGCGTGTAGATTACCGATGTCAAAAAAGATTCATTCTATATAAAATAAAATACCTTGGAGAGATTTGATTTTGTGAGAAACAACAATATTAACATTTTCTTCCCTTGAAGGGGAAAAGAAAACACAGCAGAAAACACTTTGGCTAAAAGAAAAAATATTTTGATAACATTAGATGAACCGATTTTGTATTCGATTATTCTTCCTACTTATGTTAGTACAATATATACGTCATGGAACCAATGAAGAGATTCAAATGATGATTCGATGGGAAGGAAAATAATAATCGATTAGTTTGTTTTTTTTCTTTTCTAGTTCATGTACGACAAGACTCGAACATTCCTATCCTGTTCAAATAAAAACAAGTACCTACATTTACAATATTCGGTAAAGCACATTGTATTTATTCATTACTCTTGAGAATGCCCATTGACATGGGTGAAAACGGAGTCTTTATAAAATAAAGTGAAAATATGTATAACAGTGTTACTAATTATTTTTTTTAACAAATAATGTGAATTTTCACCGTGTAAACACAAACTGCCTTCAATAATATAACAAGTGTGTTTATTGCTTGATGGTTAATATTGAAACGCTTTGTTTTGTAAGTGATTATATTGAACCATTTTGTTTGATAATTGTTTGTTTGCATGTATACATAATTATGTATCATTGTGAAACTGTTTTGTATATTGTGAACTTTTGAGTGACGTAAAAGTAACAACTGTGCGTAAAAAAGTACAATATATACGTCATCATGAAGAATCCAACAAAATTAAGAATTGATCAAATCTTACAACAACAAGAAAACAGTATTATTAACAAATATTAGTTTTGTTATTGGCAAAGGCTTTCAAAACTAGTATATGATCAGTTTAAGTTTTTAAAAAGCTGAGACTATCGATAGACTATTCACAAAAAGAAAATAGTAACTGTTAAAATTATTTTTTATCAATGTGTGAAAATTAAATTACATGCTGTTTACACCAACATTAAGTACACCCCAGAACAGACCTAAGTCAAGTGGGTCAATTTATGTAGATTCCATTATGTTGTTCTTTTGTTTGTTTGTACCTATTCACTGTTTTGGAATAAATAAATAAAAAAAACTTTAAACACATCGGTGAAAATTATAAGTTTCTATGAATGTAGGAGTGTGTGATCAAAGTATGATTATAATGTAGTGGTCAGTGGAGAAATAGATTCATATTTTCTAAGGTCGATGGTTCATCGTATTTAACATCGATTTTAATAGCATCGACATTCATTTATCACCTCTAAATAAGAGGCCTGTTCCACTATGAAAATCTTTTATACCAATTCAACCTAACTTTATACTAATCCAGGATAATCCCTTTTATCGATAGTTTGTGTGGCGAATAGATAAATATTACCAAAGTGTGTGAGTACTGAAGTTGCTAGTACTTCTTACCTATACATACATACACTCAGGCAGGATTGAGAGAGATGGGAAACTAATGGGAATAGTATAGTTTATGAGACACTAAGCGAGAAAGAAACAGAATGATAAATCACAAAACTAAATAGATTAAGTCAATATTTGTACATCTGTGTTTATATTAATGTTCAAACATTAAGAACACACTGTTAACCTTTTTTGGACAATAGAGTTTTGTCTCTGCCTTAATATATTATATTAGTGTTATTGCTATAGAATGGTATTTCAGGGATTCTGTTTAATAATAAAGAAATAATGACAAATTTGTTCTTACTTTCAAACCATCACGGTATTTTACACAAATGGGGTAGCAAGCGAATCAACTATATGTTATTAACATCACACAAGTCATCACATATTTTAATTCATTATAGTAAGATCGAGTTTCATATTGTTTATAACACCTGGATCTCCACAATGGCCAGGGACCTGAGGGAGCCACAGTTGAGTTCGGAGTATGCAAAGCACCGGAGAACTTGGAGGATGAGGATTTGGAGAGCCGAACCCAAATAAATGGGATAAAGACGAGGGCGAAGAAAAAGTAAACACGAGCTTTACTCAGCAAATATGAAATTTAACAATTTTTCATACATTCATTCATTCATACTAGAGATGAAACGGATATCCGGTAACTATCCGGTAACCGGCCTATCCGGCCGGATACCGGATAGTACCTCAATATCCGGCCGGATACCGGATATTCAAAAACTACGACAATTTCCTATAATAAAATGCAATACATTAATCTTTGTGAGGTAAATATCAATAAAATGGCTTATAAATATGAGATCTTTTATTTAAAGTCGGAAAATTTACAATTACACAATATTCAGCTCTTGTTCTTCTTCTTATCAAAGAAAATATTTTGAATTAATAGTCAACAACTTAATACTCAAAATTAACAAGTGGTAAATTATGGTGAATAAAGACTAAATTTTCAGCGTTCGCTCGTTGCTTGCAACGAGACGATGGTCCGAATATCCGGCCATCGGATATCCGGCCATCCGGCCTCGCAGCTCGCCGGATATCCGGTATCCGGCCAAACAACTATCCATTTCATCTCTATTTCATACCATCACGACATCTCCCGGAAGTGGGATAACCAGGCGACTGCTTACCACAAACATCCAAGTTATTTCTTCCATTCAAAAAATATTTAAGATACTCGGAATGGGAGGTTTGCCTCCTCGCTGAATCGAAAAATGTATAATGTCTTGATACGTATTAGTTTGCTAATACCTGCCTTTAACTGGCTATATCATGAAGATCATATTAAAAAAAAATATGCTATCAGGAAATATATTTTTTCTGAATCTATATTTAATTTTTCTCTGTTCAACTTTTCTCAATAAGAAATAAGATGGAAATAAATCTTCCCTACTCAAAAAGGTCTTACTTCTAGTGATTCAACTCTTCCCAAAAACTTCGAAAAAAAAATTTTTTTATATCGTCTTTAAGTTCTGATATCGTTGATATTAAAATAGCGTATTAAAGGAAATAGAAATTAAATAATTTGTTGCACTTTATTAAATTTCGATATTATCTCATTTATTTAAGAAATCATTATAAACAGATGATATCTTCATGAATAATGTAATAGAATATCTTTTGATTGATTACAAGCAAATTTACCCAAAATTACATTTAAATCAAAAACAATAATTATACGATCAATATACAGAGGACGAGTTTTTTGCAGCCTCGCGATTTTTTCCAATTTAACAAATTTTATGTAACTTTCACCATAAAGAAAGAAAAAGAAGAATTGCAAAGGAGAAGAACATGTGGGAAAAGGGACTAGGAAACAGATGGCAAATTTTAAGTGATTAAGTGGTTTTTGACCTACTGCGTGAAAAGTGACCTTAAAAGCAACCTTAAATCAGAGATGAATAATGAATGCCAGTATTTTGTAACCTTTCCAATTAGTAAGCAATGCTGTATTACAACCAACGTAGTCACAATCAGCACAATCAAGAATTGGAAGCAGAAGGAACAGGACCAAAAGAGTTTTAATGTTCATGGGTTAGAATTTTTGTAATCTCCTCAAACTGTGCATGCTGCAAAATAACTCGTCACAAAAAAACTCTAGAAAAACATGTAAAACACTTGATTACTTTGTTCAAAGCTATAAAGAAATTAACTAAGCCTAAAACGCTACTTTTTATTGTAAAATTAGATTCATGAAAATTATAATAAAAGAAACAACAAAAGTATATAATTCTATTATATATTTTAAGTAAGGTTAGCTACTTAAAAAGTTTCAGCTTTTTTAAGATTTAAAATCTCTTCAAAAAAGTTTCAGCATATATTACAATACAAAATCACACAGTGTTATTATTATGAGATGCTGAAAGATACACCCAAGTACCTACTGCTATGGAAAAATAAAATAAAATAATTTAAATTTCAAAATAAGAATATTAATATACAAGAGAAATAATACCATACAAGTTGGTAATTGAATGAAAAAGTTAAATCGAATTTAATCTTGCCTCAAGCCGCGAGCTTAAAGCTCTGTGTCATAAGGGTAAATGACATAATAACTGGCTACTTATGATAACATTTTTAAAGATGATTCTGTGATCTTTATATACCAAAAATACACCCCAAATACCCTTACACTTAGAAATATGTCATGTATCTGCTAATTGAGAGTCCTCGACTCTCTATCATCACTGACAGACACCGCCAAATTTTTGATTTAAAATAATTAAATACCTACCTTCATTCTCTACTAATTTACAAAAAAATACAGACTGTGAATTTACTGATATTTTTTATGGAAAATTATTTTGCTTTAATTTTTTTTAATGCTTGGCTAGTTCACACCTAAGCTGTGAACAAATGATCGAACATTCGGACATCCTTCTATCTTTTCACTATATGTTCAAACTATCGTAACTTATTTAAACGCATTGTATCCACTATATTCTCCTCATATTCGATCATTCTCCTTATATTTTCATCTCTCACTTTATCATTCATTCAAATTAATAGTGGAACTCATAATTAAATTTATGAAGTGAAAAGAACATCAATGAGATAAAAAAAATCTCTCAATTTACTTCCTCAACTGGGTAATTCCTGCAAAGTTTACCCTTCCTACTTCAAACTTCCCCACCCTCCGTCTCCTTTATTTTCTTCCCCTCTCTTGGTTGGACAATAAAAGTTAAGTGAGTAAAATTTAAAATTACAAATAATTTTATATTTTATTTTATAATATCTAGTTGTAGTCGCCAAGCTGGTTAACCTGTCTCTATAATATTGAAGATTTTTACTCTAGTTGTGTAATTGCTTTCTTTTTTGTTCTTTACTGTTCTACTCAAAGATTTTTTATTCCAAACACTTCAATTTGCTTTTATGAAAACAATATTTTACAATCTTTTCATTTTAAATCACTTTTCATTTTCATTTTAGTTGTGTCATAGACAGGAGCTCCATATCTCTTATTCATAAAACATTCTATTCAATGTCTTTTCTTTACTATTTGAATGAAAAAATCGAGTTCTTAGCGCACAATACTACTTCGTTCCAACAACAAGCGTCTTCTGGCTATTCCTACACATAACACTTATTTCTATTCTCAATCATTCTCAGTATGTGGTGCTCCGTGCTCGTTGCTGGAATATTCTCCCTTCTTCTCAAAGAATATTTCAATTTTTTAATGGATTCACATACTACGTCAAGAAATATTTATTGTCTTCTAACTCAGCATCCCTCCCCTAAACCCTTATAATTTTAAAAGTCTTTTAGGTAGGTTTCTGGCTTCTATTGATAATTTACCACAATTAGATTTGTCCAGTTACGATAAATTTAAATATCCATCCATATGAAAGGCGGCTTGTTTATATAATCTACAGAATATCTTCCTTAAATCGTGTAGTTATTTACAGTAAAAAAGTCTACTTCCGGTAGTGGTCTCGAGGGTAATTTATAACCCTTTTTAGAAATGTTATTAATCCCTTCACGATGCCGACGCGGGATGTCGGGTTCAAAGTCAAACTAAAAAAAAAGTCGTCAAGAAAGTCAATGCATTCTGTTAAAGCTTGCATCATTATAAAGTGCCCTTAGATGGTAAAATAATTTCAATCTTGAATCCTTTTTACTTATCAACTAGGTAGGTATATAAATATTTTATTATCATTAAAACATTGCTGAGAAATAGGTTTCCCACACTTTTATGTTACTTTACGAATGTCCTTTAAAAGGAAGTTTTTCGTAAAGCCTCACGTAAAAGACAATATGCATATTATATAATCCAACGTTGAGGCATGTCACCCTTTCTGAATAACATATATTTTTATTAATTAAAATAAAACTGAGTTGTGAAGAAAACTGAGACTGAATTGAGTTCGTCGGTAGCCTGGAGGTAGAGTCTCGGCCTTGTGAACAAGGGGTCCGGGGTTCGATCCCAGGTGCCGGCAAAGTCCCCTTTCACGACACAAGCTTTTAGTTTAGTGTGAAAGGTGTATAAGGTTGTATTTGGGTTTATAACAAAACCCAGATACATTTTTTTTAAAAAAAAAACACTTTTTTGTTGAAATATGTTGAAATATCTTTATTTCTCGGATATTTCAGGAGTCCAAGGACTCCTATTTATCCGTTTAGGTGAAGATTTTTTTTTTAATATTTGGACTCTCTCTATTCTAATACAACTATGCTAGTGTTGGCATCTACGATCCTACCACGTCGAAAACTTTTCGCCAGCCTGATGATGAGAGCGGAAGCTCTTGAAAGCCGGCTCGCGTCCAATAAAAAGTCACCGTGGATATACTACAAATAAGTGTTTTATTTTAATTAATTCAACATGAATTTCCACCAAGTACCGTCGGTTGAAAATATCAACTTTATATTATTATTGTCAAGTTGAGAATGATTTGCGTTTTTATTATTACATGGTTGCATAGGTCCGCTGGCTACCCTGCTTCTAAGAAATGCTATGATATTATTAGTGAATAAATAGTATGTCAACTCTCCAGTTCCAAAACTCAACAAGTCGAAATGTCTTATATTCGAAAAATCGGCATTTCTGTAATTTTGGTATAATTATCTTATGCTTTGAAAACACAATAAAAAATGAAATTTACTATATTATTATTCTTATTTGGATGATTTGTAAAGCGCCGTTTTGTGAAAAAAAAATCCACCTCAAGGGCGCTCTTTGCTAACTAAGGTTGTGTCTGGATTATTCCGTGAGATTTCTTGAATAGCTAAGTCTTCAGTTGGTTCTTGAAACGAGATATGTCCTGCGTTTCTCTGATCATTTGTGGAAGCTTGTTCCAGACTACAGGTGCAGATATTGCAAAAATACGCTCCACGTACACTGGTTTCGATACTTATAATTATAATAATTGCTCTGTTAGAGGCATATATAATGTCTTTGTTCCGTTTAATAGTTAAACAATTTGAAATATTAATTTGTGGAATCGAAAATAGGTACATTAATTATTTTCATTAACTAAATATTTCCCATATAAAAGGAACCGTGTATTTTTATAGTTATTTGTTGGTGGAATTGATAGACTGGAGTTGATTTTATGAATAACCAATTAAATCAAAAATTTCGAAAATTTCGACTTGTTGATATTGTGTGAAACTGGAACGTCGATATTTTTAAAAGAACCTTAACATTAAAAAAGGTTTCACATATTTATAAATGATTAAGTATGTTTTTAAGGAGATTAATTTAAAACTTGGTAGACACATGCTAAACACAATAAATAATCCCGAAGCCCCAAATTGTGAAATGCTTGGAAATCAATATTGTTGATTGACTAGCTTTATCGTGAACGCTATCGAAGAATTTAACACTTAAAAATCTATAGAAGAATATTGGCTACTTGTAATCTTTATTTTGGAAGAAAAATATATCTAAAAAGACACTTTTTTTTTTCATGTATGGTACTGTAACATAATTATTATCAATAAAAAGACAAGAATGTATATGCTCCGCATAAATTTCGACAAAAAAAGGTCTCATGTTTTTAAGTGTCATATAAAAGGCAGATAGATTCATAAAACCTCACATCAACCGTCTACAATTTAGAGATAAAAAAGGCCACCCATTCTTAATCTCATTTTTTTTTATTGACAGGGATTTTTATTAAAACCAATTAGTCTGTTGACTATTTAATGGAATGAAGGAATGGAGAAAATCCAAACTCGTAGCAGACCAATCTAATGGATTGTAACTCAGTATACGTGATAATACATAAATACACACATATAATATATTAACAAGTCTATAACGGATATACACACATATTTAGCTCTCAATAATAAAATATTTTATTAATTATTTCAATAGAATATACGCATACGTATCTATGTAAATAAATAACAGGTATGATATCTACACATTGACATCGAGGTCGTCCGTTTATACCAAGCACTTATACCTGAGATTAACCTCAATGTCAATACAGGTAATTTCAAAAATACTTCGGGTGTTTGTCAATTTATCTTTCTATCTATTTATAACCTCACGCCTTGTTTCAGGTAAAGTAATAAAGAGAAACCACCAACCTCACACCGGGATTTCTTAGGAGTCATAGACCCCTATTTACCTATCAGCATATTTAAACCAAAATTATTGTCTCCACAGATGTGTAATTAAACAGACCTGAAGCTAACATCAACGCCATGTTGATCTATCCTTACATACATCTTTCGCTTCCTCTACGTTCATCCAGTTTCTCAAAAATGCACGTCGAATTCTCTAAATCAACACTCGGCTGTCGTTAAGAATTTTATCAATGTGGTCAAACCACGTAGTTTTTAGAGATTCGCGTTTTCTTACACTTCCCTGTTTCAGATAAATACAACCATTTTGTTATCATTTCATCGTCCATTTCCATCACATTTCCAAACTAGCAGCTTGTTTACACGCATTGGTAAAAGAACACGTATATTTTTTTTTATTATGCAATACAATTAAACTGCATTCTATCCACATCACTCCTCTCGCATCCATTCATTCTCCTGATGTCATCAATTTATGAGGATTATATTTTTGTGAGTAATTTTTGATATTCCGAATCGTCAAATTTGAAAGTAGACATAATTACGTATTGGAACAACATTGTGTTAGTTGGAAAGAATCGCACCTTCGAGATATTGTCACCCTCTGTTAAGGGAATAATGTCTTTCATTAGCACGGAGAGAGTGAGCTGCAGACTTTTACATTCAATTAATTTGGTGTCCTTCCCACATGAGGATAGGGTAGAAAGATGAAGTAAAAAAAATTTTTTTTCTAATTTAATGTCTCCTATAAATGGTAAATTTTTGAAGATACCCAATTAAAGCTATCTATCCATACCATCACGGCATGCCACAAAAGTGGAATCAAAAGGAGGCTCAATGTTGATTAAAAATATATAAACTGTCTTCTCCGTGCCAATAAAAACAACGCAATCAATATGAGTGGCACATATCACTGAGTTTGTATACTGGCGTGTGCTATAGTTTTATATTGCTGCATTGTATAGTTATGTGTATGTGTGTGTGTGATAAGTAAGTGTGACTGCGTTTGAAATAATTGTTGTATTGCATCGAACTAAATATGATTTTTTGTATATGTTTAATGGCCTTGTGCCGTATATGTTATTAAATAAATAAATAAATAAATACCTTATTTCTAAATATTTTTCTCTCGTTATTAATTTACAGCTCATCTCTGAGCGCACCCCAATTAAAGTAAATTCTTTTATACCTATACAATAACTTCACTACACAGAGAAATAATTCTACAAGAGATAAACATTAAATGGATGGTTAAGCAAGGTTCCGTAAAGAAGGGAAATGGATTTCTCCTTACTTATAATATTTTATTCTTCTCTTACCACTACTACACTATCCAATGTAGGTACCTATACTCTTCTATATAGTATCAGCTCATCTCCTCATTTCAAATTGCACAAAATAGGTATATTATATCTCTCTTCTTTTCTAACTCACAAAAGGAGCTGATACAATCAGTATCATCATGCAAGCGGTATTGGAAGCAGTGGCGTATTTTTTTAATTGTTTTATTTCTGAGTGGTTGAGAATAGTGTGTTAGTTAGTTTGTTTGTGTGGGCGTGTGTGGGGTGGTAATTATAAGCAGGGTTCTATGATTTTCAGTGACCCGTAAAAATATTTACAATATTAAATAAGAATGGCTTATCTTAATGGTAAATTCTTGAAACTAGCTATTTATCGTAGCTTTATAATTTCAAGAATTTCTGTTTCTAAGAACTGGCTTTCACTTAACATTGTAGTTGCTAAAATACACGTCAAATGCTACTGTTTCGTTTATTATTTTTCAAAAACTTTTTATTCTCCTAATATCGGTATTCTGAATGTTAGTTTGGTTCAGCAAATTTGAAGTGTCGTGATCTCTTTTTCTTTTTTACGTGTCGGTCGGCAAAACGATAAAAAAAAACACAAAAAAACATTAAAATCTATATTCCCATTCCCTCCCAGAAAAACACGACTACTCTTGCAGTTCCCCCCAGGTGAGTTCGCTCCACGAATTCCTCCCAGTGACACTGTCTCGGAGCCATTGGACATGGCAGGAAGTGCCCAGTGTTTTGGTAAATTGAGGTGATAAAAATCTCTATAAAATAGGCAATCTCATATTTCAGACTTATTCTTTTAGGTCATGACAGTTTTTATAGGGCTTTCATGAAGAATACGCCACTGATGGTTCGTAGCTACTTACGAAACGAAAAAAGTTTCAGGAAGAAAAACTTTGAGGATTTAAAATCAGCTTTTATATTCATCCTGACTGAAAAGTTGAAGAAAGTAAAGAAGTGAGTGTGTAACGTGTTTCAGGCAAAAGATGCAAGAAGGCAATTTTCAGAATTAGGTAAATAATATTTTATTAGCCGTGGAATACCCGGCAAAGAATTGAAATCCCAATTTTTTCCGGAAGTTTTCGAGTGTTCTATAAAAGAAAGGTGTTTGAAAAAATAAAGACATTTTACGTCTGAAATTCAACGATGAGATTTGAACACTCATCCCGAATGTCTTAATTTTTGTTGGCATGGAGAGGACAGTTTGCATGTTTTTTACATGCAGCTGATCTGCTGGCTACCCTACGTGTGGAAAATGCCGTGATGGTATAGGTATAGATAAAGATAATCAATGGATATTAAATTTTTTTACAGAATAGAATATAAAGTCAACAGCCAGATGACAACATAATTATCATTATTTCAATCAGAAACGGGTTCGAATATTGCTGCTAACCTACCCATCACTAAGATTGTATCCATATTGCTTGATTTGAGGATATTTATGAGTTTATTTTATGAATGATAAACCTGATTTTACTTACGATAGGTAGACTTGGACAGTCTTCAGCTGTTGAATAAATAAATAAATAAATAAAATTATTTGATTGTATAGGTCGGTCATATTATGATAAATACCTATGTAAAATAACAGCACTGAATGAATGTTATAATGAAGTTATTACATTGTGCCGTTTTTGTTTCTCAAATTACCTCAAAGGTTTATACCACAATAATTTTTTTATTTTATTAGTCTTAAAAAACAAATTTGTTCAAGTATTATTGTGAAAATATTTAGTTTTATTCTATTCCATTTACAAAGGTCATTAATTTGTACACGAGTGATCAGGCTTTAAAATTTTGATTAATCTCAATTTAAATATTTCTTTTTTAAACGCTATACTATACTATACCCTCACGCCGTGTCCCAAGTGGGGTAGGCAGAGAGAACGGAACGCCAAACAGATCTATCTTTACACACTTCCTTCGCTTCCTCCACATTCATACAGTTCCTCATACACGCACGTCGGTTCCTCTTACTCAAACGCTTCAACACTTAATTTAAGAAAATAAACACTAAAACAGTACTTTTAAACAAACAACATTGCTCTGAAAATATAAAGATGTTCCACTTTTAAATGGGTAAGGCAGCTAAAAGAGCGCCATCTAAAATACGATCGAGAAGAATTTGTGAGGCAAAATAGATTAGACAAGACATAATTTATTTTTATTCTATACAAGCATGTTCTGAGACATTTCTTTGAATGACCATAATCAAGCATCAACTCCAACATCATATTTAAAGATTTAGAAAATTAAAAAATCCCATTGTCTTCTACAGAGGCTTTCAGTAGCTTTTCATCATAGGTATTATTACTATTATTATTATTCTACTATTATTTTCAGCAAAGTCCTAACGGATGAAAAGTGTTTCCTCGAGATTTTTTTTTCAGGAAAATCAATTTACCAACCCGGCTCATGTTACAAAAGGGAATGTAGCCGTTTCAAAATAATAATAATAATAATAGGGGTAGTTTCAGAAGTATTTAAGTTCAAGGTTCAATAATCAAATAAATTATTATTAGGTATTTTTACTGATTTTCTTTCAATTTTGATTCCACTTAATTTCGAAACAAAACATTTTTCATTCAACGATAAAGATTGACATTCTGGATTATTTTTATGAGACATATTTAAGTTTCAGTATACATAATCTGAATTCTCTTTCGAAAGTTTTGTCATAATGTTATGATTTTGTCTTGAAGATGGAGTAAGTTATAATTAGAAATAGGTTGGTTGAAATATATACTGTATCACTCCCACAAGTACAGTATTCGGTGGACAAACTTTTCAATAAAACTCTTGTCATAAAAAAACACACAATATTTAGTACGGGAGGTAAATGATGATTATGATGATGATGGACATTTTATTCGGCGCAGTTTGATGGAGTATCCACACATTAAGGGTTGCACCCTCCCTCAGTCATAAATGTTACAAGAATTTCAATTCCTATGTCATCCATATTTTACATTCAAATTCTTACCAAGGAAAGGCTGAAGAGTTTGTCTGAAAAGTTCCCCTTGACCAAATCCTTCATAAAATAAATACAACCGATAGTGTCCATCAACTCTTAACTTTGACAATATAGACTTAAAATGAGCTTACAGTTACGTTTTTTCTACGTACTAGTTGTTTGCTTGGAGTAACCATTTCAAGGGCGCGCAAACTTTATCATTGTAAAACTGAAAGTCAGAATTTGAAGATTGTTGAATATCTTATAAAGAGTATACTTGGTTTTTAACAGGATACCTGAAAACTTACAGAAAAAGATGAGATACCCATTCTATTCCCAAGATCTCTGTTAAAGCTATTGATTCAATAAAGTAGATATAAGACCAAAGAAAAATATAAAAAAGGTGTGACTTGGAAAGAATTTTTCAGGCTTTTGAAGTTTGTATAGAGAAGTGTCATATGGCATTAAATTAAGCTGTTGAAAACTAATTTCTAATCAATTCTACCTCCCACGCAACATCTCATAAGGGATAGGCGAAAAGTTTCTCGATCAATAGTCTATACTGTAATATTATGGGACACGTCATACATAATATATACATAGGTATTAAAATGTAACATACGCATACAGGGTGACCGTCCAGGAAAATCTGCTTAGCATACAAATTAAATGGTTTTAGATTACGACTAGCATTTTTGCTCGATAGTTTTTAAAATAATTTATACGGTAAATTAAAAAAAATATATTTAATTTATCCATCTGTTTAGTTGTACCATCACAGCATCTTTCATAAGTAGCCAATTACATCAAGGAGTGTAATGAACATCCAAGTTGTCTTAGTTTGAATAAAGTTTATTTATTCAAATACAGACTCTTCTTAAAGATAGAACACTAAGATGGTATGGGCACATAAATGGAGACCACCAGAAAGTCAAGTCAATAAATCTCTCTCGATATCCATCTAGATGGAAAGCAAAAAATACCTATATTCGCGGTTCGACGTCGTCAATAGGTATTCCTTTCTCTTCTATATTTGTGTCATTGAATTTCTATGTGTCTGTATTTTTCTGTCATATTTTATTATTGTCTTGATTGATTAATGTTTACGTACAATGACAGCGAAAAGGTTTTGTTTTTTTACTGTAATGATGTTCATTGTTTAATTAATACAATAACTAAATATGTAAATTACATAATGCAATAGGATCCTGCGGAAAAAGGACCTGGGTGAAGATGACATACGGAATAGAAGAATATTATTATAACCTTAGGACGATAAGAGCCGACCCGAACAGCCTTCAGCGACAATAAGTTATGACAGTATCAGGAAGAAGAATAAGACTAATAATTAAGCTCAAAATTTAACGGAGCTGTAGTAAATAAAAATATATCTACAAACAAGCATAGATAAATAAAATATTAGAGAAATAATTTATTAGATTTTGCCCACATTATATCTCTATCGACTTAATTTAAAGTACTTTATCATGATTGGATAACAGTCTAACCAATCGCCTACTCTTCCCATACTTCTAATCACAATAAGGTTCTACTTTACACCCTGACCACTTTCAAAAACCTTTTGTAAATAAATATAAATACACCTTTATTATCTGAAAGAGGGAGTGTGAGAAGCACGGGCGTCCAAAACCACGTGTTTTGATTATATGAATCAAATTCTCAAGGATTTCCGTATGTTAAGTAAGAGAAATCGACGTGCGTGCATGAGAAATTGCATGAATGTAGAAAATGCGAAAAAAGTATGTAAGAATAGTTCTATATGGGGTGCCGTTATCTCTGCCTTCCCCAATTGGGATACGTCGTGAGCACAAAACAGCTGACAACTTATAATAATTTGTGATATTTAACGAACATTTACTTACGAACTGAACTTCCCTTCATCATTCAAACATTTTTTTTAAGAATAAAGTAGGAACTGTTAAATTGTTTAAATATTGGATACTATAATTGACGATTAGAGGGTATCTTTTCCCGGATTATTTTTGTTCCCGGGAAACGGGAAATTTTAAAATGAATTTCCCGGGATTCCCGGGAATCCCGGGAAATTCATTTTTATATTTATAAATATTCAATTTTCAACAAATTTGGTATAAAAACTCTCATAACTTGTTGACCCTTGCAAACATTTTGATTTGATAAAAAAAAAATCAAATTTTTGTTACCAATATAAGTAATTTGCTTCAAAAAAACTAAATAGCTGACTGACGAGATTTATTTAGGTACTCTATGTTATATCAAAATAAAAATTGTTTACAAAATATAATAAACTTTTAATTTTTGATCATCCTATCAAGCAAAAAAATGTTATGGATTTTGGCAAAGCTTTTTAAAGATTTTTGACTTTAAAAAATGAGAAATTTCGACAAAAAAAGATTTTTTTATATCGGTTAATATCCATGAATAAAACAAAAAAAATGACAGTTGGCTGCACTAATATTTTTAAGAACTATCTAACTTTTCGAAATATGTAAAAAAAAACATGAAAAATTGTAGGAAAAAAATACATGTCGGCCAAACACACCTCCGATTTCGAATTATATTTAGAATAATTATGCTTCTTTCAAACGAATACATTGAAGCTTTATTTAAGTTTTTTTTTTAAACTATAACATTTATATTGGTAATTAATATTATTTTTCATATTTTCATATCAAAATATTCGTCAGCTTCTACAAGTTTATCACGACTATTACAGTTAACTAAACAAAGATTTCGGTATCGGTATGACAATCTGCATGACTAATAATTTGTATTTTTTCCCGGGAAAGGATTCGTTTTTTTCCCGGGAAACGGGAAATAAAAATTAGAGGGTTTTCCCGGGAATTCCCGGGCGGGAATTCCCGGGAGTAACCCTCTATTGACGATGTAAATCATTAATTGAATTATTGTATTGTCCATTGTTTAAGCTGTTGGATCCATTAATTTTTTTATAATGCAAAATGTTTATTTCTGAAACTGCAATATATAAAATATACATTCATCAATTTAAAATCCTTTGTAAAATAGCTTTGTATATAATATTAAATCTTTTTTATACGAAAAACTAACGGTTTATTTCAAACGTGGATCAAAAATAACAATATCAAATTTATTTGCTTGAATATTCTACGTAACAAAGCTTTCATTAATATTTAAAAAAAGCGATCTCAATTGGTATAAGTGCCTCTTATGAAATAGAAACCTAACATTCGTGCTGAAACGAATAATCGTAGGTACTCACCATTTACTGTGTGGGTACTTCTTCATAAAACATGTAAAATAAATCATACTATCTTCTACTCAAGTAAATATGAAGAAATATGACTTCCTTTCATCTTTGCTTTTGAAACTCGTATTATTTTATTTCTTATTGATATCATTGATATAGAATTTCAAATCTTTTCAAATAGTTCTTAAAGGAGAAAAATTATAATGAGACTCTTAATATGGTTATAAGAATCATCAAAATATAACGAATTTTGAGTAAGCGTCTACTTCACACATATTTGACACCGTTGACATTCATTGAATTTGAAATCAAGTATGTAGAACGTTCTCTCTGGGAGATAATTTATTTTTTTATTCTTTTTGCACATCATCATTACATGAATGAAATGAATGAAAAAATACAAAATGTAAAAATACAAAATGAAAAAATACATAATGAACAAGAATTGAAACATGAGTTCGAAACGGTCGGAAGTCTGACGGTAGAACTTTCATCACCTTAGACTTCTTACTTACTTACTTACTTCCGATGGCCGAACAGCCCTTGTAGGACCTTTGCCTCCGAAACAATAGATATCCAAGCCTTAGACTTCTAATCGAGAAATTTCGGTTTTGATTCCACCCGTTGCTGACCTTAATGACTCAAGCATGTTTTGAACTGTGAGGGTGTCTGGGATGGTTTCAAATCCAAATCCTTAAGAAAATGTTAAATTAGTAGTATTAATATCATTGCTTAAAAGAAATTTCAAATGATGATGATGATGATTTTGGATGATTTTATTTTATTTATGACGCCGTTTTACAGTCTCTAGACCGTCTCAAGGGCGCCAGTGAAGAGTTCAGTTTTTAATTTGCCTCTGAAGCTAGTGACCGTCTGACCATCTCTCAGCAGCACCGGTAGGCGATTCTACATAACTGGTCCAACAACACCAAAGGCCCTCTCGTTGAAGTTGGACTTACCGGCTCTATCGGGCTCAGTAAGTCTATTCACGGCCAGTTCCATAGAGCACAAAGGTCTTCTAGTGGTCGAGTCAAGGGGACAAAGCTCTGTGAGGCACAATGGTGCCATATATCCTATTCGACTCTAGATGCCGGTAAATTCTTCTTTCACGCCACAAGTTTTTAGCTAACTGCGAAAGGTGTATTTAGTTGTATTGTGATTTGTAACAAAAACCGAGGTAGGTACATTTTATTAATAAATTTTAAAAAATACCAATGATTCGAAATACCTTGCACATTATTTCATTGGTGCCAAATCGGAAAAAAATCTTTTCCATAAATCCCTCCACCAAAAAGATTTCGAGGGTCTTCTTAAAAGAAGTTGTAAGAGAAAATGAAGACATTTTACATCTGAAAATCAGCGATGAGGTTTGCAACCCATCCTGAATATCTTAATTTTGTTGGCACGGAGAGGACAGTTTGCATGTTTATTACATGCAGCTCATCTGTTAACTACGTCACATGTAGAATATGCTGAGATGTATTAATAGTAGTAATAGTATTAGGAAATCCTTTATAAGGAAGGCATTAAATTAGTTTTATCCTGAAAGCTGAAAGGCAAAATAAGACGAATATGTTCGCAATATAATATTGTCGATTGATGCATCACTTTCAAAACCACACACATCCATGATAAAACAATGTTTTGATAATATTTCCTACTATTATTATTAATAATATCTTGCATAAAACGTCAGTCAAGGAATAGACAGACGAATGGATAATGTTAATATCTCTTGAAACCGCAACATAAGTCATAGTTATTTCCATAATAATAATAATAATATACACATTGAATAGAGAGATTTCATTCCTAATACCAACTTTCCAGTACATTGCTAGTGATGTATCGATGCTATATTTTATTACACTACGACAACGCTGTATGACTCTAAGTCTAAAATGAAATTGTTTTTTGTAACAATCGATACCCTGGACCATGTTATATTTAAATTTCAAATAAAGAATGCACACGATTGTATTTTTACAATAACTATAATCTAATTAAAAATGTTATATTAAAAAATGTTATATCGTCTGTTAAACTCTCGTTTCTTTAGTCTAATTGTTTTGTGTCTTTTTTGTAACAGATCTTTCCTTTGTTTACATGTTTTGTATGTATACAGAGGTTTAACATGTAAAAGGCTTTGGCCGTAAATATTTGTAAATAATAATAATACTCACTGAATAATATATTGTCATATTTACTGCACATAAGCTCACTTTCATTTTATCTTAAAATATGAAAAATTTAATAGCCATAAACATTCACATTCTGCGATGGGATAAATATCGGCTTCTGCAGTTGATAATCGACGGCAAGATTAAGGGACTTCGTGGAGTGGGTAGGAGACAGGTGTCGTAGCTGCGTAATATACGGCAATGGACCGGAATAACCCGGGTGAGAGAGCTATTCCGAACAACGAGAGACAGGGAAGCATTCTCCTGAATGATCGCCAACGTTGAGGGGACCTGAAACGACACTGATAGAAGAAGAATAGCAGTTTGAGATAATACAGGTATTTTTACCATATGCAACCCTTGAGCGTTTCACTAAATTAAGATCTTCTGTAATCCTATATTTTATTTATTTATTGAGACAATAAACGGCTGTTGCCTCTTATTAATAATACAATATAATTTTCAATACAAATTGCATAAAATATATTCTGTGAGTACGTAATGTATTTAAACGTACATCAAATAAAATATAATTGTGTGTAAAAAATAAAAACTAAATACATCAAATGGGCGTCATGCATGAAAGACTGCCAGAAGATTGTTGAAACAAAAGATATGTGCAAGGATAGAATTGGTGATTTTCAATCCTTTATATAATATTTCTCTATCTTCGCTTATTCTTTTCACATGTCACAACTTTAATAGCTCTACAAAAACTTATGTACGTTTTTCAAAGACTCACTGTAAACAGAATAACTTCAGTCGATTTTCGTTAGGTATCAATGTATTTGATTTGTACTAGGTATTCAGTACTCTGAGAATAATGTGAATGTATTGTTTGTGGTAAATTTGCGAACTCTTAATATGTAATAATATAACAATCTCAATATATATTATATCAATAATAATTTTAGTCAGTATTCTAAAACTCAATCTGACAATCACAGAATTACTATTATTCTCATGTTTATGTCTACATAAGAGAAAAATTGCTCAGTTAAAAAGATAAACGTTATTCAAACTAAAATAAATAAAAACATGAATAATTTTTTATTGGCATCAATTAAGTTTACAAGTGAAAGGTGTATAAGATTGTATTTGGGTTTATCACAAAACCAAGATTTATCTCTTTTTTAAAAAAAGGCAGACCCAACCATCATGTGGGATTAATACATGTCCAAGGAGAAAAAAGATGAATCATTATTTTTATGAATATATTGTAAAAAAATCAATCAATTCCCTCAAACTTTAGCAGAGTTCGTGCATTAGATACTTATTATTTTATAAATAAGTAGGTATCTTTAGAACTATTATAAAAAAATGTCTCTGTACAAGTCGCAGACGTTGCGTCACCATGACGTGTTTTGTAAGAATATAATGAATTATTATAGGCAAATAGAAATATACAAGTATTTCACGACATGATACAGTGAAACATATTATTGTGATTTACACTGAGACAACACACGTAAGTAAGTGAATTGAATATAATAATACTAAATTTACCTTTAAATTTGAATTACACGTTTTATCACTTTATTACAGTAGTGATTTAGTATGTAGAATCTGTGTTGCCAACTCGAGTTTTGAAAAAGACGTAGGTACCTCAGACTAAAAAAGTGTATAAAATTAAGAAAAATGTTCGTAGATATAGAAATATATCTTTTTCTTTTTCGGCCTTGTCCTTATCCCATTTACTTGGGGTCGGCTCTCCTAGCCTTCATCTTCCAAGTTTTCTGGTCCCCTGCATCCTCCGAGTGCAACTTTGCCTCCTTCAGGTCCCTGGCAGATGGTGATAACATACTCGTAGATAGTGATAAAATAATATTAATGACAAAATTAAAAGATTAATACACATTATTGTGTATAACTGAAGGATAAATAATATGGAAACAGAGAAGAAAATATTATTTCCTAAACGAAGAGAAGTAACAAACATATCACGATCACGTGGCTTGATCCTGTAGATTAAATTCTCAATAACGACCGCGTTTTAAGCAAATGAAATCAACTCGCAATAGGTAGAAAATATACTTATGTGCATTTTTCCATATTTAATTTCGGTGTTCTATAGGTGATGCTTTTAGGTGGTCCATTTTCGCTTTGAAAATAAATCCATTAATAAAATTATGAAGTTAATTGGTTTATTTATTTTTATCTCACAGAGAGCAACACAGAAATCAATATTATGTATGTAGAAATGTGAAATACAATTCGTTAAGTAAATATCAATTTGTTGCAAAGTAAATGTCAAAATGTAAAAGTATCAAATTGCTTCAACTAACGGAAACTTCCAATTAAATACGCACATGTGGGAACATTTGAAAATCAAACTGACCTAGCTGATGAAATGTTGTTTTTTTTCATCGATGTTATTTTTACAATTTACCATTGTATGAGGTTATAATAATATGTAAATTTAACACATGAAACTACCATATAAGGCTTAGTAAAGACAACGTCTAAATGTGCTAGTAAGTAAGAACATTTGTCTACCCTAATTTAAAAAAATCAATGGTCTAACTTTTGGGCAAATTTTCATTTAGGTAGATTTTTTCAATTATATCAATTTACTTTTAATCGTGCGATATCATCATAGACACTAAGCTACATAGATTTATTATTTTGTAAAGCGCGCACACACGAAGCGACATATCGGAGACGTAATATCTTATAAGATCTGACACTATGTTATGGATGGATTAACTTCCACTATCAGTGACACAGTGTTGTTGGTCCGTTAGTTCAGTAGATTGTATGAAACTATAAAGCTGACTGAACTGTACATTAACTCTTAATCTGCTCATTAATCGTTAATTAACATCCACTGTAAATGTGATTTTACGTTAACCTCATTTTTTTAATGTTAGCTTTCGGTACACTGTATTGATGTTTAGGTAGTAGAATTCCATAGCGAAATAAATAAATAAAATGTTTTATTCTACTATTCGATTTATTTATGAGTAAGATGTCTTTTGTCTTTTTACCAAATATCTCAGGTTAGTAAATTCAGGTACCTGGGAGTAACCATAACGCCAGAGGGTGATCTCCGGTCGGAATTACCAATCCGCATAGGAGCAGCTAGCGGGGCTTTCAACAACATGAACAAAGTTTGGAAGGCGTCTGGACTCAGCATCAGGACAAAATGTCGCTTGTTCAATGCATGCATCATCCCAATCCTTCTATATGGCTGCGAGTCTTGGCACTTAACCAAGGCTCAAGAGCGGAAGATACTAAGCTTTGAAAATAAGTGTCTTAGAAGGGTTTTGGATGTCAGATGGTATGAACATGTTACAAATGATGCTGTACGCCGGCGCACCCAGCAGAGACCTGTAATCTCCGTAATACAAGAGAGATGATGGTCCAGGCTGGGACATGTCTTGAGAATGCCCAATGATAGTTGGCCAAAAAGAGCACTGTTCTTCCGTCCGCAGGGGTTCCGTAGGCCCGGGCGTCCCTCTTTCACAATACACCGTTCCTGTGACAACGATATCAGAGCGCAAGGAATGTCGTGGGAAGAGGTGACGCAATTGGCACAGAGACGCTCTGAATGGAGGAGGCTGGTTTCTGCCCTGTGCTCCCGAGAGGAGCGTTGAGGGCGATGATGATGTCTTGTTACCACATTATCAATCTCAATGATTGACAATGTCCAAACAAAACGAAAGACGTCTCTCTTGGAAGCTTTTTCTTTTTTTCTTAAGGGGTGGGATTAATCGGTGGTTTGGAAAGGAAATAATAAATCTGTAAATTCACCAAAGCCACTTTTCTACTATCTACAATAAATTTCAACTTTGAACACACGCACACAATCTGCTTATTATTAGGGTTGAATTGGGGACCCATTGGGTTTAAATACTACCTCCAAAGATCCATTCATACCACTTGCAGAACGTTTAATCGTTCCAATCTTATTTCAATATACAGTAATATAAAAAAAAATTAACGATGTTATTCTTTTCGTTAACGGACAAATAAATAATGTTGTTAATTTTTGGATTAACTCTACTATGTGTGTGATGGACTATTATTATTTGGTATTCGTTTTGCAACGTGCATGTCCGATGTTGCGAAATAAAAATAAAAGAAATGAAAAGAGTCAACTTCCCTGTCGTTTCTGGTTTTGTTGTTATTGTGACTGTTTACTATGTAGGTTATACAACTACTGTTTGTCTGTTTAAAAATAAATGGGTTAAATTCGGACACCGAAAATGGATAATGTCCGTTTTTATAACAATATTATTTTTTCTCTTATCTTACTATTACTAATATACTGTAGCAAGGGCTACATTTCTATGGTCCCGGGTGTGCATCGACCTTTAGATAATGATATGCAAAATTCACGAGCCGTTATTGGACACTTCGATAATTGTTACATTATCAGATAAGGCTCGTGGATTGGAGGTCGGTGAGCACCCGAGCCACGACACTCTTTCGCCTGCCACTGGACGATCTAAACCACATCTACCGCGCGTTTCGTGTTGCTTGTATATCCACCCACACGTGAGTTAAAATCAAATAATTATTGTAAATCAAATATAATTAACTAACCCGGTAGGGATTTAATAATTGTTTTAGTAGAAAAGTAAATTTAATAAACATATTTTATACTTCTAACTAGAAGATAACATCTTTCATTTTATTCATTTTTATTATTCACTTTACAAATTAAGAACACAGCAATATTACTTATTAAACATAAGTAATTAATTATTTTATATCGCCAGGTGAGATACATATTCATATTCCTTGATAGGAGTCGGATTGTCTATATTTTCATTTATATTTCATACCATAACACACATCCTCCAACTGGCGATAATACCAACATGACATATCCCACATGTTATTATAAGGTAGCCAGCAAATCAGCTGCATTTTGTCAACATACAAGCTGTACTCTCTGTGCTAACAAAATATAAAGACACTCAGGATAAATGGCAAACCTCATCGCTGAATTTAAGATATATAATGTCAATATTTTTCCGAACCCCTGCCTTTCACAGAAGACTCAAAAACTTACAGAAAAGAGCGGGAGGCCAATTCTTTACTGGATGCTCAATGGCAAACTTATCTCCAATAATTGGAAATTTTCTAGGGCCATACTGCTAAGCGCTCTGGATCGAGTTAGATGATTTTTTTTAAGTGTCACGTAAGAGAGTCAGTAAATGTATAAGAAAATTTCAAGCAATTTGGTACAAAAAATATAGAAAGGAAACAGATATAATATGCTCAAAACTGGGATAGAAATTCAAAAAAGGGGTGATTTTTTTATAAAACTTTGCTTTTTAATTTATTCGATTTCGTTAGTCCGATTGATCTAGTTAGTACCTGCGTTATTTTACTCTGTATTATATTTTCTATTTACGAGACCGAAGAACGAACAACATTGTATTGAATTTAGATACGGTTTAAATGAGAAATCACTGTTACTTTTAGAATTTAAACACAATGTTGTTAGACTTTATTTGTAATGAATTCACTGTTACAATAATTAATAATAACATGTAACCTACATAAAGAGGCTTGTTGCACTCTTAAATAGGTATCTTTTAGAATTATCCAATCAACAAAACGCTAATTTGTTAGCACATCTTTAAAATTTAACATTTACGAGAACAATACAAATTTTAAGACTCCCGTTCAATATATACCTACACATTGATCCTTCCAGTTTTCCAAATTTAGTTTTTTCGTACATGAAATAATGCAGATGATTTAGATTAATTATAAGCGAATAAGTGACAAAAAAGGGTGTAATGAAATATGGGGTCTGAAAACATAACCATTTTCAGTATACAAACAACTAATGTTTTGAATATTTACTATTTTTTTATTGTTTAACTTGATTTGGGTGCAGATGACAACACCAAGCAGTCATCTCGATTGGAGATGTATGTTTACACAATATAGGGCCAATTCTGAATCTTAATGAACTAACTAACTAAAAAGTTGATTAATATTAGTTATTATGTAGTATTCGGCATTAATTATGAACTATAAACAACTATAAACTCGAGAAACACCAAGTGCAAACGGTAAAATCTATGGGACAAACTAATATTAGTCAGTGATGCCGCAATACAAAATGTTTTTCACGTTCCGATTTACACTTCTGGCAACAATTTAATAGTTGTCGCGCGTGAAAATTGTGAAATTTCAGATTTGCCGATATATTTTGGCGTTCGTATTTGCGTCGGTGGTGGTGTAATTTTACAATTTATACATGCTAATAGTTGCGAGGGCCCTAAAAATATAAATTTTTACTTTTAATTTCAGGGCTTTCCAGAGGTTTGTAGATTCCTGGGTGTCTAGGTGGGATCTTCTGCGTGGGCCGGGTTTACCCCCGGCTGACGCAGGGGAGTCTGAGAATTGAGCTTGCTTGGCGTGGCGAATGTTGCGTGGCGAACTCTTGTTTTTCGTTTGTTTTGTGCGTCCTGTCTCCCTTGGTGGAGAGTAGCTTTGGTTGAAATATCCCCATTGGGAGGGAAATAGTTTTCCACACTACCCCGTTTCGGTGACCCCTGGGCTCACTGTCTTTATAACCGAAATGTTTCTGGACACTTTATCTCTGTTATCTGTACCAACTGTATATATACATATGTGTGTATGTATGTGTGTATATGTGTGTATGTATGTATGTGTATGTATGTGTGTATACATGTGTATATTATTGTATTGTACTTAATTTTTGGGTATAATATTGGTTTAATTTATAATGGTTAATTATGGTCACACATGTATTGTGTGAAATCACTTTATTTTAATTTTTCCCAATATGGGCTATTTTTGTTTCTTTTTGTTTATTGCTCCAACGAGGCGACTTACGTTGATCTGTTCTTCGGGTCGCCCCTGAGGAAATGAAAGTTATGTGTGCAAATTCGGATAAATAGGAGTCTCCGACTCCTGAGATATCCGAGTGTGTAGAGGTTCTTTCATACATTGAGAGGTTCTTTCAATGTATTTTAATTGAAATAAAACAATTTGACACTTCCAAAATAAAGCAATATTCTGCGGTAAAATGACAGCAACTAATAATATTCGCACATTAAAAGTCGCGAATAAAATTCTGCCAAATCCAACTTATTTTAGTCGTCGGCTGTCAACTAAAATTTCATTCCGAATACGAAATCCATAGATTCTCGAAATTTATAGTTGTACTAAGGTGTTAAAATGAACTAAATTAGTACGGAAAACTGTGAATACGAATTAGAACTAATTATCATGACTCAACTATCTCCTCACACTTAGTTGACTTAGATAGTGCAACTAAACTATTTTATGATTCAGAATTGGCCAAAATGTAACATTGTGCAAAGTCTTATCGGAAAAAATGAGAAAGGCGTCCCAACGCTTACTAATTCCGATTGGTTTGGTCATCTGCACATTGTGTCCAAATTCAGTTAAACAATCAAACAAAAAAGTGCTAAATATTTCAAACATTTATTTTGAATGCATGTAACTGATATTATCCTGCTACTTTTGTCACTGTTATTTATGTCATTGTACAGATCATTATTTATTTCACATACTCTTTGCATAGCTAGTTTGTGATGTTGGATCAGATAAACGTTTTAGATTAAGAGTATAGGTAAGTAAGTGTGACGTGTTTCGAAATAAGGCAGAAGAGATTCCCGTGTCTGATTTACTTGTGTGCAAATAGATTTATAGCTGTTACCCTTAAAATCACACACATAGTACCTATGTACCTGAAAAGAGTAATTTATAATTATACCTAGTAAACTCTATCTATCTATCTTTACCCTCAAGTCGTGTCCCATGTAGAATAGGATTTTTTGTACACAGCCAATTTCATTATTTTTCTCATCAACATCATTTTTACACAGTCAATATGATTATTAATTTTCATCAATATCATTTTAAAACAGTCAATATGATTATTAATTTTCATCAATATCATTTTAAAACAGTCAATATGATTATTAATTTTCATCAATATCATTTGAAAAGAGATAAAATTATTATTAATTGTCAACAATATCATTTTAAAACAGTCAATATGATTATTAATTTTCATCCCCTCCCCTGAGTTCGAATGTGGTACCAATGAGGAATCTCTGGACCATGTATTTTTCGAGTGCCCCAAATATGACAGATCAGAATTCATGGATAATCTCGTGGAGGAATGCATTACATACCCCCTCAATGTGCAATTTTTACTATCAAAAAACTCAATAGAGGTGTATAAATGTATGACAAAATTCCTCAAAGTAAATAAAAAAAATATTTAACTTTTCGAGTCACCTTGTTATTGAATTAGAATAGGTATAATTAGTTATAATAGGTAGCTGTGTGTTATTTTAAACAACAGCTCTGCGATGCATCGAACGAAGTATTGTCATTATTATTTACTACCCCGTCTTTGTATAAAGGTTCATTTTGCTGTGAAACACCTCATTATTGTTTTTTTTGTTTTTTTAAAAAACATTAGTATATCATTGTTAAAAACCCGTTGTTCCATATTGGCCTAAATCACTCGCAAACGAGTGGATAGCCTTGAGAAAAATAGAATAGAATAGAATTAATTTTCATCAACATCATTATATACAGTCAATATGATTATTACTCTCATCAACATCATTTTTACACAGTTAATATGATTAATAATTTTCATCAATATCATTTTGAAACAGGCAATATGATTATTAATATTGTCAACAATATCAGTCAATATCAATCAATTGTCATCAATTTTATTTTAAAACAGGCAAAATGATTATTACTTCATCAAAATCGTTTTTACACAGTCAATATCCTTATTACTTTGATCAACATCAATTTAACACAGTCAATATTTTTATTGCTTTTATCTACATCAATTTTAAACATTCAATATCTTTACTACTTCCATCAACATCTTTTTTACACAGTCAATATTTCTACGAATTTTCACTTATATAATTTTAACACAGCCAACATCATTATTTGTTTTCATCAATGTCATTTTAAGACGGTCAATAAAATTATTTATTTATTTTTCCTTTTTGCACATCATCGGTATATAACAGTCTTAACAAAACAATACAAAATTTAAAATACTAGGACGATATTTTGGATTGAAAAAATCTTACGTAAATATGTGAGTATTGTTGTACAATTGTAATGTAAATTTATGTATATTGTTAATGTAGATATTTATAATAAATAAATTTAAAAAAAATATGCAGTGGCGAGATTATTGATTTTCATCAAAATGTGAATAAATGAAACTTTCATACACACTATTTATTTTTTATACTAGCATTGATAATGTCTCATTAAGAGACGAAAAAATATTGTCTACAAAAATGAAAATAGACAGTTTGTGTAAAAAAGTCAAAGTTTTTTCAATTCATTCAATATGGATACACAAAAAGTAACAGATTACATTCAAAATATTAATCAAAATAGTTTTTTACAAAGTCACTATGATTATAAAATTACACAAACCCAACAGTTAAGCAAAAAATTCTTCATACATTTTTAATTGAGAAAAATTAAGAGTAAAGGTTCAATCATAAACTATGAAGGTATTGTAGTTTTTGAACTTATACAAAAGTATTTGTACAACAATAGCATATGTACATAGATCTACTACCTACGTTTACGGGACGTAGAATCTACGTTTAAAGGCAAATTATTTAAAAGTAAGTATCTACTTACACACACACGTCCGAGTAATTTATATCTTTGCAATATATAAGTTCTAATTTCTAAAGAAGATTTATCGCTTTTGCTACATATTATGTACATAGGTAAATACAACTACCATTAATTTTATTCAAATAAACAGAGTGTAAAAAAATGCTAATGTACTTTATAAATGTGCCAAAACAAAGTTAGTACTCTCAAATTGAATGATATTTTTTTGTAGACTTGTAAAGTTTCTCAATTTTCAGCTAAGTTTACAGTAAAAAAACGCAATATCTTGTGAAACATCCTTTTGGTTAAAATATATTAATTTTAGTTTCATTAAAAATATCCTGAAATCAGCCCTGGATATAGTGCCCAAGCCCCAACGTTCAATTGTTAGTGGACCAACTGCTTGTTATAATCATTCAAGTCATCTTTTCCATGCAAATAAAAATTCTAGACATTCGTGATGGGCGGCATACCTCAACGCTGAACTGGTAGCTTTTCACAGGACACTCAAAAACTCGCAGAAAAGAGTGTGAAGTATTTTCTCTACCGGGGTCTCTAAGTGGTGAGTCAAATTACAGAATAAGATAATCAAGTTTTATTTTGTGGTTTGAATTCCATATTCCTGCAAATTATTTAAAATAATACGGATTTTCGAAACATGTCCGCACACAATTCTAAAAGACCTTGACCTCCATATCGAAGCCCTGCAATAACTTACAACAAAAGTTTAATAAATCCTACCTAAAGTGGATAAACAGATAGTATTGTTAACAAAAATAATAATATATAAGATAATAGTTTTTCAACGTAACCCCAGCAATTTATATCAATTCCAATCGATTTATTTTCAAACAAACATCACAATATTTCAGCCCATATAATTATTCTGAAAAAATAAATTTTAGTATTTTATTTCAACCTTTAAAATACACAAAATAAGAACTTTTCTATTTCCATGACATTCCTAAAGCTCTTATGTCTTTGTCATAGTAACGGAATATTATGGAATAGGGTAGTCTAGGTCGTCAGAAACCTCGTGAATGAGAGAGGGGTGCTCTTTTCAGCCAACACTCATTGGAATTTTTTTTCAACACGACACAATTTGGATTACCGTTTCCCTAACATCACATATACGCCAGGTCTTTGCTGGATGTATAAGCGCCCACCATTATTTATGATCTTTTCATACCAAAGATAATCTTTATAAAAAAAAAACATTTAGTATATTTTCTTTGTATGGTGAAACACTTACCTTCTGATGGTGAAACATTATATCGAATATTAAATTTTTGGCATTACTTAATACAATTTCAAATAATAAAGAATAATTGTTAAGTCAGTCATACAGTTAAAAATCTGTTTATATCTGGGTTTTTGTTATAAAACCGAATACAAACTTACACACTTTTTACAGTGAGGTAAAAGCTTGTACCTATCGTGAAAAAAAAGTTAGCCTGCACCTGGGATCTAACTGCGCGCCTCTGGCCGAGACTTTACCTCCAGAACTCAAACTTTTGCTTTGATAAAAATATCATTTAGTAAGGTCTTACGATAGGTCTGGTAAAAACAGTTATTCCTTATTTATAAGTAAGACTGGTTGAACATGAGATTAACCATAGTCGCACATGACGTGTGGAGACTAAACTAAAACAAACGCAAATACTTAAAACATACAATTAAAAACACAATTAACATGTGTAGAATCATTACAAAGGCTACAACATAATTATGACAATAATTTTCATAATAATAATAGTTATTATAATATGACAATACACAACTTAATGTATTTTAAAGCGACATTTAAAATTTAAAGCGATGCCATTAACGTTAAAACTCCAAGTAGTTGAATTGAAGTGACGTTGGTAAACTTCAAATACAACGCTGAATTAATATAATGAGTGTTGAAACGGATATTCGGTATTATATCCGATATCCGATTTCATTACTTTCTTTTTGCTAAGTGAAAATAAATAAACATCCAGCCAAATATTGATTGGATAAAGTATTTATTTATTTATTATTTATTTATTATTTAAAATACAAATAATAAATAGAAGTGTGGATATTAATTTTGCTACCGTGTTAAAAAAAATACCAGAAAATTATTCCAATGAAGATTATATTAGAACATTAGGTGTAAAATGGGACGAAATGACTCAATTGGTGCAGAATTCTTTTTATCGAGGAAAACTCGCTTCTGAACAGAAAAAGACTGCAAAATATGATGAAAATTCAATGTTTGAAAAATTCATAAAATTTTCTTTACAAATCATATCGCCTTATTTTATTGTTACTAAACACGTCAAAATAGTGGCAGAATATTCGATTTTCTAGCTTTGAATCTCGCCGAGTTTCCGTAATTTCATATCCGGTTAAAACCATTATCCGTTTCGTCGGTATCACAATATTATTATTCCGAGTCTCGTGCCGTTACTGCTGCTATTGATTTTCACATCGTTGGTATGAGGAAGGGACATTAAAGTGAGATGGAATCATAGGCCTAAACATCAAGTGAGAAAGTGACAGACGTACAGGGTGATATTACAGACGAGGAAGTAATATAGGTGAAGAATGAAAAAATATACTCTATTATATGTCAGAGAACACGGCACTAGTTTGAGTCGTAAAATGTTGAGTTAAGACCGTATAGACTTCAAATTAAATGTTGCCGAAAAAAGCAATGATTTTGTGCGAAATAAATAATGTAAATTTTTGTCAAATATTCTTGTATGTATCTTTAATTTGTTAAATTTGTTAAATAAATCTGTTAAATAAAAAAAAAAAAAAAAAATATTCAAATGAACTGAAACGTTTATTTTTCATGAAACTTCTCTGTAGAAAATTTTTATTTTTTATTTTATTTTATTTTATAGAGACACTCACAGAAAACTGACAACACAATACATAAATTACAAACATACAACAAGATCTGGCCAGTTCCCCAATTAAGAGCGTCTACAGCATGCACAAACAGAGAATTCAATTAAAGCGTAATTCATAATGCCACGATAATGATAATCTCTATGTATGTAGAGATAATCCTGCTAATGCACATCATCGCATTTTTCTTAGGTAAACTGCTCTGTTGATTTGTTATATGAACGATGATGTGCAAGAAGAACAAAAGAAATGAACAACAAAATATAATGTAACAATAATCATAGAACAACAACACAACTATTTTAGTTTAATTAACCCGAATCGGGCTCTTGACGAATCGCACACCTAGTACGACAACAAGCCACAGGCAAAGGACGAAAAATGAAACCTTCGAAACAAACTATGTCAACAAATGTTCAAAAACAAAATGTTCTATATGTCAGGGAATAATCACTGTTATTGGATTATTGTTGTGTTTTTCCTATTATCTATTTATTCCCTCAAGCCTCATCCCAGTTGGTGTAGAACTGTCAAAAGTATATTAGGCTAGTAAATTAGCGTTTTTAGTGAGTCCATTAATTTGGCCACACTCTGCACATAATATGTCATTCATGATTATAAATCCCTTTTACATAACGGCAAATCATTTTTAAAGGCATCGAGGGGATGATCTGTATAAATGTTGAATGCAATTTATAATACTGACAAGGTAGAAAAAAAATAGTAAATTATCAAGAGATTTGGGTTAGTTGGAAGAGATCGCGCCTTTGCGATAAACTCGTCCTATGTATTTTGATTGAAGGTATCTTAGTTGTATGTATACCTTTTATGTAATTGTTTGCAATCAATGTAGGTACAGTAAAGAATGAATATAAAAATAAATAAATAAGATGTAAAAACAAAAACTCTTGAATTATTAAATCTCTCTCTCTGGTTTCAATCCTGGGATTGGTTTGCAGCAATTATCTCTTTAATCTAATATATAAAAGGAAGTCGTGTGTGTTACAACACTTATAACTCAAGAATGGCTGTACCGATTTGAATGATCTCTGATTTGTTGGATTCTTCTCCTCCCGGAATAAACTATAGGCTATTAAAACATCTTACAAATTCACGGGAAGAAACAATATGAAGAAAATTATTTACGCCATACATTTTTAATTTCAAAAATAAAAACAATATGGAGAGTTATGGCGCTATTAGCGCCCCCACGTCGCCTGTTGCATTGTGTTAAAATAATCCGTAGGTTCTGCTATATTAAGAACCAAATTACTAATAACTAATATGAACGAAATGTGTACTAATATTTGTTTACTATAATTCGGTAGTTACATACATGGCAATAGGTTGTATCTCACTAAAACATAATTTTACAGGAGAGCAAAAACAAAGTTTGCAAAAGAGATATTTCAGCCAAATTTCGAGCATTATATATCAAAATGAAGGTAATTATTATTTCTACAAGATAGATGTAACATTCTCTTAATAATTTCTTCTACAAGATGTATGTAACATTCACTAAATCTCCCCCCTCTGTGACCACCTTCAATTTTTGTAGGTGACATTTTACTGTTTCAGTACTGTTGAGAATGCCCATTGAAGTGGGCGAAAACGGAGTGTGAATAAATATAGTGAAAATTATAACAGTGTTTTGATTATTTATAAATGTTTGAAAATGAATTTTCACAGTGTGAACACAAACACCCTTCAACAATTCACTAAATAATTTCTTGCAGTTTAAAAATATTTGAGTTTTTTTGCCATGTTGATGAAAACAATCTTTCTACATGTCAATAAGTTACGTATTTTCTCTCTTTATTCTGACTATAAAGAGACATATCCTTTTGCCACATCAAATATTACACTATTTTGAGCATTTTATGGAACAAACTTGAAAACGCAAAAAATGCGAGATACAACCTATTGCCATGTAACTACCGAATTATTCGACTAATATTTATGTATCGATAGATCTTCGGTGTGGACGTGCACAGATTATAACTATTTGAATTTGTATTTTATTTTTGCAGATGGAAAATTATTATTGAACCAAAAATTTTGCTATTAAAGATGAAAATAAGAATATGTTCATGTAGGTAGTTCTGATGCAAGATTGTGTAGTGAAATTTGCAGACAGAGAAGAAAAATTACGAAGAAAATTATTTACGCCATACATTTTTAATTTCAATAAAAAATGCAATATGGAGAGTTATACAAAATCAACAATGAAGTTTTTTTATAGATTGGCCTATTTATATGATAATTTTTCTATACATTCTCAAATAAGAATCGTTATCCATACTATTTAACATCTGTAGTTCTGATATTTCAATTTTTAAAAAATCATGGAAAGAATTTTTATAAATTTTAAATGAATAGGTAAAATCTACCTGAAAAAAAAATAATACCTACATAATTATATTACGTACTGCAGATAATTTATAAACAAATCTGAGTTAAGTATAATTGTTCAACATAAATTGTTCATGTCGGCCGGTGTGGTGCGGAGCTCTTTCCTTTGAGTCACGAGGTCCCGGGTTCGATTCCCGGACAGGGCAAAGTGAAGAATGACCTTTTTCAAATTGTCCTGGGTCTGGGTGTTACATATATATGTATATAGTGCATTGTATATGTGTGTATCGTCGCGTTACTACCCATAATCAAGATTCATCCAAGTTTGGGACTAGCTCGATGTGTGTGAATTGTCTATGTAAAAAAAAATTATTGTAACTTTCGCAGTTTAGCGGCCCCACCCGTTGTCGAGTACTTTTTTTCCATAGAAAAGGTAATATTTTTGAAACTTGAGGAAATTGTTGCCATATGTAGAATTATTTTAATTTGCCGGCAAAAAAAATCCACTTCGAAAATTAATTTCCTAAAATTCCGTAGGTACATATTACTCGACAACGGGTGGGGCCGCTAAACTGCGAATGTTCCAAATGAATTATATTTTTTTACACTATACCTTCGATGAAACACTTTGACAATTACGGGAGTTTGTAAAGAGATTAATAATATTAATCATTCATAAAGTCAGTGGGAGAGGGCAGAAGATAGGGCAGGTGTCGAACATGTGTTGAAAGGCTTGGTTTGGAGTGGCCAGAGGTCCTGGAAGCAGCGGTGGACAGTTATCTCTGGAGGAGATACTTAGGGGCAATGGGCCCCAGACCGAACTAGGACAAGGGGAAGAAGATGTATGTATGAAATCGTTCATTGATTCTTAGGCGGTACGAAGTTCGCCGGGCCAGCTAGTTATTAAATAAATAAGAGATATTATCTATCTTTGACTTGTCTGAAAGAAAGGGTGTGAAGCGAAGGATTAGTGTAAGAATAGATCTATTTGGCGTTTCGTTCTCTCTGCCTACGCCACTTGGGACACGGCCGAAGGGTCTATAGTATAGCATATTTGATCTAAAATTTTGTCTGTCATGTAAGGGTATACTTTTCCTTTACGTCGTCACGACACTTGAGTGTAACATAATCGTGAACATCGAAACCTTTTTCAACGAAGTACAGTGGCTCAAAGAATCAATCAAAAATATTATGTGGTCATTAAAATCTTTATCGCGTTTTTATAATACTTTTATGGCGTTCGCTTCGAGAAGAGTCGAAATACTTACTTACTTACCTAACCGTGCTTTCAATACGACCAACAAAGTTGTAAAGTAGTTACCCACTTATTTTGAAACAATACTTTAAATAAAAAAAATAATAAATATATAACCAATACAATATCGTTACTGCGTATCCCGGCGAGACAGACGTCCGAGTAGCCGGCGGACTAACTGCATGTAAATATCAATGCAGATAGACCTTCCCGTGTCAATAAAAATAATCTAGACATTAAGGATGGGTGGCATGAATCGTCGCTGAATTATAGATGTACCTAAAAAAAATCTTGATGATTGACACCCCAAATGCCTATATTTAAGTAAAAAAAAAATTGTAGGTAACGTACATGGAAAAAAGTGTTAGGTAATAACCTCTGATTTGGGCCTCAATCAGCCCCACAAATTTTTGGATCAATCAGGTTGGCTGCGAAGTGTACTGGACAAAAGGTCATAATACCACTAAAAAAAATTATGGAGAGAAATTTCTCTTTCATCAGAGGAGAAATTCTCGGAGAAATTTCTCGATCTCGAGAAATTTCTTTAGAGAATTTTCTCTTCTTACATCACTCGATGTAACTATATTATGTTAACTGTCTTATTCGTGAGGATTTACCGGTCTTTTATGGAACACTTGAAAACTTGCAGAAAAGAGTGATGGACACATTTTATACTAAAAATCAACCAAGAGTATAAAAACTATTAGACAAAGTGTTGTAATTCGAACTTTAAAAATACATTCTTGTTTTCCTGAAATAATTGAGCAACTACAACAAACAAATCCTCTACATATAAAACTTTTATTCTGTGAGTAAACTCACATATTTGTTACAGAAATTCAATATAATTTAATAATTATCTGGATTTTTAGTTGAATTGTTACCAAAAAAAAAACTTTTATGCCACCCCATGTGACATGAGAAGAAATTATAATTGAAAGCTTACAACATATACCTATCATAAATAAATTAAAAAGACACTCCAATCTTTACTCCAAAAAAAAAGATAAATTTTCAAGATTCCGTCACATTTCATATAATTATCCAAATAAGCGACGATGTATGCTACCCATTCTGAATACCACACATGCTTAATACATGCAGTTTCCCCGCTAGCTTCCCCACTAGCAAAGAACGACGTGATAAAAATATATAAAAAACATAATATAGGTACTCAAGGTATGGAAAACAATTTACAGTCTGGAAAATTATCTAGAAAAATTCTTCAAAATGAATAATAATTACGTACAAAAGGTATCTCAAATTGCTTTTAAATTATAACTTTCAGTACAGTAAACACAGTATAATTCGGATGATCGGCAATACAGATTATAATAATATGTACACAGCTAAAAAAGTAAATTAATAATAATATAAGGTTTCAAAAAATACCCAAGTAGGTATTGTATGCCTAAAAATCTACTATGAAATGATATTTTAGTAGTTACCTGCCGACAGAAAAGAAGTTTTTAAATTTATAGACTAGTTTTATCGGATTTTATTTGATACTAGCTGTACATTTATCCGATGACTTTGATGTCTGAATGTAAAAAATCTAAAACAATGTAGTGTTTATAAATTTATACGTTATCTATGTATTAAAAAAATAATTAAGAACTTTTTCGATTATATAAAATAGTATCTAAATAAATCAATCCATAAAAAATATATCTTGTGATAATTATTATTATTATTATTGGACAATATTAAAGTGTCGTTTACGTGCCGAAGCACCTCAAGGACACTGTACAATTCATAAATTCTAGGACATTACATCCACGTCATATTATAAATATAGATATATACATAGATAAATGAGAAATCTTGGATACATAAAGGTATCCACGTCAGAAGTTCAATACTACATTGAGTTACAAATATTTTAGATACAATATGTTTCCACGTCAATTATGTAAAACAAAATATAATATTTGAAGTCAAAAATGATAACTTAAATTAATGCTTTTTTGACAACATTTTTGTATCGATCTTTTTCGCGATTAACGTTAAAAATAAATCATAGACAATAAACACTAGAAATACATAAATAATGCGTGGTCTTATTACATTGTTATTTTTCACACAGTTGACGTCAATTGCTGTACATAAAGTGTTTTCTGACACATTAATATCGATATGAGCTATCAAACTAAACTAAATTCATCAACCACGAAATGAAACATTTAGCAATTGCAGCCACCAACGGCGTTACTTTCATATAATATACAAAAGAGTAGCACATGTCTATCACAAGAATAAAAACTGGACGTTCTCTGAAATTGTTAAGTTAAAACTATAAGATGGAAAAATGTCTCAAGTTTTTACACCAAATTGAAACCGGGAGATGGAAACTTGAAAATTTGGATACTTTCTTCCAAATTGTGATAATGATAGACTTCTTTAAATTGCAAATACATCACCAATATCAAAAATCTAGTCCTGCCACTGCCTTCCATCTACGTTCAGCGGTCATACATGCGTGTGACTTACCATTTCAAACATGATTTTATACATTAAGATTGCAGCAGATTTTTATACATAATTTATACATTTATTTTTATCGTATTTTTCAAAGGGAATTAAGTTCACTTGGTAACAATGACGAAAATATATTTACTAAGTTGATTTATTAATACCACCGTTATTACCTGTCTACGAGGCCTTTCAGAAAATTTGAAAATATTGTTGTTATGTCATTATAACGAACAACAAATAATGTATTTTGAGTACGATAATTTTATTTACAGTAAAATATTACTTTGTTCTTTTCAGAAATTTTGATCTATGATAATGTTTTTAAAACGTAGAATAGAGTATAAATTGCTGAAAATCATACTACAGATGGGGTAAGCAGAGTGAACAATATTCTATATTACTACTACTACTACTATACCATCACGGCATATCCCACAAGTGGGGTAGCCAGCAGATCAGCTGCATGTAAGAAACATGCAAACTGTCCTCTTCATGCCAATATAAAATCAAGACATTCAGGATGGGTGGCAAGACTCATCTATATTTTCTATATTTCCTTACCTTCACAATAGTGCTTTTTTCATATGTGATTTCATATAATTTTATTCAACATACCATCGTGCTTGCTGATTTTTTCCATGTGGTCAAACCACGTTTTTAAGTGTTACTCCTTCATACAAATTATCAATAAAAAATTGCCTCGTTGCAAACAAGTTGTTTTTGAAAGCTGTTAATCTAAAGATAATATAATAAATTAATACAATTGAATCGAGTTTAAAATCAATTCCCTAATATACAATCGACGGAAAAAATCATAAACGTACATTTTTACTAAATTTTAAAAATAATTGTATTTATGTCATAAGTTTATAATTTTATATTGCACCTATTACTATACATAATATAATACATTGCTAATACCTACAGCCTAAATAATATTATTGTTTTTTATTTTTCTAAATTTGAATTTTCCCAATAATTCATAGATATTCTATTGAAAATTTGTACTTGTTTAGTTTTTGTCATAAACTGAAACCATAGCCTTGATCATTCGTTAACTAGTATATGGCTTTTGAGTAAAGGATAGACTAGAATAAATGAGTTGCTACACTAGTAATTAGTTGAACTATTATTTAATTTTTTATCTATATTTATTGTATCCTATAATAAAAATATGTGTATATAAATAAATATAAATTTCATTACGATTTGTTGCATCACACTGCATTTGCTTGCAAACAATTCGCAAAAACAGAAAGTACATTCTTACAATATTTATATTCACAAAATGAAAATATAACAAGAAAACACTTCATGGTTTGGTATTTATTCAAATTTAAATATTCTCTCAGTAAAAATTTCCTTCAGAAATGTGGAAAAATAAGACTTTTCCATCCGTAAAACGACGAGGGTGGAGGAAAAGCTCTCATAAAGAAGTTAAGTGGTGCAAATTTAAGGGGAGCGCTTTCTGAGACATCTCTCGAAAACACAATAAAGTTTATTGATAAAAGCTCTGGTGGTTCGCACATTCGCTACATCAGCTGTGTGGAATTATGTAATGGAAATAGTACATTGCCTTATAATATAGATAAGAGCTAAACGAAAGCTGTGCTTTTATACTATAGATATCATTATTGTCGAACTCTGCATTCCGCAATGTTTCCGTTTACGTGTTATTATTTTTTTAATGTGACGGAAAATTATTGTTACTTTTTTTCAATGTTTGTTAGTTAATTTGAACGCTTTCATTTCATTTTTGACTTCATTTGTGAAGGTTTTTAAAATATATTAGGTAAAATTGAAGTGTATTATTTATTTATATTTTTGTTTATTAATTCATTCTTAACTTTATATTGATAACAAACGAATTAATAGAGAAAACATTCTTATTAAATACAATCAATGTACAGAGGGCAAGCTTATCGCAAAGGCACGATCTTTTATCTAACAATTTGCCTACTGAATTTCCTGATGACTTTTCCCAAACTACATTGGATAAATCTTGAACTGCAGTACCCCATATAGAACAATTAAAAATAATTTTGAAGTTTTCATCCAATAAAAAACAACTAATTATTACATAATATTTTTTTTTCATCTTGCATATCTTTTAATCATCTTCAATATTTATTTAAAGCCTTCATGGAACATCTACATTTACTACTTTACCATCACGGCATATCACACAATTTGGGTAGCCAAAAAGAATGGGAGGCCAATGGTGCTCCACGAATTCATAGAATATAATAACCTTATTCATTTTTAGATAACTACTACTACTGCCGTGCCATCAAGGCATATGCCACAAGTGGGGTAGCCAGCAGGATAACTGCAAATAAAAAACATGCAGATAGTTCTATTCGTGCATATAAAAAAAATAACATTCAAGGTTAGTGGCATGCATCATCGTTAAATTGTAGAAGTTGTGTTTTATACGTTAGGGTTTACGGATACCTGCGTTTTACAGGACACTTGAATGCTTATGTAAAAAAGTGGGAAACCTATTCTTTACTAAGGACTCATATTATTCATCTAAAGATATTGGAACAAAGATTAATAAGCTATTTTTGTTCTAATACCTCTTCGTTGAACTGCTTTTTAGCACAAATACCAGTACAGCTATCTTTTATCTATATCTGTTGTGTAATACCATCATAATTTCCTCCCCTTAAAGGAGCGTGTAGGCGCTAATACTGCTGCAAAGACGCTACATATATGCAATGGGATATTATTAATTGGCTATATTTTTTTCAATTTTGGATGAAAATAATTAATTTATGAGTGCATCGAATGTTATAAAAAAATATAAATTAATAGCTACTGTGCATATCTCTGTCGTATCTCAAAAACTGAGATAAACTCATTTAAAGTTTTCTTATTAATAATTCATGTAACGAATAAACATAAAATTAAAGTAAAAAAAATATAAATCGGTCTCTAACATTTACTAAATAAGTATTGACATGTCTCCTACTTATTAAAAATATTTCTGTATTTTTTTAGGTTTTCGATGTTTTCGTCCAAAAAAAGAAAAATATGTGTGACATATTTTAGACAATACAATTATGATAAATATTCGAATAAAAAATATTAGTAAATTGAGTATCCATCATTTTGCACAGTATTGTGCTTACAATTTTTAGTAGTACGGAGAGGAGAATCTACATGATTATTACTTGCAGTCAATCCGCTGGCAACCCCACTTGTGGGAGATGCCGTTATAGTATAATAATAGTAGGTATTTCACAATCCACTTGAATATTCGCAAATAGTTTATGCCTTGACGAAATATCATTACTTCCATAATCTCCGACAAATTTCCGACAATTACCCCATAGTCTGAAAAGCATTGAATTCTATCTACCTTCAATACCGTTCATCTTCTCCATCGTCAAACTCCGCCTACCGAGTCGCCCACTTATAATAAACTGAATATAATCTCCCTCCCCCCCCACCTCTAGCTTTAACTCGGAGAATGATGATTAAGTTTAATCCAGCAGTTGAAATGAGAAGCCAGGATTTAGTATTATGGACGTCATTGGACGCTGTTTCTCGACTAATAATGCTTAGTTATAATTTTAATTGTGTTAATGGAGTGAGATATATAAATCAGTTTTAATTTAAAATAATTTAAGTTTTATTTATTTTTCAACCTATCAATTCATCTATCAAGCCATACTATAAAAAATAGGACAGTTGCAAATCTTTTGATTATGGGAAAACAATGAATATCAGTTTTTTTTTTCGCTGGCACTATCCGTCTGAAGGGCTGAGTGACCATTGATTTCTCCTCCAAAACAAATGTTAAAGTGTTTTTCAAAACTTGGGCACGTAAATAATTATTAACAAAACTTTCAATTTATAAAACTTTTTCTAATTTATTGAACTTATAAAGTTTGTTTTTAAAATACAGGAAAGGAAGAAACATTTTCAAATTAAAACTACGTTCATACTTATAATATGGAATTTTGTTTCAATTACAATATCACATATTATGTTTTGTGTTTCGTAAATATTCCTGTTCAAATGAATAATCCAAATAAAATAAAAATATCGCCGGTGGATTCACGAATCCTCCTTTGTCAGGATTTTACAGGACATTTTTTTCTATGTTTTTGATTCGTTATGCTTCTGAAACTCTATGTGAAGAAAGAAGATTATTCCAGCAACGAGCACCACACCCTGTAAATGGTAAAGAAAAATAATTGCTTAACTTGAAATGAGTTTTAAATAATCATAGTTTAGCTTTTAATTTAAAACTACTCTTAATGCGCAAATCAATTCAAATGCGCAAAAACAAGGAAGAACATTATAGATATTGACTCCGTGAATCAAACTCACGACCTCTTGCTTACATGGCAAATGCGTTATAGTAAACCTATTGGAATAGGTGTTAAATAAGTAGGTTTGTTGTAGGTATATACATAATATGTGAACTATCTTTAGAACTGCGTGAAACAGAGTTTGAAATTTACGAATCGACACAAGACTTGGTTAAGAGTAGGTCATTAAGCTGTCGAAACATTCCCAATTTCTATGTATAGTGTAAAAAATAAAAGAAGGTCGTTTAATATTCGTAAAATATTACTGATTCGATTTAATACTAATAATATTAATGTTTTATATTTTAAATAAAAACTACCTATACAAAATCAGTTATTTTAGAAGGATTAACTATGTAACAGTTACGAGACATTTTGAATGTTTTTTTAAATATTCTACAATGCACATCCGTTACTTGATTTTTTAAAATCGCGATCGATTTCGGTAAACCTTTACCATGACCGAGTTCGCGAATCATATAATTGAATTTGATCACAATTTCGTAAAAACAAATAGTTCCTTTAAATATACAAATATTAATAATTATTTTAAACTATGTTCTTTGGAAACATTAGAAATTAATAAAGCTTTGAATTCAAACGTAAATATTGTAAATAAAGTAATAATTGTAAATAAAGTAAGATTATAAATCACCTCTTCTCACAATGTTTACAATGCCTAATTCTTAACAGGTGCAGCTATTGTTTTCAATTATTTTGTTTTTGTAGATGTTTTAACAAACATATTAGTCAGTATTATCTCGCTCGTCAATGGTAAAGGTTTACCGAAATCGATCGCGATTTTAAAAAACATTCAAAATTACCTATACAAAACTAACATTGTAATATTTCATACAATATTGCTTAACTGTCTCACTACCAGGGCCGTATAATCACGTCAAGGTATTTCCGGAAAACATATTTCTCACTCGTTTATACGTTATAATAAAATATTATATTTAGGAACTCACAGAGGCGCGACTAGATTTTTTATACTAGCCACGCAGTCATTAAGTTTTGCTTTTTTGTATTTTTATTATATTTTATTATATCCCGTGGAGCACCCGGTAAAGAATTGGTCTCCCACTCTTCTCCATAAGTTTTCGAGTGTCCTGTAAAAGTCAGGTGTTCGAAAAAATAAGACATTTTACATCTTAAATTCAGCGATGAGATTTGCCACCTATCCTGAATGTCTTGATTTTATATTGGCACGGAGAAGACAGCTTGCATGTTTTATATGCAGCTGGTCTGCTGGCTACCCCACTTGTGGGATATGCCGTGATGGTATAGTATAGTATAGATATTCACATTTCGTATGGAAACGAAATTTAAGAACATCCAATTTTTTTATTTTTTGCCACCCCTCCAATTTTCAATCAAGTAAAAGAATTTGAATCTCACTGTTTCTTATGCGATCAGATAGTTTTGTTTGTAGCATCGCTCTTTTGTACTTCCTTTGTGCTGCTCGGAGACTATAAGAAACACTGAGATAAGTAGAAGATCAGGAAATACGGAAAAAAGTTTTGCAGCTTTTCTGTTGTTGTAAGTAAGCATGCGATGTTTTTTTTTTGCATGTATGGCAAGTACACCACTGGTGGCTCTTACGCAATAACGATATTATTACCTCATATTAATAATATTACTTTATATGAAAATATTATATGATTAATTTCACGACGAAACGTGAAAATAGTAACCATGGCGGTGAACTTGTTAATATCTCTCTAATCTCTACAATATACAAGGATGATATTATAATATATTATGACATGATATGATATATAATGCAATGTCATGATGATAAAGTGAGGTAAGTTGGAAGAAATCACGCCTCCGCGATAAACTCGCCTTCTGTTTAATGATTTTGAATTTGTTTTTAAAATAATTGTATTTCTTTTATTTCAGAATGACTAACTGTGTAAGTTTTGAGACATTTTGAATTTTTTGAATATTCCACAATGCACATCCGTTACTTCCGAGGACGTCCGAGGATTAAATGGCAAGATCATTTAAATCAAATCCTACAGGACGGTCACGTGTTGAGCACATTGAACAGGAGAGCATGCATGAGGAATTGTATGACAGTGACGGAAGCGAAAGATGTATGCAAGGATAGAAGGAAGTGGTGCTCGATCATTTCTGCCTACCCCGCGAGGGAAGCGGCGTGATGGTATGTATGTATGTATGTAGTTCCGTTACTTGATTATTTAAATCGCGATCGATTTCGGTAAACCTTTACCATTGACGAGTGATACAATACTATTAACAATTAAATAAATAACATATTTCTATAAAGTGTTACATGATATAAATTAAAATATAATGAAATATAGTGTACCTACTGTTAATTGATGTTATTTTTACAACTAACCATTTGATGAGGTTATATTTTTATGTAAATTTAACACATGAAACTACTATATACGGCTTAAAAACTACCATACGGGGTAGTTTTTAAGCCGTATATAGTAGCCGGAAGGCGTAAGCCGTACGTTTTGTTATAAATAAATAAATGTACCTGCTGTTCTTATGTAAATGAGTTAAATATCACATAAAAGACATGTTCACCTCACATCTTCAAATCAGTGATTAGGTATGCCACCCATCTTGAATGTATCAACATCACAGTGAAGACAACTTAGACAATGTAGTTGAATCGCTGGCTACCTCAGTTGTGGAAAACGCTGTGATGGTAATAATATGAACTAATTATATCGAAAAACGCACTTTTCTAAAGGTAGTTTTAGAAAATTTTGATATATTTTAAAGTTGCCTGGTTATGTAAATTTTTCAAATAAAAAGCAAAACGAAAGCTTGGAGATAGTAGACATTGTGTTTCAAAAATCAAATTAAAAACTTTAAAATCCGATGGCCATAAAAAGTACAATAAAACCATGTTCCAGGAATGCCGCTATATTGAGGTATCTAGGTACTGAGCACTAATAATAATAATAATGGCAATATCTATCCTCAAGCTAGATGCAACTAAACTAAACTAGTACTACTGTAGATAGATGTCTACACTAGTGAACATAATTCCAGACATATATTATAGTAACCATTTTTTTTAAAGATTGTGATTTGAAACAGTGTAAAAATCTAGAAATGTATTTCCATTACATACCTTGTATTTATATGGAAAATAAATTTAAAAAAAATCTTTTTATATTGTCATTAGCACTTTACATTTATTTTTTGGTAAATATCACAATTCATTAAATGTATAATTCATAACTGTCTTATAATTGTCAAAGTGGAAGAATTCTGTATAATTGTCAAAGTGGAAGAATTCTGTATAATTGTCAAAGTGGAAGAATTCTGTATAATTGTCAAAGTGGAAGAATTCTGTATAATTGTCAAAGTGGAAGAATTGTAAATATGTACAAAGAAAAAAATGTAACCGAAAATATTTTTCTTGGTCAATAATAGGACTTATTACACAATAAATATAAATTTTATTTACATGTATGTAAAAACTGTTATTAGTTTTTATTTCAATAAGACTTTTTTAAAGTTATTTGGTTGCTTCTTGAAATAAAGATGGTACCTATAATAAAATTTTAACAAAATTTAGTAAACATCGTGCATTTTAGGAGAAATATTTTAAACTCGATTAATGCAAATCATAACAAATATGATGAATTTGCTTAAATAAAATATATTTATATTTCAAATCCTCCAAAATAGAGATTTTTTTCTTTGGAAAGTATACTTCCCCTAGACCTTAAACAAAACAAAAAACCAGAGAAAAACTAATGATTTTGACTTGTTGATTAGGTTATTTCATACATCCATCCCATGAGTTGAGAAAACTTAATCTTCAATATCACTAAATGCTGGTATTAAATTAAATGTAAATATTATTATATTACATTTTATTTAAGAAAAATATTGAGAAATATTTTTTATTGTTTAATGTCTAAAATAAGGTTCACCAGTGTATCACGTAGATATGTATGTACGGATGTTATAACACTTCCTTACGTTTAGGTAACGGAAGCATTTCATACAAAGTGACCTAAGCTATAACATTGTCATTTGGCAGCAGGCGGTCTCATACATACGACCAGATTGTAATATTTTGCTAGTTTAAATGTTCTATAGCATCATACACTTAGTAGACTGGTAGGTCAGTACAAATTGGTTGTAAAATTATGTTAGAAAATGAATCATAATATAAAATAAGTTTTGAACAATAATAAAAAGTTTCAGAGATGACAACTTGCATGTCTGATACGTGCAGTTGGTTCGCTGGCTACCCCGCTTGTTGTAAATGCCGTGATGGAATGAATGAATTGACTTACATTTATTAGACTCTCAGCTGTGAAAATAAACGAATATGTTCGGTATGTACCTGAAACAAGCAGAAAAATATTGATTAGTTTTGTGTATAGCAAAAATTTATAAAAAAGAGCTGTAATAGACAGCTAAGTACAAGCCACACTTTTGAAAATAGGTTAAGATATAAAATATAAAGAAAAATTAAGTATTGTTTTTATTTTAGTCTATTAATGTAAAAAATATTTCAATTTGTTTTCAAAATGAAAGTACAATAAATTTTTGTCAATATCATCAACACACGATACCTGGTGGAAATTCATGTTAAATTATTAAAAACAAAACAATTATATAAAGTATTTCTTTAGTGACCTTTGCGTTAGCACGATAACGAGAGCAGAGACCCTTGAAAGCTGGCTCGAGATAAATAAACTCATTGTTGAAGTCCTAAATATAGGAGTTATTTTTCATTTTTTGCAGTAAATACACCCATTCTATCGATATTTATTTATTTATCTAATATAGGGCTAATGCCTTTTGTCTTTAACATCATAGTATATCTAGTGTTGTGGAATTCTCAAGAAATTATTTTTGAAAAAATTTCTCGAAGTAGAGAACTTTCGGAGATTTTTTTTTATTTTATATTTAACAGTATAATAATAATAAATACTTTATTCAATCAATCATTTACATAGTTTCGGGTTGTTCCACTCTCGCTCAAACTGAGTATACCAATAGACATAATCATGTCGCAAAAATAATACATCAAAATTTAGCAATTAAACATAATCTTTTAAACTCACAAATAGTAATACCTTATTATAAATACAACCCGGAACCGGTTTAAGAAAATCATAATTACAGGCTCTATTATGATAAAACCATAATAACAGATAGACAAATACATCATAATAGACCCGATTTAGTATTACATGATAAACGTAATAAAATAACGTACCTAATAGACATCGCTGTCCCAAATACACATAATATACAAACAACCGTCGCAGAAAAAATACGTAAATATACAGAACTAGCAGGAGAAATAAAAAATATTTGGCATTCTAGATCCGTTTATATAATACCTTTAGTCATGTCAGCTACAGGGGTAACTCCGAAATCTTTAATAAATAATTTACAAAACCTAGATTTACCGGTTAATTTTTATATTAAAATTCAAAAATCTATTATAATAAACACTTGTAATATTGTAAAAAAGTTTTTGAACACAGATATTTCAGGCACAATGCTGGTATTTTGATCCCGCGTTTTGAGCCTAATCCTTTGATATCCTGTATATCTGGATAGGTGAATTTTTCCCGGCATTAGACTGTTAAGTTTTTGTGTGACCATGACTGATCATATGGAGACTTATCTGGTTGTATAATGCTGAGAAGTGTGGATGGCAATTCTGCCGCAACGTATAAAAAAATGTACCTACAAATGTTGAAACAATTTATCACCAGTATGGCTACAATTAATTATGGAAACAAAAAAAATGTTAGGTACCTACATAGAAAAAGTGCTAATAACTGATGAAATGTCTTGATGTTTGACACCCCACATGCCCATATTTAAGTTGAAAAAATTGCAGATACGTACATGGAAAAAAAGTGTTAATAACCTAAGATTTGGGCCTTAATCAGCCCCACGATTTTTTGGATCAATGAGGTTGGCTGCGAAGTGTACTGGGCGAAAGGTCATAATACCAATAAGAAAAATTATGGAGAGAAATTTCTCGTTCTCGAGAAATTTCTCAGGAGAATTTTCTCTTCTCACATCACTAAGTATATCCCAGTAGTTAAACCAAATAATAAACATGCAATTTGTCATTTCCAAGTCAATTAATAAAGCAAATTCAGGATGGATGGTATGTCTAATCGCTGATTTTTAGATGTTACGTATTATACACGATGTTTTTTGAACACCTGCTCTTTAAAAACAATCGAAAACTTACAAAAAAACGTGGGACATCTTTCCTTTGCCGAGGGCTCCGTAGACAAGTCCACTAATTAGATACCTACCTTGATTTATTTATTTATTTATTTAAACATACACGGCAATAAATAAGCCTTTTACATGTTAACAAAATACATACGTAGACACAACAATCACATAACAATACATATATTAAATAATTTATGGTGTCGAAGATCAAACAGTTATCAGGGAATACTATAATAACAATTTAAATAATAAACAAAAGAATTTAAGAAAATAATAACTTAATATGTATTAATAAATATTTCAAGATATATTGAAATCCTATGAGAGTAATTGGGAGTATATCTGCTTGGATTTGATATCACGTGGGCTGGTTTGGTTGGATGTTTGATCATAATATAATAATAAATCAATCAGTTTTTATATCAACTGACAGTTACAAAGCATGGATAATTCATTGACAGACAGGAGATTATATAACAGATTATACTGTGGACAAACAAACCTATCACGTACAAATAATGAAAATGGTGACCATAGGGAAAATTAAACAAATATTTTACGTAGGTTTACATATACCTGCTATGAAGCCCTTGTGACAATTTTATGTTTTTTTATTTAAATCATAAATATTGACACGTGTACCAAAAACTTGTTGATTAAAATTATATCTTGATTTGTAGAATAGCAGGTTTTGATTGTCATAACCTCACTATATGACAATTAACATCTACGTTTTAGTGATGAGGTTTGCCACCCGTCCTGAACATCTTGTTTAGTTAACTAAACGGAGAGCATAATCTGCATGTTTATAACTTCCATTAAGTCCGCTGGCTACCCCATTTGTGGTACCCCGGGTAAGTTGAAAGACATCGCATTTTAGCGATAAATTCGCCCTCTGTACATTGCATTGTATAACTGATCTTTTCTATGATAAATGTTTCAATTCGTATTATTGTAAACAATGTACAGTGAAGAATAAAATACATAAATAAATAAATGCCGAGATTACTTACTCAACATACACCCCATCTACAAAACCAATAGATTAAGCAATGTTTTATAAATTGTTTTTTTTTGCATAGCACAGCCATCCCTTCTAACATTTCTTTTTAAGGTTTTGGTGACGCATTTATATGTGCAATGCCACTGGCGCATCTTCCAGATATGGTCTTCAGCAGATGCTTTCCTCCTTCGATTCTGTCAAAAACTTCGTCAATTGAGATGTCGTATCTCCAGAATATTACTAGGATTCTTTTGAAGGACCACATCTCAAATAACTTTTTTTTCTTCAAAGAGGCTTTTGAGATGTGGTCGTTTAAAATATATGACAAATTATATGAACGTGGAGAGTGGGAAAGATGTTTGCAAGGACATCAGATTGTTTTGATGTTCCGTTATCTTTACCTACTCTGCAAGAGATGTTAAGTAAGGAATTAAGTCTTATGGATCAATAATAATTTATTGATTTACTTTGATCAAATCCATGTTAGTACATATATTACAATTTCATATAATATTATTATTTTAATACCCATTATGAATAGTAATGACATATTGTTTGATCAAAACTTTGTCAATCAAAGTCCCAAGTAATCTCTGATTTTACATATTAAAACATCGTCTTCGGATTTAAGCCATTCCAGATAAATTATTCAGATCGATTCAATTCCGAAAACGAACAGTAACATTATGTTTGCTCCAAAAGTTCACATATTATGTGTAACGTGTATAATATTATATACCTACTAAGTAAATATCTTCCCATTTCAAATAGGAAGGACAAGTGGTTAATACACTCGCCTTGTAAACGAAGGTTCGTGGATTCCATTCCCATAATTCGAGTGTCAGATGAATAAGTATAAGTAATTGAAATGAAAAAAGTTAAAATTATTTTGTGAAATGGTATTAAGAACTCTTAAACAATACAAAATAATATAAAATTACAAATAGTTACTTACTTAAGTATGCCAAAGAAAGAATTGTCATAAAGATAAAATAATTATACGTAGGGTTGTTGACGTTAGATGCTAAATAAATAATTGGTTGCTTTTACATACTTTTAACTATTATTTATTCTAATTGTACACAGCTATGTTGCTTATAAATTGTCGACCGACATTACTTGGTGTAAGTTCATTTTTAATAAATAAAAATGAAAATAATTTATCCCATGGAGCACCCGGTAAAAGAGTTGGTCTCCCACACTCCTCCGTAAGCTTTCGAGTGTCCTGTAAAAGGCAGCTTAAATTCAACGATGAAGTTTGCCACCCATCCTGAATGTCTTGATTTTATATAGGCCCGGAGAGGACAGCTTGTATGTTTATTATATGCCGTGATCTGCTGGCTACCCCACTTGTAGGATATGCCGTGATGGTAAAGTAGTAGTAGAAGCAAAACTTCATGACGAGAGCGTAAGCTCTTGAAAGCCAGCTCGCGATGTGTATAATCAATGAAGAAGTAGGTAGGTACTAGCTATATTGTGTAAAATTTTTAAGTTGTATCAGCCCACGTGATGTCAAATCCAAGCAGATATGGGTACTCCCAAATCTCTCATAGGATTTCAATATATCGTGTAATATTTTTAAGTTGTATAGTTAGCACTACTAACTATAGGTACTAGCTATACTTAATACATACATAATAAATATATTTTATTTTATCTATTGACATTTATAAACCTATCAATTACATAAGCTTCTATTTGTAATTCAAACGTTCCCACTTTTATTAAAATTTATTAACACATTCGACACAGCATGACAGTGACATTTCAATTACTAATAAATACTTAGTTCAAAAGGGAAATATCTCCATAGATCAAAGTGTTATAAGTATTATTATTATTATTTATAGGTTAGTTGTTTCCAATTAGTTTAATTAAACGAACAAACTACATATTATTACCTTTATTATGAATAGTTTTGTTTTTAACGAACTTCAAAAAAGTGGAATCGTGTAGAAAATATTCCGTCGAAAATAAATTATTATTTAGTCTGGTATGTTTCATTTAGAATAAAGTATTTCACGTGCAATATATGTTTGTTTTTTTTTTTGTTTTTAACTTCATGCTGTCTAAACTTTTTGAACTATCTAACATAGTTTTATTTTTTGTGAATGTTAGTGATCATTGTAATTCCAAACGAATTTGAGAGTTTGATAAATGGACGAGCGTGCATGAATAATTTTATGAATGTAGAGGAAGCAAAACAAGTATATTAAGATATATTTATATGGCGTAAGGGCGTGGATAGATAGTTGTAGGAAAAAGGACTTTGAGAAAAATTATGACTCTTGCAAATGTATGACGCACTCACATTATTTATTGTGTATTTTAACAATTTTCTCTTTGATTCGTCATTTTTAAATCGAAAGTAATGCTTATGAAAGCAATGATTATAATTATGGGAAAACCCCGCATTATTTCAAGCTTTGTTGTAAAAAATATCAACAATAAACGGACTAACAAAACCCTTTCACAATAATTTGTAATTGACGTTGAAACTGTCAAATTAGTTTGAGGAACGCACCACCAGATGGAGTGCGTTTCGCTTTACAAGCTTGTGGGAAATATTTGATGTAAATGAAACCTATACATATACCTAGGAACAGTTCATTTTTTATTCACAATAAAGACACGCAAACTTAATATGGAATACGTGCAACAATAACTTTAATTAAAGAATAAAACGTCATAAACTCGTGGACATGAGTATAGTTGCCACGCACCTTAAATATAATGGGAAGAAACGAAATTATTTTTAGGTTAAATATAGATCAAAAGAAATGTATTAATAAGAGTCTTAAAATAGATTTGTGACCTTATATAATTACTAGTATTATAATTAAATGTTGTATTAGAAGTATTTTGTAACGACAATCTTAATCTTAAGCTAAGATAGCAGTTGGTTAAATGCTACGTATACCTAATAATAATAATGTTATGATAATTTAGGTATATAGCGCCGTACTGTATTAATATCACTTCAGGGGCGCTATACATTATTAAGGATCAACATCCAGGTCCATTTTAAAGTTATGTACTAAATGTCAATTTAAAATTATCATCAGAAAGATAAAAATCATAATAATGTAATATGAATATCAATAAAACTAAAGTATGTTCAGCAGACATTCAGTCTTTGTCCAAAAAAATTAAAATAAGATAAGAGGTGTGTTATGTGTAAAACCTTATGAACAAATATGTTCCTCTCCAGGTAGACTTTCTTAAACCGTCGTAGTCAGTGGCCTGCCTAAGACATAGAAGCAAACTATTCTAGTGCTTGTATTGTTGTAAAGGGGTCAAACCGTGGACTCTCATAATAAATACCATGAACCGGTTGGATGAATTTAAAAAGTGGATGTATTGAAGAATGCTTCGGATACACAGGACTGAAATTGATGGTGGTTCAAGGGTCCTTCAAAGAGCCAGAAAGAATAGGGAACTAATTTCAAATATTAAAATTGAAAGATGCTGTGATGCTATAGATTGAGAATAAAAGATAAATAAATCTGTCAGAACACGATCCTCAAGTACAAAAAAAATGTAGATATTTCTTCAACGCAGATTTAAATATCAATCAATATATTATTACCCGCAGTTCTGAAGAATAATAGAGAATAAAAAATGCTTCAAGACAAACAAAGAATAAAATAATAAATACATTGTATCAAAAATGCATCCAACTCTACGTTATTCTGAAACAATGTTTCAATCAATCTAACACCGTGATAAATTTTCCGGAACATTATCCGCATATCTCAAGTTAATAAATAAACAAAATAATATATCTAGTGAGTGCGGTCGATGTACCACCTATTATTATTGTTATTTAGTCTACATACACATCACTAAGATGTTCTAAATGGAGAATATTGAATCATAAAGTGCATCGTGCAATGGATGTTAAGTACATAATCGAAACGTCGAGATTTTGCTTTTTTTTGTTGTTGAAAATTTTAAACAAATAAATTATTCACTTATAAGTTTATACGTGTGTTTTTAAATACATATGGTAATATGTTTATTCAATATATTGGCAACTTTATCAAGAAAAAACAGGTAAATCTTTATGTACAAGTGTGTATTTTTCCTGATAATTTTAAAATAAACTTTTTAAGTGTGACAAAGTAAAGTGTAAATTTAATAATCATTTTAAAAAATATACCTTCTTCTATCAGTGCCGTATCAGGTCCCCCCGACGTTGGCGATCACTCTGGAGAATGCCTCTCTGTCTCGCGCTGTGCAGACCAGAGGCCTGAGTCAACAACACACTTTCGTCTCACGTATGGGAATATACGTTCCCGCTCCGTTAGCGTTCGGGTGCAGACGATGTTGCAAGCAAGTGTCAATTTCGTTGCTAAGATACACAATAGTTACGAAAATTAACACTTTGGCGCACCATCGTCTGCACCCGAACGCTAGCGGAGCGGGAACGTGACGCGATAGTTTGTTGTTGACTCAGGCCTCAGCTCTTCCATCCGTGTTATTCCGGTCCATTGCCGTATATTCCGCAGCCACGACATCTGCCTCCTTCCTACTCCACGACGTCCCTCAATCTTGCCTTCTATTATCAAATGCAGAAGTCAATATTTATCCCCTCGCAGGATGTGGCCCAAATATGAGACTTTACGAAAAAATATATGACAGATAATAATTATGAACGAATGCCTTGAGCTTATAAAAAATATATCTAGGTTGTGTAGGTTTTGTGGTGGTCGATCACAATTTTATTATAATGGTAGATATCGAGAGATCCCAGATTCGAACCTTTTTCATCGTGCATTGTTACAGTAACCGTGTTGAATTACACATCTCTATTGCACATACAATATATTATGATTCTGGAGAGTGTGGTGTACGTCGTTTAGTGTAATTTTCAGGCCGGTCTCTCTAATGGAGTAGTGATTGATTCGTTGTGTTGTAAATAAACCACACATACCTCGCCGTCTGGTCAAGTATTGCACAGCATACAGTAAACTACCAATTAATCAAACGAGATGAATAAATCAAAACTATTAAGAAGGGCCAAATTATACTCTAGTTTTTTTTAACTAAACATTCTAGCGTCATTTAGATCCTTGCCCGCATGAGAGCTGATATACGAGATATTACTAAGATTGTTTGAGGCTTTGAAAGAGGTTAGAAGATCAGAAAGCAGATGTTTAACATTTGTGTTTAATATCTTGATTTAGAGAAGTCAGAGATTCTGGAAACAGCAAAAAAAAGTTTTAAAGCAAAATAGCCCTTTGAGCCAACCAAGACAAGGCAAGATGTATGTGTAATCCAATTTGGAAGTTAGTAAATTTATTAATTAAATATAGATGTAAACTTAAATAAAAATAAAATAAAGGAGGAACAAAGTAGCACAAGCATAGCAATAAAATACAAATGGCAAAAAGTAAATATATGCAGTTAGATGTATCAAAAAAAAAGGCCAGGTTGAATTGTTCATAGAAATATTTATGTGTTCAGAGAGTGCAGGCTCAGATTGTCCATTTTCTTCATGGTGTGGACACGTCAAACCTTCTCACAAGGGACATGATCGCCAAATTTTCTCTTCACCAATGGAGACAGGTCTAAACAACATAAAACGAGTTCGCGATTGCGCCAACACCGCAATGGGCAAAATCAACCCCAAAACTCTCCCAAGTCAGGCAGTAAAAAATCACGATGTATTATTACATTTTATTAATGATGACACAAAAACTATAGCCGTTCGCCATCAATGGATATAATTACATATTATTTAGAGGCGGATCATCTTGAATTTATTTTATTAATATCGAATAAGTGGATGCGCAGTGTAGGCCAATTTAAATGCGATATTTTTTTGTAATGCTTGTGATGTTCTTAATTGTTTTTTTCTAGCAGTCAACCAGTGCTGTAACAATAATAATACTACTACTAATAATAATTAAACAGTAATAGACAGCCGGTAAACAATTGCAAGACATGTCAATAAATCCTTCAACGAATTGTAATGATTTTCTTTAGTATCTTCACTGAATCCTAAATCACTCGCAAACGAGTGGATGGCCTTGAGAAAAATAGAATAGAATCTTCACTGAATAATTGAATCGTGTTTACTGTTTATGTACAAACTGTGTGTTCGTAATTGTTGTTCATACGCTACTGCCGAAAACATATTATTTAATTTGAAATTAGTGTAGCATTTATCCGTTGGTGTCACTAGCAAGTGTTTTGTTATTATATCTACAGGAAGGTGCAAAAAGAACCGTTATTTTAATAATGTTTGTATCAGAATCTCAAAAAACTTATACATGTATAAAACCTTCTAGAAATTGACTCAAATTGACACTTCTCCCCAAAGCACGAGCTGCGCTCAATTTTGGGGAGTAATTGTATTAGAAAAAAAAGTGTAATTCTTTCAAAAAAAAAAAAAGATACCTTATTTACACAATGGAGTGTATTTTGAAAATTTCTTTTAGGAATTGTGTCTGGTTGCTTCCGAATCGGCTTTGGCTGGTTTAAATGTAGTTTGTATTATGGAACGTTTACCAATACGCTCAGTTCCTACTTTGATTCGATGTTTTTTTTTCTTTTTTTTTAAGATATATCTGGGTGTTGTTATAAACCTAAGTACAACCTTACACACGTTTCACAGTAAGCTAAAAGCATGTGTAGTGAAAGAGGATATTGCCGGCACCTGGAATCGAACCGCGGACCTCTTATTCACGACGCCGAGACTCTACCTCCAAGCTACCGACGAAGTCAATATATTGAGAAGCTATACAAAATATCTGCAAGCATATTTATAAAGATGTCCAAACAACCGACAATCTGACACTCGGGTTAGGCCACCATGTGTGAACTTGTCTAAGCCAATCCGTAAGCATCAAGACACAATTTTTGCTTTCTCCTTACGTAGGTGTAAAAAGTTCATCGAATAAGTATATATTATTCAAAATAACTAAAGTATGGGACGCATTGCCTAATTCGAAATGCCGAAAACATATTTAAAAATGATTTACCTAGTTCTCCGAGTATAGAGCGGCAGCTGTGTTTTTAATAACTCTTTTGTCTTCAATAAAAGTGTCATATTATTTTGTATTCTTTCTACTTTTGAAATGTTTTAATATGTTGACGGAACTCGTCATAAAATGACTGACAAATAACAAAATGTTAATGGTACTAATTTATAATAATAACTGTTAAAAAAATGTTTCTAGAAAAAGAACTGTGATTTTTGCAATATGTGAATTGGCAACATATAATTATTATCTTATTTCGTCTCTATGGTTCATATTTATCAATATTCACAAGTTCACGTCGCTAATAAATAAAAAAAATTAACCGAAAAGTTATAAACGCTGTTCATAAATTGTGATTGAATTTCTGTGTCTGTACATTTTCTGTGCATGAATTATATAGGAAAATGGAACCGAAAATTGATGGACCGAAGACGCTTAACGTGGGAAGAAATTGTGGACAGATGAAAACATGGAGTGAAAATGTTTAAAGAAAAGTGAGTACGGTTGAAGAACTTTGGTGGAGGGCCGAAAGAAGTGACATGGTAAAGAAAAGGTTATTTAAGCAGTGAATGAAGAAGAGGAAGTCTCATTTCTCAACAAGATTTTCTACACTACTACCGCTGTAACATCATGGCATATCGCACAAATGGTGTAGCCAGCAAACCAGCTGCATTTAATAAATATTAAAGCTGTTACTTCTTCTTCTCTTATACCATCACGGCATATCCCATCAGTGGTGTAACATAAAAATCAAGACATTCAGGATGGTTCGCAAACCTCATGGCTGAATTCAGATGTAAAATTTCGTCTTTCGAACATCCAATTTAGTATACAGAATTCTAAAAAACATACGGAAAAGAATGAGAGATCAATTCTTTGTCAGGTATTCTACGGAACTAAAAAGACTTGAATAAACCTTTACCGATTGTTTTCTCACAACTAGATGACTGAAGTCAGTCTAAAATCTGCCTTATGCAGAACACTCAACAAAAACTTGTGGAAAAGAGTGAGAGATTCTTTTCTTTGTCGGGTACTCCACGAAACAAGAAGATCATACCAATTATAGGCTTCCAGATAGATGGCTGGAGTCAGTCGAGGTAGCCTTGAAAAAGAAGGGTTCTCCTTTACATTCAATAGCAACACAACGTATGTATGTTGTTTCTCACATAACATCAAGTAGAGTTGTAAATTTATTGATCAGAAAGTTGACAAAATAGACACAAAAAAAGTGTGCATTGACTTGGTCAGGCCAACCATCCAATTTCGTGTGTCATTTCCATACCTGTATAAAATGTATAAATAAATATACATCGTGTAGCATGAAGAGATGTTGCAGCACAAAATGTTAGTAGAAAAGAGAATTATTACTCGTATTGATTCATCAGAATGAGACTGGTACAAATCAAGATTCAAAACATTCACTCGTAAATCAATAAGCTTTAAACATTTCCCAGCGCCACAATAATTTAATTATTACTCACTCTCTTTATACCCAGACGTGGATGGAATTATGTCACCTATTTATAGATACGTAAGTACAAAATTGCTTTGAGATAATATTATATCCAGTACTTTGTATTTGAATTTAGAATAAATACATTTCGAATTTAAAAGTTGCTCTTTCATTCGATATTTAAACTATTATTTTTACATACAACAGGTGTTCAATAGAATCTCGGGTTTACTTTGCAGTCTGTGATTTTTTTTTTTATCTTTTGAAAAAATCGAATGAAATAAGTTATTTATAAAAAGTTTTTAATAAAAATACCCAAATTTTTTTTACTCTCTGCACCAATTTTGTTTCTAATCAATATTTAAACCTGTTTTCATGTACAACACTTAATGGTATTTTCTCTATATCTTCTATCTTCTGACAGTTGTATTTAAAATGCTATTTTTTTTTTATTCAGAAGAACATTTTTCATACATATTATTTTGATAAAAGCACATTATTTGACACCTACAATTGACAATTTGTTGCTGTTGCCGGCCCTCTAGGCACAATACACCTGTCTTGGGGCTAAAAATAAAATCTTTCTTCATCTGTCACTGTCTCATTAGTCAAGTAATTTTTTTAAATTTACTTTTTGAAGCAGTTTTCCATGTTTTTGGGAAATATTCTTTACAATTTGAATTTCAGAGAACGTGTAGATCAAGATTTACTATTCGAAATTACATATATACGTTATATGTACATAACTTATAATATGAATTCATGGTCTTCATGTTCAGTTTCTGCGTCTGTTTTGGGTTTGTCGCGTCTGCTTTGTCTCCATCCATCTTCTTCGATCATATTGATGAGTAGGTAATACTTATAATTTACGGCCGCAACGAGCGCTCATTGGTGTCCGCGTTCTTTGAATATAGTCACGTAATGTTTTATGATTGCTGGGTCCATACAGCTACATGCGAACGTCAATCATCAATCACCAAGCAAAAATCTTAAATCTTTCGGCGACGATTTGGAGCATTCTCCGAAGAAATATTCGAATGAAGGCCTTCGTTACCCGTCCATGAGACGTAACAAAGGACTCGAAAACTTATTGACTTATTCTTACATAGCCGGAATCTCCATGAAGCATTAATAGATATATGTGATATTAAACTGTGATTTTTCAAACCAATAACAGCTACAAATAATAACATCAAATCAAATGTGAAAAAATAATTCAGACATCTTGAAAACTTAATATCACACGTTTTCAAAGTGAAATGAATATTTAAGATCAACATATTATTCGCTTTAAAGATCATTTTTGCCGCTCTTAAAATGACACATCTTAAGTATTGTTGTGACAGTGGACATTTTATTGAGTGTTTTTCTAGTTTTTTGACGTCCCGGGATAAAAGTGATGTAAAATATGATGATTAACATATTATTTCATATATAAATGCGTATACTGGTTATGTCGCTTATTTATTTATTTATTTCTTCTTATATTTTCACACATTTAGACTGTGTTTATAAACATGCGCATTACCATCGCTCGTAAAGTGACAACTCAAATAGAACTGGAGTTATATTAATTTGTTTCTCGTATGGTAAAACATCAAAACTACTATTATACCATCACGGCGTATCCCACAAGCGGGTAACTATCAGTTCAGCTGCATGTGAGAAAGTGCAAACAGTCCTCTCCGTGCCAAAAAAAAAACAATACATTCAACATAGGTGGCAAAACTCATTGCCGAATTCAAGATGGATAGTTCCTTTATTTTTTCGAGCAACTGCCTTTTACAGGACACTCGAAAACTTACGGCTGATACGATTCTTCACCGATTCTTTATGGAATAAGTAGGAATAACAATTATGAGGTGCGTATATTTCGTGCAGTTCCTAGTATTGGGTTAATTTCTCTAATTTTTATTTTTAAGATTTCGATTACTTATAAGTGCATACCTTTTTCAATAAGCATTAATCGTATAATACGAAAGAGCACTACTTGAATATATCATTTACGCTAAAGGGACTTGAAAGAAACAAAAATATAATCCAATAGTAAAAAGCAACGCTTGTAGTAAAACAAATGACGTAACAAAACTTAATTGTATGTAGTGAGGTTTTTTAGATGCTCCTGATGACATCGCATCAAATTCACTCACATACAAGGTGCGCGCAAAATTAATTATAATTGCTTCGATAACTGCACATAATTTTATCATTTCTTAATTTGAAAAACCTCAGGAACCTGAGGAAACTAAGAAACTCTGAGGCAACCACTGCGATCAGCTTCCACAGCTGTAAACAAACTTGTAGAACCCAACAGACCAAACACTTCCAAATTCGCAGAGAGGTGCTTCAGTGTTGCGGGGCCAACTGTCTGAAACCGATTACCAGCGGCTTTAAGACAGAATCAACCTACTATTATATTCAGGAGTAAGCTGAAAACATTTCTTTTCAGTAAAAGTCACGGCACCCTTGAGATGGTCACGGATCATTTAACGGCGCCAAATACAAATTTTCCATATTATTATTATTGAAGATAGGTTTTTTACCTTGTATGGAAAATACACCACTGATATAAAGTACAAATCTCTGGGTGCCTGCTTGTAAAATACCTAATATATTTCAACTCTTTAATTGCTTTCAGAGTTGCGTGAGCTTACAGTTAGTTGTCTATGTGGTAGAAACAAAATAAATTACGCACTAAACCGGAACTGGTAGGCGTGTTTTTCTTGTTTTTCGCCTACTTTGAAAACTGTAAGTATGCCTATATATTTAACAGATCAAGGTTGTATAACTATGTCAATTCTTTTTTCGTCGTTTTTAAGTTGTCCCTTAAGGACACAGAGTGTATATAATTCAAAACGATTTTACAGCAAAATGAGACAATTCTATGATATCACTCTGGGGTCAATTGCATGCCGAAAGCGCAGGATCAAATGGAGTGAAAGGAAATGGAGTAGGCCTTCGTTCAGGAGTGGACGGGAGTGCTTTGAGAGGAAGAAGAAGATAAAAGAAGAGGCAACTCTTCTTTCAATATTCCTATTTTTTTCTTCTCAATCCACTCCTGAGAAAAGGTGTTCTTCATTTTTATCTATATTGTCCAATCCAAAACCTACTGTTTCCAATTCACACCAACATATCCATCCGAGGCGTCACTTACACGGGAAATTATCCCTCATCACGGATTTTCTCCTTTCATTTTTCAATCTATTTTTGTTTTAACGTTTCTAACAGTATGAAGTAAGATAGTACAGTGTTAATGCGTTGCAATTCAGGAAGATAACCACTTACAAACAATATGGCCACTGTTAGAAGACTCTTTTAATCCTGAAAGGTTGCTCTTAACACTATCGAAACACGATCTTATTCAAACAAATGATTTTAAAACATCTGAAATTCAACGATTAACGAGCTTTTTAACCGCAACAACTTTAGTATATGCTATTGGAGCTGGAATTACCGCGGCTGCTGGCACCAGACTTGCCCTCCAATGGATCCTCGTTAAAGGATTTAAAGTGTAATCATTGCGATCACGAGGCCTCGGACGAGTCCCGTATCGTTATTTTTCGTCACTACCTCCCCGTGCCGGGAGTGGGTAATTTGCGCGCCTGCTGCCTTCCGTGAATGTGGTAGCCGTTTCTCAGGCTCCCTCTCCGGAATCGAACCCTGATTCCCCGTTACCCGTGACAACCATGGTAGTCGCATAAACTACCATCGACAGTTGATAAGGCAGACATTTGAAATATGCGTCGCCGGTGCTGGACCGTGCGATCAGCTCAAAGTTATCTAGAGTCATCTCGAATGGCGACGGACGGGGCGCGAACCCCGCCGCCGATTGGTTTTTGATCTAATAAAAGCATCCCTCCCGTTACCGGTCGGAACCTCGTTTACTTACCGGAGAGGACAGCTTGCATGTTAGTTACACGCAGCTGATTTGCTGCGCAGCTGATTTGCTGGCTACCCTGTTTGTGGGATATGCCATGATGATGGGGTAGTAGTAGTAGTAGAAGTAATAATGATTTCAGTTTAAGACCACGGACTAACTAACTAATCTCTCAGATAAACAAAGTGCGTTTGTTACGCCTTTAATAGAAAATGTTCGCGGTTGGTTAAAAGCATTCGTGATCCTTAGAAATACTTTTGTTAATTTATTTTAAATAATACTTACTTAGTATACGAGTATAATGTTATTACTAGTATTATATTTAAGTAACCTAGTATTTGTGTGTATTCTAAGTTGTAAAGCAATAATTAATATACCCTGTAAAGTAAATATTGTTCATACATACTTTAACATCTATAAGACGTAGTAGTAACATTGTTATTGTATCGACTGTCCAGTTCCGAAACTCAACAATAAGAAATGTCTTGTATTCGATTAATCCTCGTTTTAATAATTTTGGTTTATTTATTCAAGCTGAAAGAATGACGAAAAGGATGTATTTATCTGAAAGAGGGGGTGTGAGGAAGCGCAGCGCAGCTGCTATAGTAATATACTACTATACCATTACGGGATATTCCCAAGTGGAGTAGCCAGCAGACCAGCTGCATAAGCATGCAAGCAGTCTTCTGTGTGCCAACAAATAAATTAGACACCCGGAATGGGTGAACACCTCATCGGTGAATTTAAAATATGAAAAATGTCTTCTTCCAATTTATTCACTGTGCCGGTGGAATGATTCAATAAAATTGACAACGTCCTTAAAAGACGAAAGACGTCTCTCTCAATAAAGAACATACATATAGTAGAAGAAACATTTTTGTTTTTTTTTTTTTTAATTTCACCATGTACAATGTCTTTTTGACATTGCCTTTTACATGACACGCGAAAACTTGCGTAAAACAGTGGAATACGAATTCTTTGCCGGGTGCCCCATGGTCAAGTTGTAGTAGAATTTGTTTAATATATTGAAGACCACTCATAAATTATATTTTATATTTATATTTTCCAACATTCGTTGATAATATATGATAATAAAATAATTTTATTGCAACTTCAGTGAATATCATAACACACAAGAGTTGTGTAACATGTTCGGAGAGTTAACAAATTTAGTTTTATACGAATATTATTTAATCATAAAAACAACTTTGAAACATTGAATAACTTTTCCTGATATAAAATTGTGTATATTTAAAAGAAATATTTTCACAGTGAAACCTTACAAAAAGAGTGTTTCAAAGTGAAACCAAATAGAAGAATGAGCGATGCAAGAGGAGTGTTGTGGTTAGAATGCGTGTAAATAAGTTACGAAGTACCGACAGTACATGCGAACCGAATGGATGATGAAAAGATGACAAAGAAGGGATGTGAGAAGGTGCGGACACCTTACATAAAAATGTTTCAAAGTGAAACCTATTAGAAGAATGAGCGATGCAAGAGGAGTGTTGTGGTTAGAATGCGTGTTAATAAGTTACGAAGTACCGACAGTACATGCGAACCGAATGGATGATGAAAAGATGACAAAGAAGGGATGTGAGAAGGTGCGGACGTCCGAAAACCACGTGGATCTAATTCTCAAGAACGGTCTATGTTCAACGTGCGTGTATGAGAAGTTGCACGAATCTAGTTTCTACACATTAATAAGATTAATGTTTGGAGGCAAAAGACTATATTAATGGCATTATTGTTAAATGCAGTTTTGGAAAACCACTCGGACGTCTCGATTAGAGTATCGCGTTTACACAATATTGTAACATCACAAAATCTAACTTGAAGAAGTAAAAAAGGCATCCAGGTTGTCTCCAGGTTGCCTTTACGTCATCACTTACGGTATCCATGGACAACTTTCACACCAACCCTACATCTCTAACATTTTGATATACATGTATCAAATAATCATTTAGATTCATGAATAATTTGTATACCTGTATAAATAGAGGTTTATAATAATAATATTATGACAGATGATTCTTCAACACCATTAAATGGATTTTCCATCTCAAAGGTGCGGCTATGAATACTTATAATTTCTATAAACCTTTTATATTTTGTTTTGTTTTCCGCTCGGTGAACATCATTATTTATCAGCGTGTCTGTTTACTTTTCGATTTTCAAATGTTGTTTACAAAACATTAAAAATTGGATTATTTTTTTTATTTGTTGAACATTATTTACAGTTGGTTTTGACAGTTGTTTTATAAGTAATCAAGTTCTTAAATTAATAAATATTTACTCAATCTTAGGGTTGATAGTGACACCCCCCTCCCCTTTTGTTTTGCATTAAAAATTAATTATCTTTATTTCTATTTCAGTTTTTCGTATGATCTCTTAAATCCGACGCTTTCAACTTCTGAATTGTGTGACAATAGCGTTTTTAAAATCATTTTGTATCTAATCAAATTCTGTGTATTCTCATTCTGTGTAAAAACATGTACACTATTAAATATTTTAAAAGATATTGCTTGAAGACAATTTATAAATACGCCTTTTGTACAAAAATTACTTCACAATAAAGATATAATATGTTGGGAAATGTGTATTATTTGTTTATATTTTTTTTTAATATTGTTTTTAAAATATATTCTTTTGTTAAGTGTTTACATACATTTTCGAAGTGTGAATGTATTTTTATGAATTGATTGTATTGTGTTCGAGATTGTGACTTTTTCTTTATCTATTTTGTATGTTATTGCTGAAGTGTGCACTGTAAGACTGTTGGAATGTTATCATTGCTTACATATTTGTATCTTTACATATATTTCATCTGTTCTGTACCATATCAAATTAAATAAATAAAGTGTTAATCCTGCTATTATTTTAATAGAAATTATAAAAAAATATATATATATTTTAAATTTATCGTGTAAAATAAGGTAGTACATAATTATCCATGTATGTCCCATACAGTTGAACCATCGTAAAATGGACAGCTACAAAAGCTGAATTGTGCTATTTCAATACTGAAACACGTCCGTTTTACGATCAGACATACCTCCTACTACATCGTATTATTAGTTTCACTGTACTGTTACTCGATGGATAAGTGAAATTTGAAGCATGGACAATAAAAAACCCATCACGGTTGTTTATAGTTTGAGTATAAATGTCGTAATAAATAATTTTATATTTACAGAGATCATGATGAAGTGAACACATTATTAATAATATTATATTTAGATGTTTTTATTATTATGAAATTTTCAAGAAAACTCTGAAAGCGATTGCTTAAAATGTTTCAATCAACAACATGCGTATAAATATTCATATCTCATCATCATTAATATGGCATCTCCCACAAATGGAAGAGCCAAAAGATCAACTGATTTTGACAAACATGCAATACGTCGTCTCCGTGCCGACGAAAAACAAGACATTCGGTATGGGTGACACATCTCATCGCTGAAATTATCATATTATGATAAATAATATATTACGAAGTATATCTTAATTAGAAAAAAATCTTTATTTGTTATTCTGCACGAATCACTTTATTTATTCATATTTCTCTTGCACGATTCTGTGATCAATTTCTTAAAAAGTGTAATATTATAGTTGTTCTTCAAAAAGACTTACTATTTACAAATGTTTATAAAACAAATATTCCCTCTGATAACATTTGACTATTTCATTTCTTATTTGGTTGAATTAATGGTATTTATTTTGCTCCATCCCCATCCCCTCCATGTCCATCCCCTTAACCCCTCCTTCCCCAACATGTGTGTTGCTTTACATTTCGCACTTATAATAATTTTTTCATGTATGTATTATATTTACATACAATATTTATTTTTGTATCTATTTGTATGTATGTATAATTTATTATAGTTTATTACTATTATTATTATTTTTTTAACTACTTAATAATATGTATTACATATTTTAGTTTCTATGTTCTTAAAGATTTATTATTATTTTTATTTTTACATATATATTTCTTTTTCCATTTGTTTATTATTTTATTGGGTTAGTTGGAAGATATCGCGTCCCTGCGATAAACTCGCCCATTGTGCAAAATTATTCGTTTATACCATGTAACTTTATCATTTGTATCCATATATTTTGTACAATAAAGTTTATTATTATTATTATTATTAATAAAATAATTTGTTCAAACCCTTCGCATTGCAAATATTAAAATAAGAAATACGCAATATTTTGTGAGTTTCCTTTACAAATTTCTTCATAATTTTTTTTTTGTTAGGTACGTCTTATGACGCTTTTTTGTATTTCAGAAGTAATTTCAACTGGTTAAGTTGTAATTTTAAAATGTTAAATAGTATTTTAATATTCAATTCATGTATTTGTTTTTTTGAAAAGTTATTTTTATGGCTGTACTTGAATCGGTTAATCAATCGATTTTTAAAATATTTTTTGAACGTGTTATTAAATTATCGATCGAAAAGCTATTAATTTTTTTCTATAAATACGTTAAAATGATGCATTCGTATTAAAAAAAAAAACATTTTTACAGTAAAAGCATCCACCAATATGGTGGACGAGATCAATAGAGCAAACATTCTGTTTCTATGACAGGGATTTTGGAGTGGCAGGACACATCATAATAAGCATATTATTGTTTATTTCCCTAGTTGTAAGATTTATTTCTTTGTAATCTTATGAGCGAAACACTTGTTTCTTCAAGATAATTAAATATATTGTAAAAAAATTTTTTTTTGCTACTTATAAAATGAATGTGTCTATAGAAAACATACAAACATACACACACAGTGAACGGCCTAAAATACTTATGTGACGATCAATCTTTGAACACCATCACTTCATTATTCACGAGCTGGATAGTCAGTAGAATAACTGAACTGCATTTAATAAACTTATGTGCTATCCTCTCTGTGTAAATATATTAAAGATTTCGTATAGGTCACATCTCTCATCCATTGAATTGAAGATGTCAAATGTCTTTAACGTGATGTGTCTTACAAATACTTTCACAGGACACTCAAATTACAGAAAAGAATGGAGAAACACATTTTAAAATAGAGACTTAACGGCTACTATAATCAAATTAAAATTCAGATTCAAATATTTTTATTTAAATAAAATTTACAACTTAATAATATTATATACCCACCTTATTACTAAAAAAACACATTTATTACATATTTTTGACCCTCAAAATTGAGCAGGGCCCATGCTTTGAGGGACTAAACATTTTTTATACAATAGGTGCATTACGAAAACAGAAAACATGCAGTGCTGTGTTCTGTTGTGTTCTAAAAATTTTAGATTAAAAGCACAGAAAGTTACCAAAATTCTCAAGGATGTATAAGTACGATTTTTTGAATAAGAAACCAACGACCGAATGAAATGTAAATAAATAGGTTTACCTATATATTATGTAAATAGAATAAAAACTTTACGATGGTTGCGTGGGTTACGAATCTCTACATGGCAATAAAGTGAAAGTACGTAACGACAAAAAAAGAAAAAACGTAATATGACAATCCAGGTTCAAAAGTTACCATATGCATATTAATGTTATTATAATTATCTATCTATACCATCACGGCAAATCCCACAAATGGAAAAAATGACAGTGTAAAAACTGCATGTTATAGATATGCAGGTCGCCCTCTCGGGGCCAATTAAAATTAAACCATTCAGGATGGGTGATACCTATGCGTAATTTTAAAAGGTAGTAATATAAGTTATTGTCACAAGTCCGATGGTGATCTGGAAATTTCAATCAGAAGACTCGTGATCGATTCCACCTATTGCCGACTAACTCCACTTTCACCTCACGAGCATATTATTGCTATCTGTGAGGGCGGTGAAGGTGTATTTGCGATTATTTTAAATCCCGTTTATCTTTTAAAAAATGTCTAAGAACAAAACTGTAATGTATACCTATTAACGTAGATTGAGAATTCGAATTGGATTTTTTTGTACTTTTATTATTTGTATGGGTTAGTTGGAAGATATCGCGCTTCTGCGATAAACTCGCCCATTGCACAAATTTATTTGTCTGGTTCTACAATATTTATATTTTAATAATGTTTGTTTTTTTGTGCAGTAAAGATTTTTATTATTATTATTATTTATTATTATTATATAATAAATTTCAACTTTTCTACTGAAAATTATAAGTGGAAGTTCATTATAAAAATATATCAAAGTAATTATCCAGTAGGTGTTTAAATAATATTTGGTTAAGTTTATATATCGACCGATAGTCCTTGGACAAAGTTTGTTAATAAGACATTTAAATGAAAGAAAAATCGTTATTCCATTCCTGACTATATTAATTTGTGAGCCGAATTTTGAAGGCATCCGCTCTCATCGTTAGGCAAATACACAGGCATAAGTAAAACGTTATAATTATGTTAAACTACATAAAATGTTTCGAAAGTTAAGATTTTATTTTGTCGGTGTCAACGTAATTAAGAACTGACTTAATTAAGTTCTTAAGTATAAGGCACTGAAGATGGACTTAGTCCAAAAGACCTCTGCCAATTTTAATAAATTCTGTGAAAGTATACAGTGTTTGTGTTTTAAATTATTTGTTATAATTTATAGAAATTTAAAAAGTTGTTGTATTTTGATTCTCAAGTCTTGATATATCTAACCACCTCACAAAAATATAAAAGTACAGTCGTACAACGTATAACGTATCATCATTCAACGTACATACCATACATATGTATGAAATAGTAGATAAAGGTAAAATACATAATAATAATACTGAAACTATCACGAATACCTTGTAACGATTTTCCAGATACGTTCTTTAAAAGTTATACCTTCCTGCTTTCGTGCGTTGTTTGCTCTGATGACACACATTAAACGACGTAAGGTTTAGTGTACAAGTACAGTGATGTTTTGTATATTATATTTTATGTAAGTAAAATTGTTTTAACTTTATTGTTTTAACATCTCGATGTGTCTTGGTTAGATGGAAGGAATCACTTTACAGTAATAATCTCGCCATTGCATATTGTCCTAGTTTTTTTTTTATTTTATATTATTTTGTTTACACTGTTGTATAATGATGATGTGCAAAAAAAATAATAAATAAAATTAAACCAAATCACGTAGTCATATATAATATAAGAACTGCTTATGATAAAACTATTGACGTAGATAGACAAAAACTTTTTTTTATCATATTATCAAACTTATGTTACTTCTTCGCTGAACTTTCACAATATACATAACACATTGACGTCGTTTTTCAGCGTGTATTATATCATTGTTACAGTACAGTATCGGCGCACGCCTCTGAAAGGCGGAGCTTAAAAGCACGTGGTCTAAATGTTGTTAGAAGCTTTAGGTGAGGAATTGAAGATGTGAAGGGGTTTGGGGGGTTAAACAGCTACGAGCGTGTTCGTCGTCATAACGTGGCGTGTTAGGTACATAATACTCCGAATCTTAGTATGAGAAGGGGGTTGGTGTTGGGGGGGATTTGACGGGAGGGGTAGACAGTCAGCTGATCTTACTGTGATGACGTAATACTTTGAATGTATGTATGTGTGGTGTCACATCCGTTTAAAGTATCGATGTATTTAGATTATAATCTATTTTGTATACCTGTGTCACTTGCGTAGTATTGAAATGTCTTTGAACTTATTGCATAGTGTTTTCATTGCTTACCTGTAAAACTCGAGCTGAATATGGACATGAATTAAGTTTATTGTTTTCTTCGTGACAATAAAAATTATGACATTCAGGATGAGCGACAAATCTTACCGCTGAATTGCTGATGTTAAACATGATGTTTAATGACAACTTACATTTAACAGAATACTCGAAAACTAATAGAAAAGAATAAGAGTCCATTTCCACGAGATATCAATTACTAAGCTTTAAATTTCTACTACAATCCCATCACCAACCAACCACATTCAATATGCAAGTTGTCTTCTTCGTGCCAACAAAATATAAAGACATTCAGGATGGGGGGGAAAACTCATCGCTTTGTTTGAGATGCAAAGTGTCTTTATTTTTCAAACACCTGCCATTTACAGGACACACGAAACTTACGGTAAAGAGTGAGAGACCAATATTCTTTGCCAGGTGCTCCACGTAAATTTTATAAAATAAAATTAAATTTACGAATCAAGATTAGCAACCCATGCGAATTAAGTGCCAACAGTTATTACGCTCATAATCCAGACGCACCTTAAAGATTATCGGTTCTTTCACGTGATGTTTAACGCAACAACTGTCTGGTGAGAGAAATAGAAAAAAAAATGACATTTGAGTCGCCTACGATGTACGGAATCGCGTCTAGTGACGTGAATCAAGATAAATAACTATATTACATGCGTAATAATGAAGATATTTGGTTTTAATGGGTTTAAAAAACAAAGTTAGAGTGAAATCCCTAGAATTGATTACATTAATGTACTACTCTTTTGTATGTTTTGATATTATTGTTCAAAGGTACTTGATGGAAGTCCATTTCAAGATAAATTGAAAAAAAAAACACAGTAGGTATGTAGTTAACTTCCAAATGACTTTATTAACTTCCCTTATTATTATTATTATTATTATTTGGATGATTTGTAAAGCGCCGTTTTGTGAAAAAAAATCCACCTCAAGGGCGCTCTTTGCTAACTAAGGTTGTGCTTGGATTATTCCGTGAGATTTCTTGAATAGATAAGTGTTCAGTTTGTTCTTGAAACGAGATATGTCCTGCGTTTCTCTGATCATTTGTGGAAGCCTGTTCCAGACTACAGATATTGCAAAAGCACGCTCCACGTACACTGGTTTCGATACAGTACTTACTAGTTAGTATTCAGAGACTCTCGACTCCATCATGTATCTTATTTCACTTTTAAATTTCGCCTGATGATGGAGTGGAGAGTCTCCAAATACTAGTAAGCGAAGTCCATAAAAGTCATTTGGAAGCTAATTACATACTTTGTTTTTTAATTCACTTTTTTTGTATATTTTCAGGTGTCCTGAAAATACGAAATGAACTATTCATCTTCTTCAAGTGCCTTGTCGGGTCCTCCTAACCTTCCTCTGTCCTGCGCCGCTCGGAACAGCTCCTCCACACTTCAAATGCTGGTCCAATCCCTAATTTTTCGCAGCCATGACAGGGAAAGGACACAGAACAATACGCTTACAAGTATACGAAAAAAATCATTAGCGTTTTTAGATGATTTGTTTTTAAAGAGTCGTTTTACAATCCTCGACCACCTCAAGGGGACCGTAGGAAAGAAAAACCATATTACATAATATGTATATAATGAATAATAAAAATGTGTTTTAATCACTTTTTTCTACCGTTAAACACATTGAAGATTTTTGGTGGAAGATAATCATATTTTTTTAAAAAATAAAATATCTAAAATACATCCATAAATAACGCAATATTCAAGTACAAGCACAGATTGAAATAACCAAAAAACAACTTCTAAATAAATCCTGAAAACATGAAAGCACATTTAGGTGTACTCTTTCAGGCGTGTTTACTGTTGAAAGTACTTCCTTAACTATTAAATAAAAATCTCTACAAGTTGTGTGTATTAGGAAAAACAGATTTTATGCTTTTCTTCTCAGTATTAGCGAGATGTGAGTTGTTTCAGTAAAGGGTTCATTCGACGCTTATTGCTAGAGACGCCCAAACGGACGTTTACGACGCCGTAAAACAACACACAAATACATAGATTAAGAAATGCTTATAAAACCCGGAAGAATTGCAATACTACAACCTACTTAACAAACACAAAATAATTTACAACTATTTCTGCACCAAGATGTGGAGAAATTAATTTTTAAGGAGTTGTATTTTTGTAACTGTCTTTTTTTACAAATAGTCCACACAGATTTACAAAATTTTCAATCCAAATTTTTGAAAATGGTTAAACTAAATATGACAATATTTATTCATTTATTTTATTCTTCACTGTACATTATTTAAAAGCAATATAAAGTATAATTTTTTCTTTTATTAGATATAATAATAAATAAATAATAAAATAAAATATTCTTAAATGCACTTTGATTACAAGCAATCTTACACGGAAATACATTTATATACAATATATATAGGGCTACAGAGGGCGAATTAATATGGCAAAACATAATTTGTTACATTCATTCATACATCTCGGCATTTTCCATGAGCGGTGTAGTCAGGAACAAACCAGATAAATTGAATAAACATGCAGATTATTTTCTCCATACCAACAATAAATAAACATTTTGAATCGGTGGCATACCTCATCGGTGAATTGTAGATTTTAACGAACATCTGCTTTTTACAGGACACTCGATATATTATAGAAAAACTTGGTTTACTATTTTCTTTACTAGGGGCTCCAAGAAGTCATTTTATTATTATTATTTGGATGATTTGTAAAGCGCCGTTTTGTGAAAAAAATCCACCTCAAGGGCGCTCTTTGCTAACTTAGGTTGTGCTTGAATTATTCCGTGAGATTTCTTGAATAGATAAGTTTTCAGTTGGTTCTTGAAACGAGATATGTCCTGCGTTTCTCTGATCGTTTGTGGAATCCTGTTACAGACTACAGGTGCAGATATTGCAAAAGCACGCTCCACGTATATTGGTTTCGATACAGTACCTACTGGTCACCTCCAATTTAGTTGGTTTATCTTGACAAGACCTAAGTGTTGTCTGTCTATGACTTAACGCCTGTCTACCACAGAGTTCCATGATATATTCTGGGGCCATAGCATGAAGTGCCTTAAATACTGTCAAACACACTTTAAATTCAACTCTCTCCGGACATCTGAGCCAGTGAAGAGATTGAAGGGTGGAAGGGAATTTTATATCAAGAATTCCACTTACAAATTTCGAATTCATAATGGAGTTCAGACTACCAAACCATGGACCTTGAATTGTGTAGACAACTGAATTTCTATTACAATATCTCACCATTAATTCCAACATTAATCTGCATTTAACTGCTCAATTTTGAGGGTCAAATATGTAATAAATGTGTTTTTTTTTAGTTATAAGGTGTGTATATAATATTATTAAGTTGTAAATTTTATTTAAATAAAAATATTTGAATTTGAATTTATATTAATGTAACGTTGGCATTTGTCACTTATCCGTGAAACAACACGAGAAGAATGTGTGATTAACAATAATTGCAAAAAAAATAATAATAAGTGAAATGAGGTATGCATGCTATAAATCAAAATAGTTAGGAATTTTTAATTTAAATTGTATGTAAAAAATATTTAACACTTTACAAAACTCTTGCGAAGAATTTTACCTTTCTATTTTTTTATAAATATCTCTTAACCTTTTCCTAGACTTATTTCACAAATGAGATAGTCATTGAACCAACTGCATGTTATAAACATACCAGTCGTCCTCCAATGTGCATTCCTCGTCGCTGAATTGAAGATGTTGAATATCATATGCAAAATATTTTGCAAATACCAGCCTTTAAGGGCCCCGTTTGGCAAAAACGGTAAAACATTCTATTTTCAACAAATTTGATGGAAAAAATGACAAAATTTGTTGACCCTTGCGAACATATTGATTTGATAAAATAAAAAATCAAATATTTATTACCAATATTAGTTTTTTACTAAAAAAAAAATAAATCGCAGACTGACGAGATTAATTTAGGTACTTAGTACTTTAGTTTTCCCTCCCTATACACGAGATATCTCTAATAGGGAGGTAGTTGTAATATTATTGTGATTGTTTTTCATTGTTTATTGAAAATAATATTGTATTGTGTACCTACTTTTAAAATAAATATATTTATTATTATTATTATTACTTTTTGTTATATCAAAATACAAATTATTTGTAAAATATATATTTTTTTATTCATCCTATCAAGCATATAAATACTATAGATTTTAGCAAACTTTTATTAGTATACAAAAAATTGAGTATATATGGTGATTTTTGGTTTCAAAATATGAGAAAATTTATCAAAAAAAAAATTTTTTAAGTCGGTCAATATCCATGAAAAAAACAAAAAAAAATGATTTTTTTGTTGTTCTATAATTGTAATAACTATCTAAATATTTTCAATATTAAAATAAATATATGAAAATTTGTAGGATTCTCGTGCATTGACATATGTACCAAACACACCCCCGAATTCGATTTTTAGAAATACGCTTTTTTATAAACGAATACTATGAATCTAGAATCGAGTTTTTTTTTATGTTAAAGTTTGATATTGGTAATTAATATTTGTTTTCATATTTTATCAAATCAAAATGTTCGTAGGGTCAAAAAGTTTTGAGAGTTTGTGTACCAAACTTGTTGAAAATTTATGTTTTATCGTTTTTGCTAAAGGGAATAGAACCAGAACCTTCGAAAACTTACAAAAAAGAGTGGGAGACCTATTCTTTATTGGGGAACTCATGTAATGAATACGTTTTATCATCTATCCAGGTTGTTGTCTGTTCTCTTAACATCCCTTGCTGGATAATCATGGTGGAAAGAATTGCATACCAATAGACTTATGTATGAAAACTGAATGAATATATGCGTATGAAAATATTTAGTACACTGATTAAGATAACAATCTTTAATTAAACTTTTTTGTAAAAAACACTATATTTTCCACTTTTATTATTAACGAGTTAAACGTTTTCGAAACTTACTGTTTCATCTTCAGAACTTAACTAAATATAGTGAAAAAATACGGTGCAATATGTAAATAAACAGTGTTTTTAATTTTATTAATTTATATGTTACATTAATATTTTATATGTAGTTAAAATGGAATTCCACATCATTAAACGTTTTAGTTTATTTATTTAATCTTTATATACATTAATCACAATACTCACAATTTTATAGAAAAATGCATTCAAATCAAACACAATCAAAGAGGGCGAGTTAATCGCAAAGACGCGATGTCTTCTAACTAGCCAAAATTTATAGCTTATAATTGACTGGTTACCTCTGAATATTTCCAATCGACGATTGCAGGTAACCAGTCCAGCAACAAACTCAAAACCTTCCTCCCCAAACAAATTATTGCAGTGTAAAAATACAACTGTAATAAATTTTTCTGTTTCATTTCTTTTACTTTCCAAGCAATATAATGTAGCAACAACATTTTACGGTCACAAACAAAACTGCGAATTAAGTACTAAAAGTGACAGTATTTAATGCGAAACGACAACTGAATGGTATTATACGACAATGTATCAAGTCACACCTCGAATTCATAAAATTTATTTTGTTTATAAAGTCCCACATATGTTGTTAGTTAGAAAAATTAATACTACGGTTTAGCTAGACTCGATAAAGCATTAAAAGTTTATTTTGTTTTATTATTAAATTAAAAAAAGTGTGTTTGGGTTCATTATGTGGTGATTTAAAATTGTCTGCCGCCAGCTTTTTCCAAAGCAAGATTTAAACTAGGTACTTCATTTGCCACTCGATTCTCTTATGACATTTGGAGGACCGCAAAACGGTGCCAAAATCGGTGCGTAAGTCACCCATCATCATTTACCTTTTCCAACTATTGTGTACTTACGTAAGTGACATTTTTTTCGTCATTTTAAGTAAAAAGTTTTACGATATTCGACCTCCGCGTGTGTTTTAAAAAAAATCACAAAAAAGCAACAAGCTTTAGGTTAGTTGGAAGAGATCGCCTCTTTTGCGATAAACTCGCCCTCTATATATTGGTTGTATCTAACTTGAATGTTTACCTTTTATGCAGTTGTTTGTTATCAATGTACTGTAAAAAATGAATAAATGCAATAAATAAACTAAATAAAACACCTACTATGTATATATTTATTTAGTTATGATTGGTTCATTGTTACGCAACACTGTCTATACTATGAAAATCGTAACAAAATAATTAAATAGTACTAGATAGTAAGTGAAGTGATTTCATTTTATTATTGTTAAGAAGGAAGACAGATGGTGAAGTTCTTAATAAAACGGTTTTATTATATCACAGTGATATCGCAGTAGATATAATAAAGTAATGATAAACTTTATAACGCAAAAGTTGATGATTGAGGAAGAATTAATTAAAGTTTATTTAGCGATTTTTTTTTAAATTTATTCAATTAATTTTATATGCCCTGGCCTTTTACATTTTAAACGAAAAGATAAAAATGACAATTTGACAGACGAATAAAGTAAAGTAGAGTCTGTGGCTAGCTGCAGATACATAAATTGAAGAAAAAATAAATATATCATTATTTTGAACAAATATGTAGGTACAAAAAATAAATAATTTGAATCCAAAATTATTAAATAAACAGTTATAGCGAGTCAGTTATAGCGATAATAAGAGGTTTACTGGAAGACATTGCCTCAAGGCATGTTCGCCTTTTTCGTCTTGGTGAGGTGTCCAGAGACATATTTTAAGGCGTACAGAGAGTACGAGCCCCAAGTCGACAGTGAAAAATTAAACCCTCCCTCCAAAAGGGACATAGTAGGTACCTCCCAAACCAAAAGAGACAGGACAACACAACGAGAAAACGAGTTCACTATTGCTCCAACGCCGCAATGAGCAAAACCATCAGTAATGGGGTGTTCACATTTGGCGAATATCGCCAGGCGAATTTCAAAATATAACGCCAGGCGAAAAAACAAAATTCGCCGTACGCCCATTGATCGTCACACCTGTTCACACAGTCCACCGATATAGAAACGATCTGTCATATGCGCTTTGATTTTGACATTGTTTTCAAAATGGCGGACGTCGAGATGGAGATCGCGAAGTGTTTATTTTTAGTCGAAAATGTTATAGTAGAGGTTAAAGATGCCTTTTAATTAAGGTAACAAACGCCACAAACCAACAAAAAAGATAATCGCTATCACGAAGTGGGAAACATTATAAAATTTATAGGTATGAAAGTTTTTTACGGACGCCGCGCACATCTACGCATGCGCAAATCGTTCAACCAGAGAAAAAGTTGGAAGGTGGTCAACTCGAGACGATATCGTTTCTACTGGTTTTTATCGTTTCAGACTAGCTGTCATTTTGTTCACACGGTTCAAATGGCTGACGATATTTAGGTGCCCTGGCGATATTCGCCAAAGTGAGAACACCACATAAGACTCTCCCAATTCAGGTGAGGGTAAACCCGGCTGACGCAGAAGCTCCCAAAGAGATACCCACACATCCACAAACAACAAAAATGTCTCAAGGTTCTTCGGGCACTGCAGAACCACCCAATTTAAAAAGATCATTCTGACCGGAAATCGAACCGAAACCCCTTGACTCAAAGTTAAAAGCGTTACCTTTGGGCCACACTAGCCGTCAATTAGTAGGAAGGTACTGCTTGACTAATCTATGATTTCAGACGAACATACAGGATTCAAACTTTAAGTTTAACTATGATAGTTTTGTCTATTAAATTGATTTAGAACTTCACAGGAAGATTTAGTGATAATTTTAATTAGATCCCCATTACAACATTTAGTAACGTTAATGGCAGTCTTATAAATTATTATTAAAGGTGTATTCTAATTAAACACTCTAGTGCTTCTAGACATTTGTATCATTTTATGATATAAATTATAACGAAATGATCAAGTCAAAGAGCTTTTCAAAGTAGCCATTATTGTTTATTGCATTCTACAATTACTTTTTTTATTTATGCTTTACTCGTTGCCTTAATATTAATTTTGGGATGGGATAATTATTGTAATTCGTGGAGCACCCGGCAGAGAACCGGTCTCCCTCTCTTTTCTGTAAGTTTTCGAGTGTCCTGTAAGAGTATTATCAAATTTAAGTTTTACAGTTTTATGTACAGTGGTCGAGTTTATCGCTAGAATGCGATGTCTTCCAGCTAACCCGGAAATAAATATAAATATGAGCGATCAGATATGAGTGGCATGCCTTAGAAAAAAATGCATGTTTTCATTAATCCAATCGTAGAATTTTACTACTTAAGCACCAACACAATGAACAATTGAACAACTACTAAAATATTACTATATACATAAATGAGTCACGATCCTCAGCATTGAGACAACAAAGAAAAAAAAGAAAAAGGAAGGAATAGTAATTATTTTTCAGCTAGATGTCCTTACTTAAAAGTACTATTTTATTTTCACCAAAAAAATCCTTCAAAAAACTACATGACGTCAAATAGACTGACTCCACAAAAACATACACTATAAATAAGTGTTTTATTTATAATTAATTCAACATGAATTTCCACCAAGTACCGTCGGTTGAAAATATTAACTTAAATTAGTCACGATTCTCAGCATTGAGACAACAAAGAAAAAAAAAGGAAGGAATAGTTAGATGTCCTTACATAAAAATACTATTTTATTTTCACCAAAAAGTTCTTCAAAAAACTACATGACGTCAAATAGACTGACTCCACAAAAACATGTACTATAAATAAGTGCTTTATTTATAATTAATTCAACATGAATTTCCACCAAGTACTGTCGATTGAAAATATCAACTTAAATTAGTCACGATTCTCAGCATTGAGACAACAAAGAAAAAAAAGGAAGGAATAGTTATTGTTTTTCAGTTAGATGTCCTTACATAAAAATACTATTTTATTTTCACCAAAAAGTTCTTCAAAAAACTACATGACGTCAAATAGACTGACTCCACAAAAACATGTACTATAAATAAGTGTTTTATTTATAATTAATTCAACATGAATTTCCACCAAGTACTGTCGATTGAAAATATCAACTTAAATTAGTCACGATTCTCAGCATTGAGACAACAAAGAAAAAAAAGGAAGGAATAGTTATTGTTTTTCAGTTAGATGTCCTTACATAAAAATACTATTTTATTTTCACCAAAAAGTTCTTCAAAAAACTACATGACGTCAAATAGACTGACTCCACAAAAACATGTACTATAAATAAGTGTTTTATTTATAATTAATTCAACATGAATTTCCACCAAGTACTGTCGATTGAAAATATCAACTTAAATTAGTCACGATTCTCAGCATTGAGACAACAAAGAAAAAAAAGGAAGGAATAGTTATTGTTTTTCAGTTAGATGTCCTTACTTAAAAATACTATTTTATTTTCACCAAAAAATCCTTCAAAAAACTACATGACGTCGAATAGACTAACTCCACAAAAACATATTAAAACGAATTTATCTATATTTACATAATATAATATGTAATGAAATAAATGAGTATTTACACGTTAAAAAATATCGTCAATCAACGACAGTTTCATACAAACAACCGACATTGTCACACATGTGTTGTAGTTAAAGCGTATCATAGTAGCTGTAATGTGACATCTAAAGCGGCATAATATGTATGTAATAATAATTATTATTAGTATACACAACCTATTTTATTTAAAGATTGTGTGTTATCGTATAGATGTATCTAATGTTGTGAGAATACATACTCCGAGATGTAAGGGCGACAGTAGATATGTTACAGATAATAACGGGCGATAAAATAATCAATGTTATTTATTGAAGCGTTTTAGATGTGGTGTTGTGCGGGACGGAGTCCGACTCAGACTGCCCAGGCCACAAGTGAACTGTATCTCCGGTTGGTGTGGAGTCGGGGGTGAGTGAGGGGGCCGCGGGTACCCACACACGGGCCTCGATGTATCTCTGCCTATATCCGGTGCGTCGTTGTTGAGGTGACTCAGCTGCCGTTACCCTCAACAACACGTCGGAGACTCCCTTCGTTCGTCGACCTGGGGATGTTTACTTCCACCGGGCACGACTCCGTCGTAACACCTAGGCGCAGCTAACCTGTGTACTCGCAAGCACTCGCTACCGGGCAATGATCCCGATAGCACTGACTGTATTGAGGACACAAGAAGCTACACGGCGGCGTATTGACGAAGAAGTACTCGGCTCACGGTAACCACCTCAGTGCCAATTCACTTGGAAGCTCGTCTGTGCAGGGAAGGTGTAGGACAGCTGAAGCCAAAGGTCCAATCCAGTTCAAGGGAGTGTAGTGGTCAGCAGTGGTAGTCCAATCCAGTCCAGTCCAAGAGAGCAGTTGAGGTAGTCAGTAGTAAAAGCCAGGTTGATTGTTCCGAAGAGAGTGGTTTTATTTAGTGAAATGTATTACTTATAAAGCGGCCGATACACGCCGACCTTGACCCAGCCGACAGTGGCTGAGTGTGAGGTGCGCGCGCGGTTACCGGCCGCCGTAAATAACTCCCACCCCTGCGCGAGCGTGTCATTCATATACCGACCGCCGCACAGGGAGGAGCTCTCACTATGAAACATGATTTATGCAATTATTACATACATGTACGGGACAGGGCGCTCCGCACGGGTGGGTATACAGGCATGAGAGCTTTATTTGTACCCACGCCGTGTGTGCGGTGTCTTACAATTATGTTATTATTTGCAATTGATTATACTGCTAGGGCTGAGGCGTACCAGGTTCGGTACACCCCCCCCGTGAGGGTTCTCCCTCACTAAAATTCTCCGAGCCGGGTTTCATGGGGACGTCTCGACTCGGCATAGTCTCGCCACTGGTGTCAGTGCTGGTCACGGTGTGAGTGGTCTGCGACTTCCTGTTCCGAGCTGACCTCAGCCCACACTTAGTGTCACTGTTTGGGTTGTCAGGCATTGTGACAAACTGCAACGGTTCTGCAATTTTCACGCCGTCAACCTCCTGGCGCGTTGAGGATCCTTCTGCGATCCTTGTGATTGTTGCCGCCGTCGCCATCTCACTTCGCGTTTCATGGCGTCGAGGAACCATAACCCTACGAGAGCCAGGGTGTACCTCTTCCTCGTCTTCCTGGGACTCGTGTCTTCTGGGTTGTATCCCGTGGCTTGTGTCGTCCACGGATCTGGTGGGTGAAGTCCTCCTAATCGGGGATGCGTCTACTTCGGCGTTGGTTCGCAACAGTCGTCGCTCGCAACCAACTTGTTCGAAGACTTCCATAACACTTGTTTGTTGCCGATTGATCCCTCGACGTCTGTAGTTTGGCAGCATTCCCGCCCTACCCGTCTTACACTCTGATTTCCAAAGACGGGGGCTTAGATTGTCATCTGTAGCGTAGCCTTCATCCGTGAGGTGATTGCAGCTCTGCCCATCGGCTGAGGCTCCGATGGCGGCTGCACGGCCGGGACATTCTTCCTTCCGCCCGTAGCTGCAGGCTGTTGAAAGGGCTGCAGTAGGGGCTGCGATGGCGTCTGCCATCCAGCATGGAGCACAGATCTGGCCATCGGCTGGATCTGCGATGGCGTCTGCGCGCCCGGGCCATTCTTCCTTCCGGCCGTAGCTGAGGACTGCAGCGGGTTGTTGTGCAGCCGGAGGGACTCCCCATCCGGCGGTGGTGGCAGCGGCAGGCAGCTGTGTCTTCTGCGGCTGCTGGTGTGGCGCCGGAGGGACTCCCCATCCGGCGGTGGTGGCAGCGGCAGGCGGCTGTGTCTGCTGCAGCTGCTGGTGTACTGCCGGAGGGACGATTGCTTTTGTCTCATCTGCTGGAATCCGTCGAGCAGCTGTGACGCCCAGAGAGTGAAAGTGGCACTTTACAAGATCCTCCTGGACTAGGAACACAGGGCCTACGTCTTCGCTTGCTCTGCCACCGTGGGTCGTCCATCCCAGTGCCGTCTTGGACATCATGATGGGGTCCCCCTCTATCTCATCGAACTCTCGGCCGACAATGATCTGGACGTTGTCTTGTCCGATCAACATACGAGGTATTACCGAGGGGGGACCGCCTGATCGTCGAAGGTCATCTCTGTGACGGGCCATCAACTGTTGCGGCAGCTTAATCTTGGCCGTAGTCTGGGCCGCGACCGTATGTTGGTCGCTGTTGTCACCGGTCACGATCACGTTCACTCTTCGCGACGTTTCATCATTGACGGTCGTACCTCCTACGCCGCGGATGCGAAGGCCCGTTACTCTGCCGGGGGCTCCAATGGCGTCGGCGACAGACGCATCGATGAGTGTGATTGTCGCACCTTCGTCCAGCAGGGCATGTATCCTAACTCTTCCGGCTGGACCCGCCACAGTGACTGGTAGTATCTTCAGTAGGACGCCCGCACTGTTAACTTGCGTCACGTTCGCCACTACTTCTCCCGTGCCTTGATCGTCAGGCGAGTTGACTGGTGGTGTGGTGTGAAGGGTAGCGTGGTGGGGTCTGCGGCAGTCACCGACTCCGCAGCGCTGGGCACGACACCTGATGAATCTGCCGTGCTCCGGAGCAAGGCACACGCGGCACAATTTTCTTTCACACGCTATCCGCCATCTGGCATCCGTGTCAAGGCACACATAGGACACACACGTATCAGTTGAGTGGGGCCCTAAGCACATTGCACAACCACTTAGTTCAGCACTTTGGTTAACTCGTTGACTGTTATTGTTCACACGGTTGTTCGGCGCACTGTCACTGTTTGACACATTGTTCTTGTTCGGAGCACCTTTTCGACCGTTGTCACTTTGACTCCCCACATTTGGTTCGTCTACACACATGAACACCTTATTCTTCGGTGGCTTCTGTGACGTCGTCTTGAGGCGACGCTTGGTGTCCTGTAACCAATCCTCGCCGCCTCCGTCACGCATGCCACTCACGTATCTTGAAAGCCATGCGAGGAAGTCGTGCAGCGTCACGCTGTCCCCGGGTCTCCTTCCACTGTTGCCGAGGGTCATTCCCCAAAGTGATCTGATGCTGAAGGGGAATTTACCCACCGCCTCTCTCAGCAGGTCCTTCCTGGCGGTCACATAGCTCGGGTCGAAGCTGACGAGAGTTTCGACTGCGGCGGCAATCTCATCGTGGGCTTCCAGAATCTCAGCAGTGGACGGCTGTTCACTCAGCCGCGCTACCCGGCTAAGGTTGCTACACATGATTGCCTCCACTTCACTAGGTCTGGCGAACCTTGCTTCTAGCTCCGCCATAACGCGGGCCACCAGGCCGGGCGTATCATAGTTCAGCTTGGCTCCCACTGCTTTCTTCGCATCACCTGTCAGTCTAGACTGAAGCCGCGCCACGTTCTCGGACTCGCCTAACTGGTTGCGTTTGGTGGTGAAGTCAAAAACGTTCTTGAAAGCAGGCCACTTCATGGGGTCCCCGTCAAAATAAGGCAGCTCTACATCGCGACTCGTTAGCACGGGACCAGCGTCTCGATGTCGACGCACCCAGTCGTCCGTGTACATATCTGAGTGGATGAGGGGCTGCGCTGAATTGGTTGACCATGATTGCGGTGGTTGTGGCGGCTGATGCACCCAATAGCCCGCAGGGATCGCGTGCGGCGTCGGCTGCAGGGCTGGCCATCCAGCTGGGGCTGCGGGCTGCGTCAGCGGCTGCTGCGGGGTTGGCCATCCAGCTGGGGCTGCGGGCTGCGTCAGCGGCTGCTGCGGGGCTGGATATCCAGCTGGGGCTGCGGGCTGCGTCAGCGGCTGCTGCGGGGTTGGCCATCCAGCTGGGGCTGCGGGCTGCGTCAGCGGCTGCTGCGGGGCTGGCCATCCAGCTGGGGCTGCGGGCTGTGTCAGCGGCTGCTGCGGGGCTGGCCATCCAGCTGGGGCTGCGGGCTGCGTCGGCGGCTGCTGCGGGGTTGGCCATCCAGCTGGGGCTGCGGGCTGCGTCAGCGGCTGCTGCGGGGTTGGCCATCCAGCTGGGGCTGCGGGCTGCGTCAGCGGCTGCTGCGGGGCTGGCCATCCAGCTGGGGCTGCGGGTTGCGTCGGCGGCTGCTTCGGGGTTGGCCATCCAGCTGGGGCTGCGGGCTGCGTCAGCGGCTGCTGCGGGGCAGGCCATCCAGCTGGGGCTGCGGGCTGCGTCAGCGGCTGCTGCGGGGCTGGCCATCCAGCTGGGGCTGCGGGCTGCGTCGGCGGCTGCTTCGGGGTTGTCCATCCAGCTGGGGCTGCGGGCTGCGTCAGCGGCTGCTGCGGGGCAGGCCATCCAGCTGGGGCTGCGGGCTGCGTCAGCGGTTGCTGCGGGGCTGGCCATCCAGCTGGGGCTGCGGGCTGCGTCAGCGGCTGCTGCGGGGTTGGCCATCCAGCTGGGGCTGCGGGCTGCGTCAGCGGCTGCTGCGGGGCTGGCCATCCAGCTGGGACTGCGGGCTGGGTCGGCGGCTGCTGCGGGGCTGGCCATCCAGCTGGGGCTGCGGGCTGCGTCAGCGGCTGCTGCGGGGCTGGCCATCCAGCTGGGGCTGCGGGCTGCGTCGGCGGCTGCTGCGGGGCTGACCGTCCAGCTGTTGCTGCGGGCTGCGATGCTCTGGCTTCCGCAAGTTGCTGCTGGAGCTCTGCGATGATGTCAGCATCCTCAGCAGTGGCGCGATTCTGCTCCTTGATCTGTCTGCGCAGCTGCTTGAGGGTCTCGTCAGTGGCTGTGTCTGACGAGGAGTCTGATGATTCTTCAACATCAGGGACGGGAGCATCCGATGTGGAGGCGTCCACGTCGAAGGCTTTCTTCTTGTGGCGTAATTCCATCTTGGTGGCGGTGTGGGATCCTTGGGTCGAAGGACCAACTTGTGCGGGACGGAGTCCGACTCAGACTGCCCAGGCCACAAGTGAACTGTATCTCCGGTTGGTGTGGAGTCGGGGGTGAGTGAGGGGGCCGCGGGTACCCACACACGGGCCTCGATGTATCTCTGCCTATATCCGGTGCGTCGTTGTTGAGGTGACTCAGCTGCCGTTACCCTCAACAACACGTCGGAGACTCCCTTCGTTCGTCGACCTGGGGATGTTTACTTCCACCGGGCACGACTCCGTCGTAACACCTAGGCGCAGCTAACCTGTGTACTCGCAAGCACTCGCTACCGGGCAATGATCCCGATAGCACTGACTGTATTGAGGACACAAGAAGCTACACGGCGGCGTATTGACGAAGAAGTACTCGGCTCACGGTAACCACCTCAGTGCCAATTCACTTGGAAGCTCGTCTGTGCAGGGAAGGTGTAGGACAGCTGAAGCCAAAGGTCCAATCCAGTTCAAGGGAGTGTAGTGGTCAGCAGTGGTAGTCCAATCCAGTCCAGTCCAAGAGAGCAGTTGAGGTAGTCAGTAGTAAAAGCCAGGTTGATTGTTCCGAAGAGAGTGGTTTTATTTAGTGAAATGTATTACTTATAAAGCGGCCGATACACGCCGACCTTGACCCAGCCGACAGTGGCTGAGTGTGAGGTGCGCGCGCGGTTACCGGCCGCCGTAAATAACTCCCACCCCTGCGCGAGCGTGTCATTCATATACCGACCGCCGCACAGGGAGGAGCTCTCACTATGAAACATGATTTATGCAATTATTACATACATGTACGGGACAGGGCGCTCCGCACGGGTGGGTATACAGGCATGAGAGCTTTATTTGTACCCACGCCGTGTGTGCGGTGTCTTACAATTATGTTATTATTTGCAATTGATTATACTGCTAGGGCTGAGGCGTACCAGGTTCGGTACAGGTGTTATATAAGAATTCTTGGAATCTCCCGGAGAGACCACAAAATCTCAAATGACAATTTTTTTTAACGGACTAAAAAGAGAAGAGAACCTCCTCAAGAACATCTCAGAAAGATGCACAAGACAGAAAGATGCAAAAACAAATAAACAATAATTAAAAAATACCCATATGCAGGAAGAGAAAATTTGATTTATTCACCAAATTTAATCATCATTGTATTATAGGACCGTCCGACCAAGATAGTGCAGAAGTTTAGAGATTTTCATTTGCCCAATTCTAAATTCTACACATACAAGTTTATTCACACGTTCCACAGTTTAAATATCATACGTTTTACTTACAACATTTGACATTTTTACCGATGGAAAGATAACGCCCTCATAATTAATTTTGTCGCCCGTAAAATATTTTTATCGCCCGTACGAAATATTCAGTATTTTTAAGTAAATATGAGAACTTTTAGTGTTAATATTATTATTATGGGGAATTTATTATTTAATGGGATAAACGTGATCATTAAATATAATGTTATGTTGACAATTTTAAGGCAGAATTAAGTTGCGTAATAACCTATAATTGAAATAAAAACTATTTTTACATTTATTTTTATATATTTATTATAATGTTTGTTTGACTAACAGTTCACACATTTTAAATAGGTTTGAAAAAATTAAATTAAAGTATACAAAAAGTTCGTCTTTGAGATAAAAAGTTTAACAAGGCATTTGTTTATTTTACGTGTTGATCAAGGGTTACATGCCAAGTGTGTTTATTTTACGTGTTGATCAAGGGTTACATGCCAAGTGTGTTTATTTTACGTGTTGATCAAGGGTTACATGCCAAGTGTGTTTATTTTACGTGTTGATCAAGGGTTACATGCCAAGTGTGTTTATTTTACGTGTTGATCAAGGGTTACATGCCAAGTGTGTTTATTTTGAAGGAAAGCTATCCGTGTTATTGAAAACTGCATGGTCGAAAGAACGACGCTGGTTTTTGTCAACTTCATAAGACATTCTCATAAAATGGGTCAAGCCGTAGCATCATTATATCGCCAGGATAGAGATTCTCATTTGATTCTGTTTCTTTTTGATGGATATCTTTTGTTCATTCATTTTTCCTGCTGAGACCGCCTTAATCAAAAGCTGTTATGGTCTCAGTGCAGAGTGAAATTTTTAGAATAATTATAATAATAATCAGCAATCTCGTATTCCATAGTACAAATGTAAATATAAAAAAAAATAAACAACTTTTAAAAAATTGTGTCAATCCTTTGGCAATCTAGATAATATCATTTTGTCATTACTACTACACAATCACGGCCGGGTAGCCAGCAGACCAGCTGCATGAGATAAACATGCAAGCTGTCATCTCCGTGCCAACAAAATTAAGACGTTCAGGATTCGTCATTTTCTATTTAAATATTTTTCAGTAAATTTTAGAGCATCCAGTAAAATGCAAGTAAGTATTCGTTTAACATCACGTATTTCAGCGATCATCGGCGTTGAGGTATGCCTCCTATTCTGAATACTTCAACTTGTGTTGGCACGGAGAAGAAATCTTGCATACTCAATACATGAAGTTTATCCGCTAGCTACCCCACTTGGGCGAATCGGCGTGAATGGATAATTTAAAATAATTTTTCAAGTGTCCTAAAAATAACAGGTAGGTATCAAAGCTAATAGTTACTTGTTTAGTACTTTCATCACTTTCCACATAAATTATTTTACTTGAACCACCGCATAGTAGAGTGTCCTTATTTTTACCTTTATTTTGTTCGTAATGAAATTAAGATAAATAGATAATAATATATTCACTTTAAGACGATGTCCGTGACTAATCTGTTGTTAAAAATAAACACTATTCTCAGTGAAATACCACTGTCTAACCGACAAACAAGTGAGAGACAGCACAGTGCAATAGTGACAACTTGGCAAAAAGTGAGTGAAAAAAGTTTAACTTGTTTTTATTTTGTAATTTGTCATTTATGTTTCATTACAATATATATTATTACTCTTGTCCCATATTTGTTTCTTATTATTTAAAATAAATTTACTTCCCTCCAAAAAAGAAGTTTAACAGAGAAGTAGTATAAAAGATTTGCATGATGGTGGTTTTAGTCATTCAGACAAGCTCGTGAGAACAATTTTGGTTTGAATCTGCAGATAAGGGTCTAAAACTCCTGAGATCTTCGAGTGTGAGGTGAGACTCTCTCTTAAATGAACAAAATTATATACTCATGTCAATCACCATAAAGTTAAAACTTTGACAAGGGAAATCGCAGATAAAAAGTGGCCCACCACGTATTTCGAACAGTACATGGATAAAAAATGTGATAGACTGAACTAGAACAGGACGCAAATGGGTAAGCTCCAAACAAGATGGTCTATTGATATTAAGGAGTGGTGGACCTGTACTGTAAGATAGTTCCATCCAACAGATGATTGTGAAAGTCCAAGGGGGAGGCTTTTGTCAAACGCAAGACAAAGAAAATAGCTAAGGATAAGGTTTATAGTCACAGCTAAACTGTGGTCACAAAGAAGTTGAACTAAATTTATTTAAAAAAAACATGTGTTTCGATGTTATGAAAAGATTAAAAATTCTCTTTTGTTAAGATACAGGTGTTAAGGTTCATTAAAAACCCAAATTCATCCTATGAAACTAGTGCCATATAATAAATGCTGTGCCAGTTTTCATTCATTTCGACATACTCAAGAAACAAATATGAAAAAAATATATGTTTATGTTTATTTTAAATTATCCACGTTACGGTTGTTTCACGGTAGAATATTTTGTTAGAATATGAAGTGGAGACATTTGTTACTGTCAGTGCACAAAAGCTTCATGTCTTGCTGAGCTTATAAATCTGTAGATAGAACTTTGTGTGAATAGTTGTGGAGAAAATAGTCAAATAGTTAAATAGGCCTGTTGATGAGTTGAATCCTGATATGAATTCATAATTTATTGGAACTAAAAGATACAAAACAAATTTTATGAGTATCTATATCAATATTACAAAGCTTTTCTATTTAAATAATAACAAATAAAAAAAGATACGGTGGATTTACTTTTTGCAATGGATAATTAGATTACCTGCATTAAAAATAAGGCATTGTGGATTGATTGCATACCTCAGTGCCGAAATAAAAATGATGTGATTCTTAATGAACACATGTCATTCACAATATACATAATATCCTAAAGCCTTCAGAAAAATATGTGAAACCTATTTTGTTTCAGGAAATAAGGTGAAGTGACCAGTAGCCTTGTGGTGGACTCTCGAACATTCAATTGAAAAATCCCTGGTAAATTTCTCTCATTATAGTGTGTTTACACAGGGTGAATATCGTCAAGAATTCGAATTATCGTCAGCCGCTTGAACCGTGAGAATAGATTTTCAATAAATTTGAAAAGACAGTAAAGACGATATCGTCTCAACCTAAACATCTTTCAACTTTTATTTGCTCAACTATGTTGGTTTCTATTTTTTTTTTGTATTCTTCTTGCACATCATCATTCATATAACAAAATCAACAGAGTAATTTACATAAGAAAAAATGTGATAGTGTGCAATGGTGAGATTAACACTATATAGTGATTTCTTCCATCTAACCACGATTTACAGACATGCGTAAATAGGCGCTGCATCATATCTATGGTTGAAACTATTTTACGTTGGTTTTGTTGAAACCATTTTACGTTGGTTTGGGTTGTAAGATCGTACATATTTTCTCGTGTCATTGACAAAATTAACGTTTTTTCCTTAATTACAAGATGCCTTATATCCTCTACTACAACATTTTTGACCAAAGTCACACATTATCTTGACGTCTACCATATTTAAAATTACGTCAAAATCAAACGCCTGACAGTATGACTCTATTTCTGTGAACTGTTTGAACAAATTTCATAATATGGACGTTCAACAGATTTTGTTTCAATGCAAGCGAAATCGTCCGCCCTTTATGTCGTTCCGTGTGAACACAACATAAGGATAATTTTAGATGTCAAATTAAACGAATTACATGCTCTGAAGGTGTTTGGGTATATTTTTTTTTTTTTTAAAAAAAAACCCGGATTCATCTTTTAATAAACAATAATGAAAATAAAATTTTCTACTTAATTTTAGTAAATGCACAAGATGTTTTGATTGCAATAATAACAGACACAGATACATACGTACTCGTATTTTGTTGATCTAAATGTATGTGTGTGTGCGTTACTTTTGATCTAAGTACCTAATAACATATTTACATGACAGTAACATGTCGCAGTCACATTTATCATATTTCCGTCGAGAATAGCAGTAACATATCAAAATGTTATTTATAACATACTAGCATTATTTGCTCTGGCTCTACAATGAACAAATACATCTTACTCAAAAACTTTGTTTTTCAATTTTATTTATTATCTTTTTTTTTAATAAATACAAAAAAATATTAAAAACACTTAATTTTCAGTTTTACAGATACGATTATAACAAAGACGACGAAGAGAATAAAATACGGCAAAAGGTCGCAAATTTCGAAGATTTAAGATGTCAATTTGATAATAAGTTAATTTGATAATTATTTGTATATCTTTTTAACATTTTTAATAATCTGTCTACAAAGTGTGTTTTTATAGAACAAAATCTCAAAATTTCTTTAACAAAAAAATTACGCAAAATACAACGGAACGATTTTATCTTACTGTAAGAGTAGGTACTATATTTAAAATAAAAGTTGCCACAGACATACAAACAAATGTTCAAAAAATATTTTCATATATAAATCGAGCAATTCTCTCAAAATAATAATTCAGATATATGTACCTAGGAGTAGGTATGCATGTGAGATCGCTACTACATATTACTGTGACAAACGTGAAATATCTCTGCGATGAGTGATGATATAATTATCACAAAGATATAATCAAAATAATTAACATCAAAACATAACTAAATAACTATGCGTATACTAATAATAAGTCACAGAAGTAGCACTCGCTCACTTGTGACATGTGTTTTATCACATCTCTAAAATCTCGCTTATTCTTTTTTTTTTAATTCTAAACAGATTCCAATTTTAAAATGCAAAATTTGATAGTACCTACCTAAGAAAATTATTCGAATTAATATTTTTTTGACATTCACGGAATATGAAACAGATTGCTAAACAAAGACGACCGATGTAACGCGAATATAACACTCTCGCTTTAGAGTCACGAGGTCCCGGGCAAAACAAAATGTATGTTAACCTTTTTCAAATTGTGCTAGGTTCGGGTGTTACATGGTCATGTGTTAGATGAATTGTATATTATTCATAATTATGTTTGAATCGTCCCATATCACAAGTGGGGTAGCCAGCAGACCAGCTGCATATAATAAACATGGAAGTTGTTCTCCTCTCCGTTCCAATATAAAATTGAGACATTCAGGATGAGTGGCAAACCTCATCGCTTTTCTAAAATGTTTTAATTTTTTCGAACACCTACCTTTTACAGGACACTCGAAAACTTACGGAGAAGAGTGAGAGACCAATTCTTTACCGAGTGCTCCGCGGGGTAAAAAATATTGAAATGCCAAATAAGAGTTTTTTGTTTTTCTCTAGACGAATCGCGGTTGCGCTAAATTTTTATGACACGATCTCATTTCAAAACCAACTAAATGTTATACAGGGAAGTTCCAGAATTCATCTCATACATAAGAATATTAATATTGAGATACACACATACAGGAAACTGTAGATAGTATTGAGGTCAAGTTTATATATAAATCATTTCGGACTGAAAAGTTATTAAATCATTGAAATGTTTGTCGGCATGTTATATTTATATCTTTGTGAAAGTGACTCATCAAATTGATACACAGACATTAAAAATTTCAATGTTTATGACTTTAAATCAATGTGCATGATATATTTTTTATAAAATAATTAGTATTTTGTTTGTTGGTTGATAGCGTGATTCTATTTACGGCTTTTGGAGGGTATGTTAAAAACACAGATAAAAGCCTGTTCCAGAATTCTGCCTCCATGCTGACTAGCTGGTGTTTGAACATATCGCAGTTTCCGAGTGCTTGTGGTGTGTACCTAAGTGAAGTAGTTTGCACACCTGAGTCCTTCTTCTATGGTCAAATTTATTCGAATTTTTCTGAGAATCTGTGACAATTGACAATACTGACCATTGAAATTGTTGAAAAATGCCATATCTTTCATCTGCATTATTTCTAAAGACCGGGATGCTCTAACAATAAACCACCTCAATGCCAATGAATTCAGAATAATGTATGCCGTATAAAAATATGACTTAGTTGGAAGAAAAACATAATTAATAAAGGAGGCTTGCATCAACCCTAGAAGAACTTTAAATAGACGAAAGTGATTTATTTATTTATTTAAACACACATATACAGCTTAAAGCTTTTACAAAAATAAAAAAAAATCAGTTACTTACATGGTATTAAAAATTTACAAAGTTATTAAAAATATAAAAAATGTAATAAAGTATTAACACAGTATTAAATAAAACTAAGATAGTGATATTGGTTTTAGGTATAGATCAATATCACATAATTTACATGAAGTACCTAAGTCTTTTGGCTACCCCACTTGTGGGACATTTCGTGAAGGTATTAAGAAGAGAGTGTAACGAATATACACAATAAATGAGGGTTTCACATTTGACTGAAATTTCCACACCAACCTAAGCCGATTCATGAGTATCAGGGCACCATTCTTACTTTTTCCTAATGGAAAGTAGCGCAGATTTTCGCATTGTGCAGATAAAATAGTTATTTGTACCTATGTACTTTTCACAGCAAATATATCCACACACATTTTTAACTGATAATGTTGTGTTTTTTTGTGCAGAGAAGAAGATCTCATAACTCTTATTTTTTACTATCGTTGGAAGTATTTATCTATAATTATCTTAGTAATTCTTTGTTTTTTGCTTAGTTTCATGGGTACTAAAATTAAACACAAAAACAAGCACAAAAAGTTTAGTATGTATATTTAAATGTCATTTGGATCAGTCAATATTGCTTATTATTTATGTAAATGGTCAAATTACGCAAATGAGACAAAAGTGACGACATAATATCGAAAGAAACAAAATTTATCTAAATGGTTAATTATGTCATTTTGAATAGTAGCATTATACTCGATTAGTAATTTGTCAGGGTAAAGTTGAAACCCTAAACAAACAGGGACGCATTGTAAAATCTGTGGTTATTTATTTTTAATGCTTATATTTGAATTTGGCCAGAGATGGGCAGACTTATGCCATCGTCGATCTACAAAAATAAAATAAGACGACAAGCAAGCAAAAAAAAAAGATCTCAGACTCAAAATTCAAGATATAGAAGAGCAAAAATGCAGAAATATTCACAAGTAATAAAACAAAATATAGATTGTAAAAATATTAACCGTGTACAAAAATGCATTAATATCGGAAAACTGTAACCATGCTAGATCGTTGGATGGTATTGGACCGATTAAACAAGGTTTTTTCATACCTAAGAATAAACTGTTTCAGTAAAGTTGAGATAGCACTGGTTGTCTGTAAGAAATTACATATGTAATAAGTCCGCCAGCTATACTAACATCAGTGTATAGAATAGATTAAAAAAAAGGATCAATCCAGAAAATACGACTGCAAAATTTGGGAAAAGGACTGAAAAGAGAAATAGAGAGTGCAATTACACAATTAAAGCATAAACATTTAAAAGTTTTTATTACAAGTACGATAAGGTCAAATATTTACCAAATCGAATAGCTGGATAAGACGAGAAAATAAATTCTCTTTCACAATATCCTTGCGTCAATTGAGTTTATTATTTTACATCATTCCTATCGCTGATGTCAACATATGAACGGTGTATTGTGAAAGAGGGACGTCCAAAACGTTGTTACCCTCGTGAACGAAAAAACAGCGCTCTTATTGGCCAACTGCATTGAACATTCTTAAAATACAAACAGTAATATCAGTAGGTACGAGTAATCGTCTCTACTGTATCACAAAATTACAGATCTTTGCTGACTCCGTTGACTAATAAGATTAAAAGAAAACTTACCGAAATTTCATCAACTTGTTGTAGAAATTGAAAGGAGAAATTGGTAATGCGGCCAGTTAATTAAATTTTGCGACCAATCACATTGATGATGATGATGATGGTTTTGGATGATTTTATTTTTGACGCCGTTTAATAGTCCCTAGACCGTCTCAAGGGCGCCAGTGAAGAGTTTAGTTTTTAATTTGCTTCTGAAGCTGGTGACAGTCTGACTATCTCTCAATGGTACCGGTAGGCGATTCCACATAACCGGTCCAACAACACCAAAGGCCCTCTCATAGACGTTAGGCTTACTGGCTCTTGGAAGAAAATATTATACAGCAGGGGTTCTTTGAAAGCTTTGCCAGGTATATATGTAGGATGTGTGATACTCAAGTATAAGTTGGAATGATTGGAATCATGGAGCGAGTATAACATTATTTTTAACACTAATATTTAATTTTTGAACATATTTTCTGAGAAAATTAATACTGTGTTAAACCATTCCTATAGGTCAATGCCAAAAGTCAAATATTTGTTTCGTTTAATCAAACATAAAGTTTCTTATCAACTCACGTATTCTTGCAAGAAACGTACGTTTTTACTCCACATTTTCCGAGCGCTAGGCTTATTAGAGAATCTCGATTCCTCTTTTTAAATTTGTATTCACATCTGGCACATTGTTAAATTCTCATTCCGGTCCTGTTTCCTCCTTTATCGCTCGTTACCTTTCCGTCACGCAGAGTCGACTCATTCATTAGTCGGTGCCTGAGATCGTTACATCATTCCCTCTCTTTCACTCTTATCTCCATCTCGTTCACTCTATTCTAATATTAGACACAATAATATGAAGTAGTACAAAACAACAAACAGTAAGCATTCTCTTCTTCTTCTTCCTTTTCATACATGTATTATTATTATTATTATTTGTGTTTTGTTGTTTCACGGTAGAGGTGAATAGACTATACTTATTGTTATTAATGTTGTTGTGTAATAGACTCTTCACCGTACCTACGAACAGAGTGGATGGATAAATTGTTGAGATTCAAGTTGACTTGACATTGTTTTGAAAGAGCGCGTTATGACATCTATATTGCCTTTTCAAAATTAGAACGAATTCTGTGAAAATAATTTAGTATAATTAATATTATGTTCATTTATAAAGTTTAACAGGACGAAATTTTAAAGTTTAAAAATCGAGCCTTAACATAGTAACAAATGTTGCGCTATGGTTTGATTTAAAAAAAACAGGGCTTGAGTTAGAGTATTTTATTTATTTTATCCAATAAAAAAAAATAGCTACTATACCATCATTGAATTTCTTACACGTGGAGTAGCCAGCGGACCTACTACATGTAATAAACATCAAGATCTTTCTCTCCGAGTCAATATAAGTAAAGACATCCAGAATGGGTGTAAGTTATGAATGAATTATTTTTACGTTTTATACTTATTTAATTTTATTTTATGCAAACAAACAGTTAAACAGTATACATAGATTACAAAATACGAGTAACATAATTAAACCAAAACAGTTTGCAGTAATATTACAAGTTTTTAGTTGACACATAATATATATTTTAAAAGTCAACTGTTTTGTAATCAATATAAAGTAATCATCATCATCATCATCGCCCTCAACGCTCCTCTCGGGAGCACAGGGCAGAAACCAGCCTCCTCCATTCAGAGCGTCTCTGCGCCAATTGCGTCACCTCTTTCCACGACATTCCTTGCGCTCTGATATCGTTGTCATAGGAACGGTGTATTGTGAAAGAGGGACGCCCGGGCCGACGGAACCCCTGCGGACGGAAGAACAGTGCTCTTTTTGGCCAACCATCATTAGGCATTCTCAAAACATGTCCCAGCCAGGACCATCGTCTCTCCTGTATTACGGAGATTACAGGTATAAAGTAAAGATTTAATAAATTAATAAAAAAATATTATTAAGCTTTATAATACAATTTTAACAATTTGTTGAAAGATTGACAAAGTTGACTATTGATTCCATGGAATACGAAAGTGTTATATCACATTTTTATAGTTTTTTTTCAACCTTTTATCGTTGATGTATCTACCCAAATACTTATTTCGTTTGAAACTTTCATGGATTATTATCATTTTTAAAGTTTATACTAAGTTTCCACTTGAATCACGAGATAAGACATAGTGATATTTAAAATCTGCGTAAAACTCGAGTCAGCTAATGAGCGTCATCTTGTCATGCAACTTCCATAAATCATATGTCATCCAGCCATAGATGAAATTTGACAGCATTCCCGAAATTTTCATAAAAATCTATGACAATACATCGTATACCTACCTAATCATAATTCTTACAGCACATATTTGATTTTATTATTTTTTTACGTGGCAGTTAAATAGCCATCCATTTTTCTCAGCATTATACAACCATATAAGTTTCCAAATGATCAGTCATGATCACACAAAAACTTAACAGTCTAATGCCAGGAAAGATTCACCAACCAGATATCAAAAATTTAGGCTCAAAACGCAGGTTCAAAATACCAGCATTGTGCCCGAAATATCTGTGTTCAAATTACAAGTATTACAAGTATTTTGATGGTTAAATTTACCGGTTAATCTAATTTTTGTAGATTCCGATGTTACTCTGACTAAAGATATCAAGATATAATCAAATCAAGAATGGCATTTTTTTTATAATTATTTCTCATTCTAGTTCTGGATATTAACGTATTTTTTCTGCGACGGTTGTTTGTATATTATGTGTATTTGGGACAGTGATGTCTATTTGATACGTTAATTCGATTCGGTTGTTTCTTTAAATGTTTTTTTCTCTGTCTCGCTGTTTTTTTTTACATGCTTTGTTTGTTTGTTTTTTCATTTTTCCTGCTGAGATCGCCTTGGCCAAAAGCTGTTGTGGTCTCAGTGCAGGGTGATATTTTTAAGATGATAATAATTATAATAATATACATACAACAACCAGACCCAGGACAATTACAAAAAGGTCGTATTTCATTTTGCCCTGAGTGGGGTTCGAACCTAGGATCTTGTGACTCAAAGGCAAGAGTATCACCTCTGTACAACACCGATCCTCGACATTCTTTAAATCTAAATCATTAAATAATTGGAAGTCCTCTAATGCCTTTATCAAATATAAAATTGTAGTTATGGTAAGCGTTGTTGCTATTTGATAAATAACTTACTAAGAGATAGAATAATCTCTTCCAAACCATCAAAAATTTCAATCACCTTGTAAGGCTATAAGAAGAAAAACTATTAACGTCAATCCGCCATTGTCTTGGATTATAGTAAGATCTTTAAAGATACGTAGGTACATTATATTTAATATCACTCATACATATTATTCATGGCATTCTTGTTCTAAGACTTGATGTGACATTCTAGGAATGTCAGGAATTCCTGGATCTGTCGATAATAATAATAATAATAGTAATGTAAATGTGACATCATAGAATTTTCAGGAATGATCAATGAACTACAAAAGAATTTAGATACGAAAGTAAGATGAAAAGAATTTCTCCACTAATACCTTCATACTGAGAAAGTCGTATTAGGATAAATTTTCTCTTAAATATATTTTTTTATATCGTGATATTTCTCAATTACTATCTTCATTCTATTATAATATCAATCTTTATAATCACAATATCTACCACAAGTAAGGCAGTCAAAGGAATAATATTGTTCAATTTAAATATTCAACACTTTCTCGCTATCCCATGAAAAAATTAGGATTTGGGCCCGTAGTCAAAACACATTTTAGCGTTACGTTTTCGTTAGAATATAGATGACGTTGCGAGAAAGTATCAATTTTCGTAGATATTTGTATTTTTTATAAAAAACATGTAGGCTGTCCTCTCCGTGCTAACAAAAAATAAACAAAATATTCCGGATGGGTGACCAACCTCACCGCTGAATTATTTAAGATGTAAAACGTCTTTACTTTTTCGAGCATTTGTCTTTTCCATACAAGTCACTCGAAAACTTAAGGATAAGAGTGCTCCACGGAGAAGGTATTTAGATAATAAAACTATGTTCTACTATTTACGTTGTTCATAGAACGAAGTATTCGTTGCGTTACGTTACGTAATATCTCTAGCAACTACGTTTTATTGATTTACGGTGGTCACGCATCTACATAGTACACACATGCTAATATATTTTATATACCCATGTTCTAGTAGGTAACCTACTTCATATTCATTTATTTCTAAGTTAACATTTATTTATCCCGTAGAGCACCCGGTGTAAAGAATTGGTCACCCACTCTTCTGCGTAAGTTTTCGAATGTCCTGTAAAAGGCAGGTGATCGAAAAAATTAAGACATTTTACACTTTAAATTATTCAGCGATGAGGTTGATCACCCATCCTGAATGTCTTGAGTTTATATTGGGACGGAGAGGACAGCTTTCATGTTAATATAGGACATTCTCTATACTGAATATTTATAATTATCTGTTTCATATTCCGTGAATGTCAAAAAATAAACCATTCGAATTATTTTCTTAGGCACTATCAAATTTGGCATTTTAAATTTGGAATTTGTTAAAAATTAAAAAAAGGATGTAAGCGAGATTTTAGAGATGAGATAAAACACATGTCACAAGTGAGCGAGTGCTACTTATGAGAATTATGGACAGGTTGCATTTTATTATAATATATGCAACTGGTCTGCTGGCTACCCCACATGTGGGATATGCCGTGATGGTTTAGTAGTAGTAATATTTATTTAAATACTATCCCACGAAATTTCCGTCACTTAATAGTTCTTCCACTAGTTTCTGTAAGCTTTTGAGTGTTCTGTTAAAGTCAGGCATTCTTGAAAAATCACATATTAATTTTATTTATGTGTTGTTGTTTATTTTGTAAAACACCATATTAATTTAAGAGAATAAACATTTTTTATAATTGAGTTTATTCTCAAATATTTTTTTTTATATTTGAGAATAAACCCAAACTGTTTGAGTTTTACTATAATTTAATAAAAATAATTATAATAAAAATCTTACTTCACAAAAATAGTATACAATAGAAAAAAAACATGACATCATTACTACTGAACACGGTGAAATGTAAAATGTATTGTGCAATGGGCGAGTTTATCGCAGATGCGCGATATCTTCCAACTAACCCATAATAATAGGTACAGTAACGTGGTTTCGACTTACGAAGTCATTGTCAAACACATCTTTATTTATTTATTTATTTGAACCATATACGGCAATTGTCTTTAACAATACATGATCAATTAAACAAGATCACATAGTTTTCATACATTTAAAAATAGTGTATAAATTTCAAGTCAAAACAAAACAAACCAAATCAACGTTAAAAAAAATCATAATAGGTCAGATAATGATTTTATAATGAATTTCTTTTGTAGTAAACACTTTATAACCAGATGAATAGTTGTAAACAATTCCGATTGATAATGACCTGATAAGTCGAAAGACGTCTTTCTCGGAATCAATAATCTATAGTAGAAAGAAACACTTGTTTCAATTACATAATTATGGAATTCTACTACGTGGGCACCGACACAGTTAATAAATTAACAAGTTAAAAAAATCCATATCAGCTCAACCCAAATACATGTTTTTATTACATCTGTACAAGTATACAGTAATTCTATTCATGAATACATGAGGGGCTATGATTTCAAACTGCATAGGTTATTTTTACCACGACTGTACTCTAAGCGAGCATTCACTAGTAAAAAGTAATAAAATTTAAGAAGGTACATAAGTACAAGTAACAAAAAAGTATGACCTAGGTACAAGTGGCACTTATTACCACTTTCCTTGTACAAGCGGTGACTTACAAAACCAAAACTTTTATATCCGGTCGTAAAATTCACCCTCGTAAAGTCGGAGTGATTAGAATATGACTTGGAAATATTTTCAGGGACCCTGAAATAATCAGAAAGCGACAATTTTATTGCTTTTTCGTTTTTACACTACTTCTAACAACTTTGAATCGTTTGAACGTTTAAGTTCCGTATTTCAAGTCTTCGAAACGTGGAACGTTTTAATATAAAGTTTTTAAGTTGCTTAGCTTTCAGTAAAAGGTATATGTATATTTTCTTGTTTTCTACAAAGCTTGTAAAATATTATAGGTGCTTATGTATTTATGTAAATATTACAAAGTTTTCGATTTTCCTGTAAAATGCATCCTTATTTCGTGAAACATCGCACGTATAGAACATTTAATTATGAAATGAATCGTTCATCCAATATTTCTCATTTTTATTTTACAGAGAAGACGACATGTATGTTTATAATTTGAAGTTGATCTGCTGAACTTTTTTACATGTGAACTTCAAACATACTAAATGTAAGTACCTATGTAATATTGAATAAAGGATCTCTATTGATCTCTATTTATTAGATCGGGGGGCACCCACTGCCGCATATAGGCTCCGTCCACGTGAACGACCTTATGCAGCAAGGGCTCCATAAGAAGAAGAAGAAGAAGATAGGATCTCTAGATTAGAAATCCAAGACTCTTCCATGGGGTTAAAGACCACTTTAATATCAGATTATTTATCAAGCTTTCTCTAGCTACATACAATTATGATGTATACCACAAATAGGGTAGCCAGCAGACCAACTGCATACTTTCAATAAAATGTAGAAATATTAATGTAAATAAGTTACGATGGTTTGGGCACGTGGAAAGAATGAATGAGGACAGAATGACCATTGCTGAGAGGAATAGTGCTCGGAGACGTGGACGTCCGAGGATCAAATGGCAAGATCATTTAAATCAAATCCTACAGGACGGTCACGTGTTGAGCACATTCAACAGGAGAGCATGCATGAAGAATTGTATGACAGTGACGGAAGCGAAAGATGTATGCAAGGATAGAAGGAAGTGGCGCTCGATCCTTTCTGCCTACCCCATGATGGAAGCGATTTGATGGTATGGATGGAAATTTTCTTCTCCCTTCCAATTATTATTAGAACTTACAGGATAGGTGGAATACATACATCATTGCTAAATTGAAAATTTTAAATTTCTTGTTTGTTATGTTTTACTAAGACATGGTTTTCCGGGACACTCTTGTGAAATTTGAACCTCATGAGAACCTATTTCATTACAATAATATAATATTACAATAAACTCATGAGAACCTATTTCATTACAATAAAATTGCCAATCACACTGAGAAAAATACTCACAACGAATCATTGGTACGTACTATCAGATTAGGACCAGAGAAAGTACAAACGATTCATTAGTACGAATCTATAATATTTACCTATCGCAAACAAGTCGTTTGTAAATTTACCAACATATTGTTTGCGAAAAGTTAATATTATTGATTCGTACTAATGAATCGTTTGTACTATCTCTGGTCCTAATCTGATTGTGCGTACTAATGATTCGTTGTGAAATTTTGTTAGTATTTTTCTCAGTGCAGGTATCTCGATTGGAGAACCATGTTTACACAAGGTAACATTGTGCCAAATGTAATAGGAAGAAGTGAGAAAGGCGTCTCAACGCTTACGAATTGGCTCTAGGCTGGCTTAAGTGATCACTTTCGGTGTCCATGGACTTCTTCTTCTATTAGTGCCATATCAGGTCCCCCCGACGTTGGCGGTCACTCTGGAGAATTCCTCCCTGTCTCGCGCTGTGCTGTGTCCATGGACAAGGTTCACCAATTCCACCATTCTCAGATCACGATGTAAAATCCACCAGTCGAGAAACGCTTTATGCAACCCATAGAAGCAGCCATCTTTTAGGGATCTCAAATTTCAGATCTCAAATGGATCGCGATCTCCCTTTTAAATGACCATGAACAATAAAATTGGTAAAAAATCATAACCACAACGTATTATGCTTTACGGAATAACAAGTCACTTTATTCCGTAAACAGAAAAGCGATCAATAGTTCTAAAACTAAGCTGCTGCTACTACGATCGATTACTTTATGTATACGTACAAGCAACTTAACGTTACTTCTAATTTATAATGTCGATGGTTTGGTACGGCATAGTTCACAAACGTCATTCTCATGATAGACATTAGACATTGTTCGATGGATTCGAGTGTATATGTAAGAATCGAACAGATTATTTATTTATTAACATCAATAGTGCACTACAGACAATATATATTATACTTAGTATACATCATTGAAATCATGGAAGAAAATGACTAAAATCTTTATCCAGAAAATTTTTCTATTTGGTAGTGAGAAGTGGACCATCAATAAAAGTGAATGCAAATGTTTGGCAGACTTTGAAAATGTAGTGCTACGCATGCTGAACGTTCCACTGATCTGAATATGTTTTAAACAATGAGGTGTTGAACAATTTGGCGAAAGAAAGTAACTCCTTAAAAAGATAAGCAAACTGAATTGACCACAATATCAGGCACCCAAGTCTGATAAATATCAAGGCAGAAATTATGGAGGATGACCGTAAGACGCTAACATGAAATAAGTTATAAACATACGCTGTGGCAGATATGTAGATTTGAGAAGAATGGCAGAAGGTAAGGAGGAATGGAGAAGAAAATACAAGTTTGTTGCAGACTAATCAAATGGATTGCAACTCATTACTACTACTTCTAATACTATTTCACGGCATAATCCACAAGTGTGGTAGCCAGCAGTTCGGTTTCATGCAATGAACATGCAAGCTGTCCTTTCCGTGTCAACAAAAAAATAAGATTTCAACTCTGAATGTAAGATGTAAAATTTCTTTCATTTTACGAACATCTGTCTTTTACAGGACACTTGAAAACTAGAGGTACACCAATTCTTTACCGGAGATTGCGCGGAGTCAAATTGCACTGAATCGAATTGGATTTAAGAGAAAAACTTAATTGAAGATGTTCGGTAAGAATTTTTTAATTAATGTTTTAGAAATGCCTTTTTCAGGATATAAAAAAACCTTACATGTTCACACAAGAGTGTAACCATTCATTTGCGATATAGCTCACATTATGTTATAACCTCTTTTTTATGAATCATTTTACAAGCACTTTTTTCTCAAAACTTACCGAAATGCTCTTATATATTATCTCGATTCAATATGTGGTTATCAAGCACTTGGCAATTACCTGGAACAAGAGAAAAGAATTATTAGAAAAAAATTGTTTTTAACAATACATGATACAATTTCAAAGCAATATTCAACCAAAACAATAATAATGCTTATTCATGGATAAGGTTTCAGACGCTCTTAAAATGGCTCTCTTACAATACATAATTTATATGCCAACAATGGCAGATAGGTAAAATCTTAAAAACGTAAACATAAGCAACTCAAATGGCACACATCCAAACCTCAAGAAACTTATTTTCTCATTCTTCTCCAGAAGACAGTCGAGAAGACAGTACTACCACTACTTTAGCCAGATAGCCAGCGGTTTAACTGCGTGTAAAAAACATGCAGTTTGTCTTCTCCGTGGTGATAAGAAAATTAGACTGAATTGTAGGTGTACCTAAGTTTTCTTATATGTGAGGCTTGACGAACACTTTTTTTTACAGGAGACTCGTAAACTTACAGAAACGAGTGAGAGACCTGTTTCATACTTGGGACATCACGAGATGAGGCAACGCCAAGAAAGATAAGATGAATCTAAAATAATTTATTACAATAATATCTACTAATAAAAATCTTTATTGCACAAAAATAGTATGCATGGAGAAAAAACATGAAATCATAACTACTGAACGCATAATTTTGTGCAATGGGCTAGTTAATCGCTGAAGCGCGATATCTTCCAACTAACCCATAAAATACCCATACCTATAAAATAACGGATTAGGTTATAATTAGTGATGTGAGAAGAGAAAATTCTCCAAACAAATTTCTCGAGAACGAGAAATTTCTCCGAGAATTTCTCCTCTGATGGAAGAGAAATTTCTCTCCATAATTTTTCTTAGTGGTATTATGACCTTTCGCCCAGTAGGTACACTTCGCAGCCAACCTGATTGATCCAAAAATTTGTGGGGCTGATTAAGGCCCAAATCAGAGGTTATTAACACTTTTTTCCATGTATGTAGTAGGTAACTGCAATTTTTTTTGGCAACTTTTTTTGGCAACAACTTAAATTTGGGCATATGGGGTGTCAAACATGAAGATTTTTCATCAGTTATTAGCACTTTTTTCTATGTAGGTACATAAACATTTCTATGTTTCCATAATTAATTGTTGCCATATTGGTGATTGTCGCAACGCAACATTTGTACATTGATTGATTGAATAAAGTATTTATTATTATTATACTGTTAAATAATAATAAAAAAAAATCTCCGAAAATTCTCTACTTCGATTTTTTTTTCTTGAGAATTCCACAACACTAGTTATAATCATGTTTAAGACACTTAACATCTTCAGTTCAGCAATGGGGTATGCTACCCATCCTGAATGTCCTACATTTTATTGCTACGAAGAGGAAAAGATGCAGTTAGTCCGCTGGCTACCCCACTTGTAGGAGATGCCGTGATGGTATATTTTTTTTATTTAACTTTTATTAATAAAAAATATGTTTACAAAGTCTATATTATTTTGCCTAATCCCTTATGGGAATTTTGGACTGTGATCTTAAATATATTACATTACAATAATAAAATTAAACAATCAAAAATTAATATTGTACACATGTTATACCTACAATAAATTCTCCGCCCCATAAAGTCCAGAACAACCCGTGCCCAGCCCTTAGATCAACCATCGAGGATTTTTTGTGAAATATGTATCCTTTAATCTTCTTTATGAACTCCTCGATGGATTCGCATTGTTTCAAACAGGCAGGCATGGGATTCCAAACCTTGAGCAGCAACACATCATCGGTCCTATGTACGTCCATAGTCATTGTAAAATTTGTTAATGCGCAACAGTTTGCTAGCCACTGATCTAGTCTGTCTACCATGTGCTATTAAAAGTCCGTCTTTAGGTTTTAAAAAATGCTCAACCAGAATGCTATACTGCTACCTCCTCTGAAGAGACAACATAATACATAATATATATAAGTGTATGTATTGTATAAAACGGATTCTATTCTATTCTATTCTTCTCAAGGCCATCCACTCGTTTGTGAGTGATTTAGGCCAATATGGAACAACGGGTTTTTAACAATGATATGTATATATGATATATATTTTAACAATGAAAAAAAAAACAATAATGAGGTGTTTCACAGCAAAATGAACCTTTATATAAAGACGGGGTAGTAAAGTATAAAACGGATAAAAATAAAAAAGCGAATGTTTATATTTAAATATAACAATATTAATAATATACAAAACACTTTAATAGAAATAATTTAAATGAAAATAACTCTTTTATTTTATATATACAAATTATTAATGATGACAATAAACGTAACATCTCGTCTACTCGTCATAAAATCGCTCGTAATAATAATAATCAAACTTGTATAATATTATTATAGTACAGTGCTTTAATACATATTGGCCGAGTTCCAGGGATTCACTGTAAAATAATATTATTACATCAATTGTTACAGCACCCGGCATTATCCAGTATCTTAAATATTATTAATCAAATTATTTTTTGTTTGATTCAACCCAAATATGCCACCAAGCTATGTACCTACATTATGTTGAAGTGAAACCAGCATGAAAGTGAAAAATATAGATACAAATATTTATCATTGGAATAATTATTTACTATTTTTTTTCTTGTTTAACTGGATTTAAGCACAACGTGCATATTTTAAAATTCTACATATAACCTTAACTTAGAAATCCTCGTCTTAACTTTACGTCTGAGGTTAAGAGAAACACCAATATTATTATATTTGCACTTTTATAGGTTATTAATATTTGTTATTTTTGGTTGGCGTGTTAGTTTGAAGACATCGCACCTTAGCGATAAACTTGCCATCTGTACATCGAATGTTATAACTGATATTTATATGACACTGTTTTATTATGTAATATTGTCACCAATGTACTGTGAAGAATAAATTAAATAAATAAAAAATAATCTTTAATTCTTATACCTAGTATATATTATGTTTTGTTTTATTTCTGTTATATGAAAAGTATTTACATTGTTTATATTTTTTATGTAACTTTAGGTTTGCAAAAGGCTAAAAAACCGTTAATTAAAATAAATAAAATAAAAAAATAAACTAAGGATCGTCAAAGTCGGAGACCTGACGTTATTATTGTGTTATTAAAGGCAATAAGACAATTCTTACTAGGATCATTACAGCTGAAGGCCAATGCAGTTCCAAAAAACATGGCGCGCATAAACAAAAATATTATTTCCCTATTAAAAGAGTCCACAACTGTTATTAATTTATATGTTTGTTTGTCTAAATGAAGGTATTTATTTTTTCATCAATATGTTATTTTTCTTCATTGATTTAAATGTGGACATTTGACATAATACCTAAAATCTGTTAAAATGTGTACACTTGTAAATAGGGCGATATATTGATACCTTCATTGCCTGCTTTATTTGTGTTTACATATAGGTATAAAATATATAATGTTGTCTGTTGTGTGTTTTTGATGATTAATAAACAAATAAATACCTACAATTCGTATTTATGTTCAATAACACACAAATGGACATAATTAAGAATTGAAATATTTGATATGAAGTTCTATGTGTAATGTTTTTTACATCGCTACTAATGTAATAAAACTAAGTTTTATCTCTGATTTACATGCACAAAACAACAACAACCAAAATTAGGTACTAACTTGATTATGGATAACATTAGGTAGAAGTTCTTTTTTACCCTGTATCGTGAATCGGTAATAGATATATTTACCCTTTTTTCAGGAGGAAAATTACTAAAAGATATCATTAATTTTAGAAGGATTAACTATGTAACAGTTTCGAGACGTTTTGAATGTTTTGAATCAAGTAACGGAAGTGCATTGTAGAATACTCAAAACATTCAAAATACTGAAAGATATATAACCGAATTATTCAATTACTCCACATTATGTAGACATTGTATCATAGAATTGGGATGATGGGTAGTCTATTTAGTCATACCTAAGACTTGTAAATAAGAGATTCCGGGTTTGAATCCTACTGCTGACCTACTCCATCTTTATGGAATCTTATGCATTGCTTTCTAAGAGAGAATTTCGAAATTTGTTTGGGTAAGACACAGATAAAACTCACATTGTGAATATCTTGTATTGAATGCATTATAGTTATATAAACAATTTTAATAAAACATACATTGAAAAAAAATAATAAGAAAGATCAAATAAATAGGTACTTATTAGATACCCACCTGTCAAATAATTAAAAAAAAAACTACAATGAGGGTCCTTATTTCAGGTCTTCTTTATCTTTAAAATAAACTAAAAGAAAATATTGTATAAATGAAAATCATTCTAACATGGCTCAAATAAAAATTCCAAATTCAAATTTAAGTAAATCATTCGTATGAGTAGGTACGGTATCGTATGAGTAGGTGGTTTTCTTTACACGATTAATTTTCAATAAAAAAATAAATGTAGTATATGCTACAATAGATTATTGATTTTCTCCTTGTAATATGATAGGTATATTTTATACATGAAAGCCTAATTTTGTCACCTACGTACAAATAGAAATGGAAATAATATGACAACCTTTTCTATATTTGGAATTTACAGGTAAAATAAATAATATCATTGTATATTCATCAGATTAAAATATACATAAATTCTAACACAAATTATTTTCATGTGTTTAGCTTAATTGGAGAAAAGCTTTTTGAACCTATTAAATCGCCTACCAACGCAACTTGTCACCAACTGAAGAGTGTACTATTATTATTAGGTGGGTCTCTCTCTTCAATGAACTTTTATTTAACGGCGCACTCGAAACGGTGTAAGGACTATTAAACGGCGCCAAAAAAGAAGAGATCCATAATTATCATCATTATCATTAGACTTACAGAAACGGAGCGTTCACAACTATTCACAAATACCTTCAAGAATCTACAAAAATTCAAGTTTTCACAAGTGAAAAGTATATGTGAATGAAATAACATATGAAACACATCTTAAGGCACTATATACTCATTTTTGTTTTATTTGCAAACTAGTTTTCAGAATTCTGAGCTATGTATGCGGGTGGCCATTGGGTATCTTTCAATGAGCATACAAGTCAAACTGTAGTTGACATGTGTGCTTAATAAATGTCCAACATAATAATAATAATAACGGAGAGTATTTAAAGCGCCATCTTTGTGCCATAGCACCTCGAGGACGCTGTACATGATAATGTTTTATCAACAAAGTTGTCTGTGTCAAGAATTTAAATTTAAATACTTAAATACTAAAACATTATAACACATAATCTCAGATACATAATATGTATCCGCGTCAGAAATAAAAATAAAATAATGCAATATACACAACAGTCACAGTTCATAAAAAAGTTTGAACAAGTAGGTCTTGAGGTCCCTCTTAAAAGCCTGGAAGTCGGCAGCACACCTGAGCCCCAGAGGCAGTCTGTTCCACATATTAGGGGCAGAAACAGAGAAAGCGCGGTCACCGTAATCAGTTAAGCGTCCCCTCTGTGGAACCTCCAGTTCATGCGCCACACTTTGCGCTGACCTCAGGGCACATATGTAATGGTTTAAAACAGGAATTGTTGGGATAGCCGAACGCACCATGCGTAAAGTGTACTTAAACCAGTCAAAGCCGATTCGTAAGCATCGGAACACCTTTCGTGTTTCCTACCAAAGGAAGTATGCACAGTCTATTGGTTGTGTGGATAAGGTGTCTGTTCTTAATATTATCTTCACTCACGCAGATGAAGAAAATTTAGAGTAGGTATATTAAATATTCTTGGAGTGTTAATATTTTAATAAGCCTGGTATACCTGATGTTACTAATAATACCAAGATACCTTAATAATATTATTATTTCAAGGTATATTATATTATCATACTGTGATATCAATAATATTCCGAAAGGAATTAATTACTTACACCTGTTGATTCCATGATTAAATTAAGACTCCATATAATATTGCGTAATAAATATAATACCAAATTTATTCCTATCTAACGTGTTTTACGTCATATTATTATTAGAAAGATATTTTGAATGGCTCGACAGTTTATCTTTTGTCAAAAGGGTGATATAATTGTTCAGATATAAGAATTATGTGATGTAGAAAAATTTACCCTTTTCGTTGCTGTTCAACTGTCGGCCGATTGCATATTATTTATAATCCAGACTCGATTGATTGAATGATAGCTTCGAAAATAATTACTAATTTCACAGCAAGCTTAAAGCTTTTGTCGTGAGAAAAGAGTTTACCGACACCTGAGTTCGAAACACGCACCTCTTGTGTTTGAGGCCGAGACTCTACTTCCAGGCTACCGACGAATTCTTTAACTTATAAGCATCACAAATAAAATTAAAAAACATTAATGATGTTGACCGAAGGTACTTGTTGGAAGTCCATTTCAAGATAAATTTGAAAAAAAAACACAATATGTAGTTAACTTCCAAATGACTTTTATTAACTTCGCGTACTTTCGGAGACTCTCGACTCCATCATCAGGCGATTAGTAAAAAGTTAAAAAAGTAAAAAGTTAGACTTTTTACTAATCGCCTGATGATGGAGTCGAGAGTCTCTGAATACTAGTACGCGAAGTTAATAAAAGTCATTTGGAAGTTAAATACATACCTATTGTGTTTTTTTTACAAATTTATCTACAAATACAATTTATGGTCTGCAACTCAGTGAAGGGGTATGCCACCCATGTTTATTAAATACAGATAGTACACACCGACTCTTTCAATTGTAAGGGATGTCGTTATGGTAGAAATATAATAGTCATGTTATTTTGGTCGAGTATCGACAAAATATAATTTCGGAAAGAACCTACATGCTTGCCTTCCAATGCCAGAAAATTTACACAAATTAATTCAATATATAATATTTAAACATGAATTACCGATTCATCTGCAACTTTCATCAAACCCCCTTGCGGATGGATGAGTAAACATCTCGGATAATTTCCCTTTTTGATAAATCGGTTTAATGATTTTATTATTCACTTACACCTGAATGCTTACTGTATTTGGAATGAGGCGCTCTCCCTTACACCAACGCCCTCAACACCTTTTCTCCTTCCTTGTTCCCCCCCTCCCCATCATCACCACAGTGCGAATAATAAATATCTAGTATTACATTTTGATTTTGTTATGTCTGTCAGAATTCTTAAACCGAAATCGGTCTTTGGCACTTTTCAAGCCATCTTTTATTTTTTAGAGTTTGTATATATAATGAGTTACAATTCATTGGATTGGTCTGCAACGAGTTTGGATTTTCTTCTCTATTAGAGTTTGAACAAAATACAATATTTCCTTCAAAGAATTCCATTATTAATCACCAAACCAAATATCAAACAAGTCTTTAAAAAAATTAAGATTGTAATATTTTTAAATTACGTATGTTGTAACTTTTTATGAAATAATCAGTGAATATTTTTTAATATTACTCAGATATATACTCCCATAAAGTTTTTTTTATTAAAAACTTCATCTGGATTTCAAAAAAACCCGCAGCCACCCTCAGAATTAGCAATATGCTTGTGTTGTGAAAGTGGAATAAGTTGGCAGCGGATGGAATAGAATCCAATTTTCTAGACTGATATTCCGAGATTCTTCCACCAGGCTACCGACAACTTCTATGAATGATAAGCAGCACTGGTTTGAATCTCGCTGTTGACATATTATTTCCTTCATATCTTAGTTTCGGTCTTTATAATTAATATTTTCGAACTCTGTACCCATCATAATAGTAATTATAACAGCACACACATAATATATTTCGCATTAGCATTCCCACAGCTCAACGGAACTGAGAACGGGTACTAGAATGCCTAATGCTTACACATCAGGTATATATTATCAAGTATACCAGGTATATAAATATAAGAAATCTTCCATTTCAGAACAACCAGATCATGTTCCTCAATGTCTTAGATTTCTTTTTCATATTTTATCTATTGATTGCCTGATGTGTGGAGACTTTCAAAGAAGTAGGTATTAGTACTTTTTTACTTTCGGATTTTTTTTGGGCGGCCCTTTTACTATCGCGCCGTGGGTGATTTTAAATGAAAAAAGATCGTCAGAAAATTTGTTGTTTCAATTTTATTTATGAACATATCGAGATAATTAATAAAAATATATATTTAAGTTTAAAATTTTCCAGTTTAAAAATATTTTTGATCATCAATGTCTACCGAAAAAAATACTAAATTTTGTTTCAAATTTAAAATTCTAAAAATTATAAATTTCTCATTAACGCATCATTATATCAGAACGAAAACAAAGTGTGTTAGCGATGGCTGCTTGTGCGATATGCTAGTGAGAACAGCTGAATGAGCGGAATGTGTGATACTTAAATAATTGACTTAACTGTGGTACATGTTGTGGATGACGGCTGAGCTATGAACGACCTTTTTCTATTTTTGTCAACCATATTAACAGTTGTTATCTGTTATGTGCTTTTACCAATAAATAAAATATAATAAAATATCACCATTGATATTTTTTATTTACAGAGACATTTTATGCCACTTTCCTCAGAAGCAATGCAGATGAGTTTGAGAATGTCCTTTTTTTACAACAAGTCGAACTTTGCATTTGTGTGGAAAAATTCAATTTATAAAAAAAAACAAAACAAAAATATCGAGCAACGATTTTTCCCATTTTCTGGTTGTTTACAAATGGATTCATACATACCTGAATACCTATGCATATTATTATAATTATTTTTATATACCTACCTATACAGGGCTAAAGTGGTTTGGAATATTAGATAATCATTTAATAATAATATAATCTGCAAGTATGTGCGTATGTAAATTTGTAGGTGTATATGCTTGTTTACTTGAGAATTTATTCAATTATGGATTTTCAGGTTTCGCTGTAAGTTGTGGAGATGAGATTACGTTGCAGATGAAATCATTAAGTTTATATTGTTATAATTATTTATGTGCGTAACATTGATATATGTGTGCGTAACATTGATATACGAAAGGAATGTGGAATGTGGAATGAAAGTTGGTGTAATAACAAGGATGAATGTAAATAAGTTAAGATGGTTTGGGCACGTGGAAAGAATGAATGAGGACAGAATGACTAAGAAGATATATTTGTCTGAGAGGAATGGTGCTAGGAGACGTGGACGTCCGAGGATTAAATGGCAAGATCATTTAAATCAAATCCTACAGGACGGTCACGTGTTGAGCACATTGAACAAGAGAGCATGCATGAGGAATTGTATGACAGTGACGGAAGCGAAAGATGTATGCAAAGATAGAAGGAAGTGGCGCTCGATCCTTTCTGCCTACCCCGCGAGGGAAGCGGCGTGATGGTATGTATGTATGTATGTATTATTTATGTGGTACTTGGTAGTATAGCTTACGGCGTCCTTGAGATGGTCACGGATCATTAAACGGCCCCAAATACAAATCGTACATTGAAAACAAAAGTGGTATTATACAAAAAACGTGATTTTTCAGTATGCCCGTTTACAGTTTTTGGTATAGTTCTATAGTTTACACCTCTACTCGTTTCTTGAACACATTATTTGTACAAAGTAATATATAAAAATGACACTATATTTAAAATGTCATGTATGCATTTAGTCTTTCCTTAGATTAATGTACAACCACTGCGGCCGTTTGACACGAACTGGTAATAGTGTCACTTTATTAATTAGTAACTTGAAGCCTATACAAAAAGTACAAACCGATACCAGTGACCTCTAGGGAAAACTAAACAAGCTATTGGAAAACGTGTTTTTGTATTGGATGCGTTTTAATTTGAGCGTTTTAAACATCGTTTAAACTCAAAATTGTCATTTTTAGTATACTGCCACTTTTGTTTTCAATGTGCGATATAGTGTTTTATTATTACAGGTGTAGTAACAAGAATGAATGTAAATAAGTTACGATGGTTTGGGCATTTGGAAAGAATGAATGAGGAAAGAATGACCAAGAAGATATAAATAGTGCTCGGAGACGTGGACGGCCAAGAATCAAATGCCAAAATTATCTAAAGCAAATCCTATAAGAAAGCCACGTGTTGAGTACATTGAACAGAAGAGCATGCATGAGGAATTTTATGACAGTGACGGAAGCGAAAGATGTCTGCAAGGATAGAAGGAAGTGACGCTCGATACTTTCTGCCTACCCTGCGAGGGAGGCGAAGTGATGGTATGTGTATAAGATAATTATTTATAACATTATTAAATTAGACATAACAAAAACACAAATGCACAGAAATAATTGAAGCAGATTAATGATGGAGGATTTTAATCTCGTATATACCGAACTACCCCCGTGTGTTTTATTCATAATGCATAGTTTAAAAATATTATGGCATAATTTACTCAGTGTCGGGTGTCTAACCTAAAAAAGAAAGAAAGGAAGAAAGAATTTCAGATGTGTATTGTCTTATGGCAAAGAACGCAATGGGTCGTCTTAATAAAATTTGGAAAAGCCGTGAAATTATGAGAAACACAAAAATAAGACTGGTCAAGACTTTGGTATTCAGCATATTTTTATACGGAGCTGAAACGTGGACGCTGCGAGTTAGTGAACGCGCAAGGATCGATGCTTTTGAGATGTGGTGCTGGAGGAAATTGCTCCGAGTGCATTGGATCAAACACAGGACCAATGAGTCCATCCTCAGGGAGCTAAACATTTCGGCGCGACTCTCAACGATTTGCAGACAGCGCGTTTTGCGATATTTAGGCCACATTGCTAGAAGAGAGCATGACAACCTAGAAAAGGTAATTATGACTGGTTTTGTAGAAGGGAGGAGGGGAAGGGGCATGATGGTCACGATCCTCAGGATTTAGGGACCGACGTAGATGATGATGATGATTGTCTTATACGTGATGTTATTTTATCTGCCTTTTACAAGATAGGTACTCGAAAACTTGCAGAAAAGAAGGGGAGACCTATTGTTTACCAGAATTAAATAAGTCGGAAGAATTATTTTATTTTTTATTGTTTATATTATTTATAATAATCCAGCAGATATTTCAAATTTAACCTTTGCCTTTACTTCGTTGAAATAAAATACAAGAATAATTTGCATGTGTATATTTGGAATACTCCGTGACAGGGTTCAACAACCATAAATTGTTGTGGCTTTTATTTAATTTTTTCTTTGCTCGAAGTATATTAATTTCACTACTACTACTATACGATCATGGCGTATCCCGCAAGTAGGATAGATAGCAGACCAGCTGCATGTAATAAACTTGCAAGCTCTCCTCTCCGTGCTAACAAAAATTAAGACATATATAAGGGATGGAAAATTTCATCACCGAATTTAAGATGTAAATTGAATTTATTTTTCGAACACCTGCCTTTTATAGGACTCTCAAAAGCTTACGGAAAAGAGTGGGAGACCAAATTTTTACCGGGTGCTCTACGGAATATTTTTTGTTTTTGATGAATATTTTAATTGAAAATAGTGCGTTTCCGACTATCGGCAATAATTTAAAACCATTTAGAAATTATTCAAATTAAAATGTCAACCAGTTGGTAATGGAAAATGTTTATTGATAACTATTACGGATTACATCACTTGCCGTTTTGAATCCATTGTCGGACATAAGCCTCCCCCATGCCCTCCGCAAATCTTTATCCTGAGCACACTGCTTCCAACCAACTCCCACCGTTCGTCCTATAAGTTTTTTTTTTTGTTGAAATAATAACATACTACCTATTTATACTTGTCTTAGAAATACATTGTGAAAACAAACAACCAAACATATAATTACTCATAATAAGGTGCCTGAGTTAAAGATGTGACTGAGTTTACAATATCAAACTCAGATTCAGAAAGTAAAATAAATTTTACAGAAAACAATGTGTGCTTACATCTGAATCAGTCGTAAATACTTTACAACCGGCGATGAATACATGAAAAATTCAAATTATTTCGTGATGCGGAAGGCTAATCCCATTATTGAGGCGGTTATCAGGCGGCCGAGGCTGGATTTTCATAATTTTGTTTTCATTTCTTCAATATTTCATCATAATAAGGAAGATCGCTTCGAAAAGGATAAAATAATAATGTTCTCTGAACTCAATAGGGGTGTCTCCACCTAATAAGGGTGGGAAGCTACAAGCTGTACGGTACGTTATAGATTAAAATATTAAATTATATTCATGTACTTACGTAATGTTGAGGGCAAGATACATACATATATACATATATACCATCACACCGCTTCCCTCGCGGGGTAGGCAGAAAGGATCGAGCGCCACTTCCTTCTATCCTTGCATACATCTTTCGCTTCCGTCACTGTCATACAATTCCTCATGCATGCTCTCCTGTTCAATGTACTCAACACGTGACCGTCCTGTAGGATTTGATTCAAATGATCTTGCCATTTAATCCTCGGACGTCCACGTCTCCGAGCACCATTCCTCTCAGCCAAATATATCTTCTTAGTCATTCTGTCCTCATTTATTCTTTCCACGTGCCCAAACCATCTTGACTTATTTACATTCATCCTTGTTATTACACCAGCTTTTATTACACATTCCTTTCGTATATCACTGTTACCCACACGATCTCTCAAATTTTTACCACATATCCTTCTCAACGATCTCATTTCAAGTGCATTTATGCCACTTTCATCCTTCTTTAACCATGCCCGCGTCTCACTTGCATACATAAGTGATGGCACTAAGATAGCAGAGTGCACCAATCTTTTAGCTGTGGTGGATATGTTTTTATTTGAGGGCAAGATACTAGCATTTTTTGTTATATTTCATACCACCTAGTTAGGTATCAAATAATATTATATTATTATTCTGCAAGACAACAGTATAGTAGAGAAAAAAAAAAATTTTGTAAATATTTGATATATTATATCTATCTGCTATGTATATATATAAAACATATACTATACCCTCACGCCCAGGTGGGGTAGGCAGAGAAATCGGAATGGCATGTTGCTCTATCCTTATATACTACTTTCGCTTCCTCTACATTCATCCAGTTTTTCATACATGCACGCCGATTTCTCTTACTTAACACGCCACCGTCATTTAGAATTTGATCCATGTGGTCAAATCACATAGTTTTTCGACGACCGCGCTTCCTTACACCCTTTTCATTCAGAGAAGTATATCCTCTTTGTCATTCTTTCCCCTGACATTCGTTCCACATGACCAAACCATCTCAATTTATTGACACTCATTCTATCAACAACATTTTTCTCACATCCACTCATTCTCCTGATATTCTCATTCTTCACTCTCTAGATTTGCAGTGATTAATAATATTATAGTGAAAAATATATGGATAGATACTCAACTTGAATGCCTATGTTTGGTTGGTAAATACCATCTGCCTGAGTTAACTATAAATGTATGCCTATAATATGTATTTGTTGAAAGAGTACTAATGTATGTAATGGACCCAGCTATGTTAGTTTATTTTTGTTTTCATTGAATAATTATATTTTTGTAATTATTGAAGACGGAGGATATCGTAAGATGGAGTAGGAAAAGGAGACGATTCTGGAGAGACCATATGTGGATTGGATGGCTGAAAACAGAATCGCATAATCGTACTATACCATCACGGCATATCCCACAAGTGGGGTATCCAGCAGACCAGCTTCATATAATAAACATGCAAGCTGTCCTCTCCCGTCCAATATTGAAAAAAAAACATTCCGGATGGGTGGCAAACCTCATCGCTGAATTACATATAAAAGCTGCAAAGAAAACACCAGTCGGTTCACGACACCGAGAAAGACCACCAAAAATATGAAAATACAGCTGGTCTTCAGCATCACAAGAAGAATCACTTTCCTAACTAACAGATCGATGATCTACAACACGAAGAAGAAGATGAAGAAGAATTGAAGGCTGTTTAATTTTCTGGTTCATGTTGATTGTAAAAAGGAGTACCTAATCCGTATATTTCATGAATAAATTAATACAAGTAAATAAATAAGCACTTTTTAAGGTTTGTCTCAAATATTGTTAATAGTTTGCTTATCTATACCATCACGGTTTATTGATGAATGAAACTACAATACAGAAGGTGTGTATTGTCAAATACTATATTCATTTCATACTTACTATGTATGTATGTAAGTAGATGCGTATTTATTTGTAGGTACGTAAATCAACGTTCGTGTTACATGGTTGACTGAACAGCAAAATAATCAAATTATTTAAGTACCTACTGGCTTTTAACTTGACTTCACTCGGTGGAAAATCGTCAAACTGTCAAATAAAGACACTCAAGATAGATTAACCACGTGTAGGTATAGCACATTTACCTAATAATAGAGCACGCAAAAACAATTGGATGGATAAGTTGGCTGTTAAAAAGTATGCAAAGATAGGTGTAAATGACACCTAATCCTTTTTGACTACCACACAAGAGAAGCCACGTGATGGTAATAGTAATGTAATAATTAGTTTAACTTATACAAAAAATTATCAAATAAAAACCTAGATAAGTTTTTTACCGTATTCGGTATAGATATATAGTGAGTAACAATCCATTGGATTGGTCTGCAACGATTATGGATTTTCTTTTCCATTCCTCCCTATTTTCAGCTAGTCTCTTTAGTACTACGTAGGTATGTGCCACAGTTCGTCTCCTTCTTTAGTTGGTCCATATACAACAACGTATTTGGTATAAAAAAATACAGGTATATTATGTTAGATGTATTTTTGATAAGTTTATGCAAATATGCGTTCGGCCATGTGGAGCAGATGAATGATATAAGTATAAGAAAAAAGTTTTATTTATCTTTGTATGTGAGAAAGCGCGGAAATGCGACAACCACGTAGTTTGACCATGTAAATCAAAATTCTCAAGAAACGCCGGGTATTGGATTAGAGAAATCAGTTTTCTTGTATGTGAATTTGCATGAATTGCATGAAGGAAGCTAAAGAACTATGTAATGATAGATCTATGTGGCGTTTTGTCCTCTCTGGGTATCCTACTTGGGATACGACATGAGTATATTTTATGAACATTATGTTATCAAGATAATAACATCAATTTTACTCACATTTAGTTATCATATCATAAAATAAAAATTACATATTGTATTTTTATAAAGCATGAATAATTTATTTACGTACTCATTCAATTTTTATAGAAAATTTACTTTTTTTCATTGCCGGTGGCATTAAGACGGGATATTTTAACTTATTCCAAATCTGATTAAGGAAATCACAAAAGGATGGTTGCTTTTGTGTTTTTAATTTAAATGTTTCTCGATTGGAGAATGAGCGAAATTGGACAACATTGTCCATGGACACCGAAAGTTACCACTCCCAACCAAGAGTCAATTCGCAAGGTAGAGTCTCGGCCTCATGAACAAGGGGTCCGGGGTTCGATCCCAGGTGCCGGCTTACTCCCCTTTCACGACACAAGCTTTTAGTAGCTTACTGTGAAAGGTGTATAAGGTTGTATTTGAGTTTATAACAAAACCCAGATATATCTTTTTTTTAAAAAAAAAAAAAAAATTATATTCACTCTTTACATTTTATACATCTGATAGTCAGCAATGAGATTTGCCACCCTTTCTGAATGTCTTAATGATAGACGCCTTGCATGTTTATGGCAAAATATGTTTATTTAAATTTTATTTTATTTTTTATATTGTATGTGTTATAAATACAAAATAAACATACTTTAAGACCTAGAATAAATAACATAAATGGTCCACTGGCTTTCCCACTTGTGGGATATGCCGTGATCGTGCAGTAGTAGTAGTAGTATATTGTATAATCATGTTTTCCCAATAAAAATGTTTAATTAATAAATTTAGATACATACAAACAAACTGCATTATTTCTATGTCGATTGACAATCATGAATGAATTGATAGTAACTACTATTTTCATTATTATGAATTAACAGGTGTACTTATACAAAGGTAATAAAAACTATAATTCAATAGCAAAATAATCATGTTTTCTATTGTCATCAATGAAATAAATTCCGCAGTTTATTTTGACAGTGGGCTCGAATTGCTCGAAATCAAAGCGTGTGGAATAATAATTTTGAACAGGCATATGTTTAGCAATGGTTCATCCAGGGCTCACAGTAAGGAAGTAGGTACCTAAATGTTTTTATTTTTATTTTATTTTTTTGTTTTATTTATTCAGTAAGGATCAGACAGTTGAAACAATTAGTAAGTACAAACATCAAAAGACAACAATGAGCAAACCAATTAAGATCCCTTTCTTACCAATCTAATAAACATAAATTTGAGACTTAAAATGTTAAAACACATAAAAATGTGAAAATGTATAAAATTTAAAAGTGTTAAAAAATGAAAATAAATGTATATAACGAACATATAAGATGACCTCTCCACACCATCAAAAAATACGACATTCAGGACAAAGCATACCACATCATTGCTGAATCAAACCAGCCAAGAGTCAATTCGCAAGCGTTGACACGTCGTTCTTACTTCTTCCCATCAGATTTTGAACAATGTTCCATGGAGTATCCACTCTCTGAATATTAATTAGTATCTATCTTGTTAATACTCTTGTTAATAACTGTCATTAAAAGGACACACAAAAAATACAGAAATGGCTGTGAGACTTATTCTATTACATACACTACATGGATGTATGTAATTCATAACACGACAGTGTAAATATGATGGCAAAAGACGCACTTGTTACATTGCAACATCTTCCAGCCAACCTGTATTGATATGTAGTTATATACTTACAGTAAAGTGGCGAACCTTCTCATCATTATTTGCATTGATAAGACTATTCTCAAAGATTTCATTATATCCAATTTATATACATTATGTACATTGTACAGTGTGCAAATTAAATGTAAATTAAATGTGTAAGATATTTGCATCTGGTTTAAAGTACCGATGAAGTAACAATGAAATTGTATGCAAATCTCTGTTTGTGGCCATTTCTCACACTCGCATTGCTTTGCATACATTCTCCGATAGTAAACGATGTAAAAATATTTAAAAACGTTCACTTATTTGTTTATTGATGATGATGATTTTGGATGATTTTATTTTATATTTGACGCCGTTTAACAGTCCCTAGACCGTCTCAAGGGCGCCAGTGAAGAGTTCAGTTTTTAATTTGCTTCTGAAGCTAGTGACTGTCTGACTATCTCTCAGTAGCACTGGTAGGCGATTCCACATAACCGGTCCAACTACACCAAAGGCCCTCTCATAGAAGTTTAAGCAGAAATATAGAGAGGGGATACATAAATATTGTTTATATATCCCCTCTCTTTCACACACACACACACTCTCTCCCTCCAATCGTATCCCCAATTCCGAGAATCATGATCTCCTCATGGAAAACTCTACGCCATCCTTTTCTTTCAAAGATTGTGAAGCCTCATCATTTACGTGTGTTTATGGAAATCTCATATTATTTAAAAGTCCGTAAAAAATTATAACTTATTCTATTTTTCAGAGTATTTGTGTTAATCGCTAAACTTTCTACATTAACTTGATAGTATAAGCTAAACAATAATGCACATTAACCAAAAATAAGTACTTGGTATAAACGTTCGTAATTTTGCTATAATAGACGTTTTGTATTCGATAGCTGATGGCTTCACACAAGACTATCGGGTTTAAAAGCTAGTAATAAGAATATAATGGGGAACATTGATAAAGACACTGCATGAGAAGAAAGATTAGATTTTAGATAATAATGTTGGTGTACATCACACAGAGTCAACAAGATGCACCTATACCTATATCAAAGACAGTATGTAGGTACCTACTACACTGCATACAATCTTGCGATTCAGTGTTTTGTGTTGAGTCTCTGTAAAACTCCCTATCATAAAATTCAAAGAAACCTATTTGAGTTTTTAGTATGAATTTTAGTTCGGAAATCAAACACATCCTTACAGTAAGCAGTGAGTAATATTCTTATAACGTGAAGATGGAATAGATCAAAATCAAAGGATTAGGTATTGCATTATAATTCAATTCCACATTGGCTTGATTTTAGTAACTACTATTCCAAGACTGAGTTATACACAATGATTGGTCGAAATGGTTGGTTGGAAGACGTTGCTCAACAATAAATCCACCATTTGACATAACACTGTTTTTTTATAATATGTATTTTGAGTGAATATTGTATTATTTCAGTGATGAGATTTGCCACCCATTCTGAATGTCTTATTTTTTTGTTGGCATAGAGAGGACAGTTAGCATGTTTATTATATGCAGCTGGTCTGCTGGCTACCCCACTTGTGTGATATGCTGTGGTGGCATAGTAGTAGTAGTTGTATTATTTTTTCTGTCAATAAAGTTTTGAAACCAAAACACAATTTTCACAATCGCGACACAGAGATAGATGAAAAATCAATAAAAATTGAGTCAATTGATATAATTTTAAAAGCGAAACTGAAGATATCGTTCGGTGGAGCAGAAAGAGAAAACGGTTCTGGAGGGACCATGTGGACCACATGAGTAGCGAAAGATTAGCCCACATCGCCGCGAACGAGACTCCACTAGGACGAAGATTGCCTGGAAGGCCACCTAAAAGATGGAAGGACAGTTGGTCTTCAGCGTCGCAAGAGGAAACAAATTCCGGGCAAACAGGTCAATGGTCAAACAGAAGAAGAAGATATAATTTTCTCATTTCTAACCATTGGAAAGCCAATAAAGTAACAGCATATAATAAATAAACATTTGGATTGTTCTCTTTGTTCCTAAAAGTTGAGAAATTTGGGGGCAGATGGCATTATCTATCTCTGCCGAATTGATATTTATTAAATATAATCAACAATGAGTGACATGGCAATTGTTGTCTTTGCGTCACTCAAAGTTCACAACACACAAAACAGTTTCACAATGTGACACACACATGCAAACAAACAATTAATATCAAACAATCCATGCCAATATTTAATTCTAAAATCTATTTAATTAATCAATAATCATACTTCTTTTAAATGTGTACGATATATGAAGAATGGTCGAGTTCTGTCATACATACATTGGAGCATGATCAAATTGCAAACGTATATTCAATGTTTAAATATGTGTTTTTTTTTAAAAAGAAAAAAAGCTTCTATGAACAGAACATTAAAAAATCCTATCTCCCTTGAAATCTTTTTATCTTAATTTACGCTAATAGTTCCTACCTGTGATAATTCTCACAATACAAAGCATTATTTATGTAGGTACGTACTACTGAATATATGTACCTAAAACTAACTATGTATGAAATTATGAACATACACATTTGAAGGGCTTGGGGCATTAACACTATATGCCACCTTATCCTTATTTTGAGATAATTTAGTTAGAAGTTTATTTTAAATCCTCAAATTATACAAAAAGACGAATTTAAATATTATATGTCCATTAATTTCCATAATAACAATAACTTACTAATTTATAGAAATTGAAAAAAATAATTAAAAAGGTCATATTTTGAGAAAACTGTGGCTTACAATGTTATTGCTGCAAATATTTTTGCGAAAAAAATAATGCATCTAAATTTATTGCAGAACTACACTGTAAGCCACAATCAAAAATTAATTACCATTTCCGACGAAGACTTGATAGATTTTGAAAAGTTTGGCATGCACACATAATTTTCATTATTTTGAGAAACGGATGCACTAAAATAATTGCCACTAGAGTCTGTTAAATCTTGAAGAAACAAAATTATATGCTTGCATTCGTGAGATTCAAGTTGGGCCATTTTAATTTTTATGTGTCTTACAGTGTTTTAATGCCAAAATAATTACAATATAGCCATCAACGAAAAACACAATTTTTGAATAACGTTGTCAATTTTTTAAATTTTTTCCCAGGATTTCGTCATACAATAGAAGCCACTACTTTGTGATGTTTTACATCAAAATCTCATTTTTTAGGTTTTGTGGCTTTCAGTGTTAATGCCCCAAGCCCTTCATTTGTGTATAAAAAGACTTGTGACGTAACAAGCAAGAGCATTATGTTCTTTTACTAACAGTACAGTAGATTCTTTATGTATTACTATTATATGTGGCAGTGGTAGTAGACACAATATAGGCACTTGAGAAAATTACTGGAATAAGATACCTCAGCAGCATCTTCACAAAGACGTAATTTGCCGAGTAAGACAGTTTTATATCGTAAGCTGAATTCACAATCATACCACGCGTATTATTTCAATAAAAAGATAAAGATTATTATACAACTGCATTGAGCAGATGTCACACAGCAGAATTTCTGTGTAAGGTAAAATAGCAAAATTTCAAATGTTTGGAATATTTGCTATTTGTTTATTGTTTAACTGGATTTAACAAAAACAATCAAATTTCTCGACTGGTAAATCATGTTTACTTATGTATACTTATGTATTGTTTCATGTTTACATTCATTGTAAGAGGGGAATTGGATTGCCTTGACCTTAACATTTTAATATCATACCATATTCCAACAAGAGCCACTCGTCAGGTTATGACTTTTCATAGTGACGTGGTTGATACCAACTATTTATATAACTCGCCTCTTCATAGAATGCATAGGTCGGGGAATGTATATGGTTATTTAACAGATATTTTTTCGGATTCCTTATCCAGATACAAACAGAGTTTAACAGAGAATTTTAAATCCACTATTTAGATATAAATTATATTATATAAATGAGATGTACAAATATAGATATATTTTTAGGATGGTAATATGAAAGAACTTTCTTTTATTATAACTTATTCTTTGGATTGTTTCTAAATGCCAACTAAGAGATGTGAAGTTTGTATTTTTATTTTGTTTTGTGATATTTGATGTAAAACGTATATCTTTATTTTAATTTGTAATATTCTTTGTAATGGCATAAGCCGTATATTTAATAATAAATAAATAAGGTATAAAAAAATTATTCCTTCTATGGTTGCTCGGTTGATGGACCTTATATCGTGAAAGTAAGAATGACGGAATTGGTGAAATTAATATAAACATCGCAAATGATCACTTAAGCCAGCCTAGGGCCAACTCGTAACCGTAAGTACGCCTTTTTGTAAGCAATATTTCAGTTTACTTTTAAAACACTAATATCTCATTAGGTAATATATTGGCATCTCTGATTAACCTTAAATTAAAAAAAAAACTAATATAGTATGTAAAATATATGTGAATCTATTTATTCATTATGTTTGTACTCACAGCATCTCTCACGAGTGGTGAAGCAAGTGAAACAATTGAATGTAACGAAAATGTGTGTAATTTTCTCCACGCTATAAAAAATTTGTTGAATTGAAACTTTTAAATATATTTTTCGTGATATTTTACGAAAAGATGCCTGCCTTTCACAGAATCATCGAAACCTTCTTTTCTGTTCCAAAGATTACACAAATAATATTATAAAATACAAAAAAATCACGGAGATCTTTCGATACTAGGTATTGTAAAACATATAATTATCCTCGAGATGAATTTATAACTTTACAGTGCTAATTAAGAATGAAGTTAGTAGTAGTAAAAATGCATTTCTACTTACTATTAATAATAAAATATAATGTTTTTATTATTTATTGTACGTAATACAAACGGGAATTCCTCCTCCCATACTTATCCCCTACCAGCACTCTTCTGCCGTATATTGATGATTTGTAATATGAGATGTTGCAAGCAGGTATTAATACTAGAAAGGTACTATGTATGTATGTGGGGTAGGTCTGTGAGTGTGTATAGGAGTAGTAGTAGTACTGAGTGGTGCAGGAACGTATGAAGTGTGACGCTTCAATGGTTTCAGTTTGTTTCCAAGCACAGCACAATACATTATATACCTATAGTAAGCTATGTTATAAAATAACTACCAGGTTATATACTTTCCAATGTTTAAAGACTTGAAAGTTATTATCTTTGGATTTCCAAATCTCTGTTCAATGAAAGAAATATACAAAATGTATATTTTCCACTATTTATGTATGAGTAAACGGCGCGTTACAAATTGTCCATATATATATATATATATATATATATATATATATATATATATATATATGAGGTGAAGGTTTTACTCCATTTCACTGCGTACAGTCGGGCAGAGACTTGGCTCCTGCCTTTGCATATGGGACGAGACACGGCCCGTCACCGTCACCTCATACTATCTCCTGCGTAAAATCAAGTGATCTTTCATTAATGGAATGCATGTTGCACATGCATTTCCGATGAAAATTTGATCACACAGTCATTCATATATATATATATATATATATATATGTATTAATATAAATAAATATAATTATTTCATAATATTCTATTTTAAATGTTTAAATTTTTTACGTTGTTTATAAATGACATATATTTATAATCTAATAAATTTGACTTTGACTATTTTATATCGATATTTGTTTTATTTGTATATGACATTTTATCTTTTATTATTTTCATTCGTCAAATTTTATCCAATATCTATATAATTAATTATAACTGTTTAATTCTATTACTATCGTTGTTTTGTTCAACTTATTAGGTCCTTACATATGAAATTGGCGTTTCATATGGCAGAAATGAAAACGATTTTTTTTTATGAAACTATTTTTTTATTTAGTCAAAGTATGTACCATGGCTATCTATGCACTTTTGCCATCTCGAAGGTAGTTCATTGATTCCTTTACTAAAAAAAGTGTGTGAGCGAGAATCAATAAAATCTTTGAAGGCCGTTTGGACAGCCTCGTGAGAATTGAATTTTTTTCCTTGCATGAAGTTGTCCAAATTCCGAAAAAAATGGTAATCAGTTGGAGCAAGGTCCGGGGAGTATGGTGGGTGTCGAAGACATTCCAGTCGCAGCTCCCGTAGTTTTGCGGTCGTCAAACGTGCCGTATGTGGTCGAGCGTTGTCCTGAAGCAGCAGTACCAATTCATGCGGTACCCATTTTTCAAGTTTTTTCACTTTTCCAATTTGTTTCAAGTGAATCAAAATGGTTTTATCACTCACACCGAAGCCTGCCGCTAACTCTGACGTGGTTTGCGATGGATCTGCTTCCACAATTGCTTTTAATTCTTCGTTATCAACTTGTGTCTCCGGCCGTCCACGAGGCTTGTTCTGTAGGTCAAAATTTCCAGAACGGAAACGTTGGAACCAATAACGTACCGTATTTTCTTTTGCAGTAGCTTCCCCATACGCATTGTTAATCCTACGAGCCGTTTCTGCAGCACTAGTGCCGAGGTGAAACTCATATTCGTAAATATAGCGATATTTTAAGTTCTCCATATTGTGAACAGAACGATGTGAAAGAAAAACAAATGACGCGATAACAAATAAATTTCGTAATTCGAACACAGAAATACATGGTCTTAAATTTGAAATAAATTTGAATTTGGAATTCCTAGCCGAACGCCACATATTTTGAATCAAAGTTGCCAGTTCGCCAAACGCCAATTTCATATGTAAGGACCTAATACTACAATTTTGTTACGTCTTAATGTTAATTTTTATAAATTTGTACCAATTCACATTTTATCATTTTTTTCTGTTTAATTTTTTTTTTTACTTTGTTATATGTTTACGTGTAAAAGGCTCACGCCGTGTACAAGGGATAAATAAATAAATAATTGTGGAAATCATCGTCACTGTATTTAAAATGTAAAATAAATTATTTTTTTAAGAAAACTTTCCTCTTACAGGGCATTCGAAAACTTACGAAAAAGAGTGGGAGATCTAACTTTTGTCTGATGCTCCACGTAATCAACGTTTCAGTCAAATCATCATAAGAGGTCGCATTACATTTCTAAGCACAAATTCATTCCTGAAAACAAATGGCACGATACGTGAAAAACTTGTCTTATTTACAAACATTTATAACCGCCAAACTTTCTAAGCTCTCTAACGTACCAGAAAACAAAAAAGCACGAATATTTATTCGTAAAACAAAACGTAAACATAAATAAAGCTACTCGCAACACGCAATACGAAAAAGCACATTATTATTATTTTTATTCGTATTCCCAAAACACTTTTACTTCGCCGTATTTATTTAACTCCAAGGTGTTAATGTACTGGGAAAAATGCTTTGTTTTTGCTGAAATAATATAGAATCCATTAAATTAAACTGTCTTATTGGAAAATACTAGTTTTTGTAAGTGTTTTAAATGTCTAGTGGGAGCTTAAAGTGTTTTGTTCTTTTTCTTACATTTTTCAACGAGACAACAAAATAAGGAAAGTGGCCGGTACTAGAATGAACGGTGCATTTCGATCCGTTATTACCAATAGCAAATTGTAGAAAATGGTAAAAATGCTGGTGGACAATTATACCTTTCTAATACCAGCACTTATGTTTGTAATCGAAACTTGGACACTGTTGAAGAAGGAAAAAAGTGGAATTATTGCAGTGAATATGTGAGCGCTGAAAAGAATGGTTGGTAAAGAATTTGGGTTTTAAGAGGCTTAGCAAATGCAAAATAAGAGTTGTGAATAGAATGCGAGTAAATAAATTACGATGGTTTGTACATGTGGAGCAAATGGTTGATGACACGATGAAGAAGAAGGTGCATTTTTTTCTTCTCGGGAGAAATGAGCAGAAACCAACCTCTTTTCTTCTGAAACATATTTGTGCCAATTGAAATCACCACTTCGTTATTAAAATAACGTGTCATCACAAGAACGGTATACTGTGAAAGAGGATCGTCTAAAACGTCGGAAACCTTTAAATAAACACAAGATCATTAGTGCTCATTTTTTTCAACTATCATTAGACATCCTTAAAACATGACTTAGTCAAAACCATCGTCTACTATGTTATACAGAGACTATAGATCTTTGCTCGGAGCATTAATGCACAATTTAAAAAAAAAATAAAAATAAAAAAAAATAAAAATAAAAAAAAAATATCACAGTTAGTTAGTTAGTAAGATACATAGCTTATATAATATACTTATTCACTTGTTACCAAAGTATTTGTATGCAGACGTTTAGCAATATAAGGGCCGATATTTCAATTTACCCTTAGGTTGACCCTTATAAAATTGATAATTTTGTCTTTCAAATTCAATAAAACGTGGTTTAGGACATCTTTCTTTGCAACAAAATTTAAGGGACAGATAGAGTGACCCGTAGTGACATAAAGTGTCATTATTTATGGCTCGGAACAGTTTCATAAATTTTAGAAATTTATTCTGATTGTGTTGACACTAACTTTTATTTCCAAAATAGCCTACTTGTATTTATTTGCGTTATTTTAATGTTTTTTTTTTTCAAAATTTACCTATTGTACCCATTTGACTTCTATTATTTGACATTATTTTTTGACTGTTAATTATTACTTAATTTTTTAAAGTTTATTAAAAAAAAAGATTTATTATTTTGTGAAAATTGTGCCTGTTTATGTGGTGTTGTCTATTGAATGTTTCGTCAAAATAATAATAAGTAGACATTTTTTTCCAAAATGCGCCATTTTGTGGGCAAACTGCCGCAAGGACCCATTCAAGAATCATAACACCTCCTGAACAATAGGATCTGCCATGAACACCTCCATACTCTCCAGAGTTCACAAATCATAATCAAAATGTAAAAGACTCACACCCTATATTGACCTAAATCGTCCTATTTTTTTTAAAATTTTATATTGCAAAAAGAATACATAAATAAATAAAATTATATAAAATAAATAAATAATTTCGAAAATGAAATGTATCGCTTTAAATTGATAAAACTTAAAGTAATAGATATCACTGTATCCTGTCCCTTACATTGTGGTGTAAAATATTGAAGTTTATTGGAACATAACATTAAAAAAGTTTCTTTAGTAGATTTTTTAGATAAAAATTTATTAATGGAAAATATTATTCTATTGTTATTTTATTTAATTAACAGAATTAGTTTATTTGATCTAATCAACGGATTTATTTTTGTACGATGTGTGTTTTTCCTTTTTTAAGTTTTATGGATTAGTTTAAGTTATTTTTTGATATAAAATGATTTCTTTTTTATTTACTTTTTGTATTGTTTTGTAATATTGTTACAATGTAACTCACTTCAAAACACGATAGTTTTTCTTTTTAAATTAAGTAGGTATTTTATTTATAAATGCACTTATTAAAAAAAATGTGTAAAAAATGTTAAAATGAAATATAAAAAAACTGTATCAAGAACTTAGGATATGAGTGGCGCAAAAAGCATATTGAAATATTGGCCCTAAGACTAGGTCATGAAAAAAGACAATACGAGTACCTACGCAACGAGAAACGCTGTACAATATGCAACATACATCATCGTATCGCACATCAGTATTATATGTACTTGAACCAACTGCACAAAACATCACAGAAATATTATTATCTTCCATCTACGTACATACAAAGTGCAACGTCTCTTCATTCATCATTCATTATTAGTGATGTAACGGCTTAACTTTTTATCGGATACCGGATGATTAATATCCGTTAAAATCTTACAACGGATAATTGGATATTCAGTCACTGCTGTGACCTACTTAGTTTAGCCCTTTCGGGACCGTAAGATTTCTACAAATAATTTTTAAATATTTAATATGTTTTACTGTCAGAATGAAATAATTAAAACTAAAAATTACATTAAAGTAACATTAATCACTTTACAAAAAATATATCCAAAAATATTATTCTTGGTCTATAAAAGGACTTATTACACAATTTGTTTTATTTAAAATAAAGTGAGATTTGTAATTAGTTCATTATTAATAACACAAACAAATTAAAAAATACTTTTAAATAAATAATTAAGAAAATGAAGAATCAAAAACAGACAGCTCTCTAACTGGTTTCCTTGGATGACTTGGGTGGCTTGGATGTTCGAGGAAGTGCACAATCTTGTTATGTATAATATCTTTGGGCCAGAATGGCAAATGCACTAAATGCAAGTTTTACGTGAAAACTTGAATTCCTAATAGGTTTTTCAAATAAAGGTGAAAAAAAAAATAGGGAAATGGGTTGCAAACCTCATCGCTGAATGCATTATGTCAATTGTCTTATGTTTTTTACAGGGCACTTGAAAACTTATGTAAAAGTGTGAGAAACCATTTCTTTGACGGGCGCTCCAAGGTGATTTTATAAAAGTTTTCAAATTCTAGAAGTACCTATTCGGATAATAAAAACAATTCGGATTATCACCGGGACCCAAACATCTCTAATCATTGTATCACGCCATACTCGTAATAACATTACATCCGTTTCCCGGCAAGACGTCTTATTATATAAATTTATTAATATATTATATTTATTTTATCAAAAGGAAATCAATTAAAGATATATGTACGAACGTCTTGAGGTGGAGATGATTGTAATTATTGCTGTATTTAGTTATGAATAATTAGGCCGGTATGAAAAATTGCAACATTAAAATAGTACACAGTGAATGATGAGTTGATTATTATCGGAAGAAAATTATTTGTTTACTGTCATTTGGTCAGATAGATTTTTGTTCGTTTGTTGAAGATGACCTCTAGGTCTTATAAACATTCTAATTCAAAAACGTTTTATTTTATTATTTATTTATTTAAATAATTCAAGAGTTTTTGTGTTTACGCTGTGGAAATCCATTTTTAATTTTATTTAATAAAATATAAAAATATATTATAGAGCACTGTTTAATCTCCACTTTGTTAGGTTAGATACCGAACGTTTTCGCCTATACTTGTAGGCATCTTCAGGGAACGCAGTGGAGATTAAACAGTGCTCAATAATATGTATATTTTTATATTTTATTTAAAAGATATATCTGGGTTTTGTAACAAACCCAAATACAACCTTATACACCTTTCACAGTAAGCTAAAAGCTTGTGTCGTGAAAGGGGAGTTTGCCGGTACCTGGGATCGAACCGCAGACCCCCTGTTCACGAGGCTGAGACTCTACCTCCAGGCTACCGACGAACTCGAACCAATGTACAGTGAAAAATAAAATAGAATAAATAATTTTATTAAAAAAAAAATTAAAAAAAAATAAAATAAAAAAATTTCAAATCAATACAAAGTATTTTAAACATATCCGTCAAACCATTCAATGCACAGATGACGAATTTATCGCTAGAATGCGATATCTTCCAACTAACCCGGTTTTATGGTTTCATGTTGGTGCTTGTGATTTTTGACTCATAAAATTACATTATTCACTGTGTCGGTGTTGAGGTAGTAGAATTTCATAGTTATGTAAAATGATTTCGGACACAGCATATCTTATTTGAATGCCTAACATTTTCCGATCATGTAGCATACAAACTCTGTTTCTCATAGAAATAGTTTATCTCTTGTTTTGTATTTTCAAATAAATATTCTTTAGGAACTATTATTATTGTGTTAAATATCCATGAGACCACAAAGATTGTAGCCCATACATAGTTAGAAAATTAACAATGAACTTGTTAAAGATCAATCATTAGACCTAACAATTTATAATAACAAATTATCATTATTCACACCAAATAAATAATAACATTGAAACTCTCAACAGAAACTCTTTTTAAACTTACAACATTCTAGTCCAAGACTTGTCTCCGACGAAAAGGCGTCATATGCAGATAGAATATTTGTGTACTAATATTTCTACTAATATAATGATATACCATCAGGCGATATACCACAAAAAGGGTGCCCAGCAGACCAGCTGGATGTAATTACCATACAAGCTGTCCTCTCCATGCCAACAAATAAAAATATTCAAGATGGGTGACAAATCTCATTAAAATATTTCGTTAAGATTCGTTAATTTTTTCCTAAAATAAGCATATACAATCAAACACAGTTCAAATATCCATTGGCCAATCTTCTTCTTCTTCTTCTTCTTATGGAGCCCTTGCTTCATAAGGTCGTGCACGTGGACGGAGCCTATATGCGGCAGTGAGTGCCCCCCGTGGGTCTTGAACCAATTCTGACCAGCTCTTTTGTATCCTCGGGCTTTAGTCGTCTGTGGAGAAGGTTGAACTCTATGTGCTTTAACCACGTTTTTCTCGGAGCACTTCTTTTGTTGATAAAAAGATTATAGAGAAGATGCGAAACAATGGTGTCTGCATAACGAAAAATAAAAGTGTGTATTTAAAATGTATTTATTTTTTCAAACAACTGCATTCTACTGAAAAAAGGGAGACATATTCTTTCCCGGGTGCTCCACAGAACATAATTAAACTAAAAAATTACATCCAAATCTAGTATTGCGAAAAGGGCCTTTGTAGTAATAATATTATTATTTAAGTTGCACAAATGTGGGAATTTTCAAATTATTAAGCGTAATAAGCTATACCTAATCACATAATATTTAGTACAATACATATAATAGTTATAATAGGTATAAACATAATAATGTATTAAGTATATTATTATTGTGTATAGAACGTAGTTAGGAACAACTCTATCATACAAATAATAGCTAACCAAATCTGCAAACAGACTTCGATTTGCGAATTGACATTACATCATGCATGGTTCAGTCTTAATTTGAAGTAACATAAACAAATGTATTCATTTATAAATATTTTTAGTACATTGATCACAAATACATATAATTTTATAGAGACATTCAAGTTAAGTACAATGTATATATATTATGTAAAGAGGACGAGTTTATCGCAAAGGCGCGATCTTTTCCAAGAAACACAAAATTTAACTTGATTATTTTCTTGTAGCATAAATATACCAAAAGGTACCTATAGCATTTACACATTAAAGTTAATAACTAAGCAGCAAAAGTGACAATACTTCACTGTATAAGAGGCATATTTTAATAAAAATAAACATTATAATTAATGGATTTTTTTTTCTTGTGCTCTAATATATTGTAAATAACGGTTGTTGATCGCATAGTATTAATCTCCTTGCTTGTTCAGGCGCGCATGCGCACCTGTATTCTCTGCTTTGGGTGTTTTTTCATGCATATTAATTCAGTGTTTTGTTTTGTTATACTGTTTTTTTTTTGTTAATTCCAACTTTTATTATAAATGACAACCTTGCGGACTTAGTGTAATACAGCATGTTGTAAAATTATGTACTTACCCATGCAAGTTGAGTGAGATAATGCATTGTTTATTTTTTTATAAGTTGTTAATAATTTCAATTTCGAAATGAAATAATTGAGAAATTTCGTGAAAAAAACCCAGCAGAATCAATTTTAAAAAGAGGATATAAAAATATTTTTTTTTTTTTTTTACATATATTTATTTTTTTATTTATTTAAGCACATTCACGGCTTTCGCCTTTTACATGTTAACAGCACAAAATAAATATAACAACAACAAGCAAATTCAAAGTCATAAAAAATAATAATCATAATAAAAGTAGAGATAATAATTAAAATAACAAAATATAATGTTGAGATGTCAGTTCATAAAAGTAATAATTTAATTTATATGTAACGTCAAAATATGTACAAACACACACAAATAGATACAATATCAATGTCTTTAAATAACAAGTAATAAAAATAAAATTTTGAATTAAAAAAATCAATTAGATCAGGAATAAAAAAAAATAAGAATTAAGAATTCAATAATTTTGAAATAAAAAAGTTCAGACGACAACTAACAGAAAATATATCTTGAGTTAAAAAAAAAACTTAGATGAAAATGATTCATACAAATCAATGCATTATATTATTTTGCATTATAAAACTAGAGATATTTAAGATATGGGAGAGAAAAATAATGAATAAATTAATAAATTATTGTTCGATTTGATCATTTAAATTTAAATAATTGCACAGTATACGAACTTAGTCACGAAAGTACATAAAGCGATGGCACGTAATACGAGAACGGATTGTGTTTGGTTGTTGTTGCTATTATCATAATATGAATGATGTTGCACGCAATATTATGACAAAGCATCAGAGTACAATTGTACCACTAAGTAGGTATATTTGTTAAAATAATTATTGTCAAAGTGTGACAAATGAGATGAGTAGATAAATAATATAAATATTATACCTGTTTATGTTTCCACAAACTCAGTTTTATGAGATTTCAAAAAGATTGTCGCTTCTATGGTTTGCATAAAGCGTTTCTCGATTGGTGACCCTTATAATATCGTGCCAGTGATAATGGTGGAATTGGTGAACGTTGCCATAGACACCGAAAGCGATTACTTAAACCAGTCTAGAGCCAGTTTGTATGCGTTGAGACGCGTTTCCCACTTCTTCTGATTACATTTTGCACAATATTTACATTGTGTAAACACGGTTCTTCAATCGAGATATCTGATTGGTTAAACTCAGTTTTGTTGAAAAGCGCTATGTATATGGAAATAAAATAAAATTGAAGTAATATATAGGATAAATACTTCAACAAAAGTTGAAATAACTTTAAGTGCGTTATGTATAAGGAAGGTTATGATTGTTAAAATATTACTGCTTCTACTTCTATGTAACTTCTTTACCGTCACGGCATATCCCACAAGTGCGTTAGCCAGCAGACGAACCAAATGTGATAGTAAACATGCAATCTGTGCTCTAAAATTAAGACATTCATGAAGGGTGGCAAAGACCATTGCTAAATTTAAGATTTAAAATGTCTTTATGTTTACGAGCGTGTTCCTTTTTCCGGACACTCGAAAACTTACGAAAAAGAGTGAAAAATCTTTTCTTTGCCGGATCTGGATCTGGTAAGAACCTTCAAGTTTTGAGTTTAAACTTTAGTGTCTTTATCATTAAGGTATCTCTCTATTACGATAGATAATGGACTTATTGCATTTAACGAAGCGTCCTTTAATGTTTTCTTTGTGCCATCAAGAAATAATACTTAAAAGATTGGTTACAAATAAATAACAATTTTTATTTCATGGTAGGTAAAGGTACCTTTATCAAGTGAATGATTTTTTAAATACATACATATGTAAATAACATGAAAAATAGAGAATTCAGAAGACTGGGATATCAGCAAGTAGGTATAAATTTTCTAGTCAAAAGATTAAAATGTCTTATTTTATAATTATTATTATAATCTTAAAAATGTCGCCCCGCTCTGAGACCATAGCAGTTTTTGGTCAAAGCGATCTCAGTAGAAAAAAAAACACAAAATTAACGAAAAAGGAAGATAGCAAAAAAAACCCAGAAGAGACATCGTCAAAAAGAAACAACAGAACGAAAGAAGAGTCTCTATCCAGGCGATAAAATTATGTTATTTATTTATTTATTTCCGGCTAATTAGCCTTTTACACAATATTTTACATAGGTACAATACCTTAAGAAAACCTAGGTAACAAACACATATTACAAACATACATCTATCATTACAATTTTAAAATAAAACAACAGAAGGCAACCAAAATAAAATAATATCAATAGATAAAATTAACAAACAAAAAATTATTGTTGAAAACCAACAATATTTTTTTAACCCTTATGTATTGTTATATGTGATGTTTTGCAAACACATGCTTTTTACAGAATGAGAAATAGAAATACATAAAGTCTAATATTTATATGATTTTCAAATGGAATAATATGTTGCTTGGTAGGCATTGGAATTGAATTATTTTAATGAAAATAAAATTTTCATATTTGCTTACTAGACGGTATGGGTACAATGATAATAATATTTTTATGATATCGATACGTTAATCGAAAAACTATCCGAGCGTGTGATTAAAAAAATATTTCCGTAGATCCTACATACAAATTTCATAGAATTGTGTTTTTTTTATTAAAAGTACCATTGTAAATGGAATAAAATCTTCTGTGTTAAAATTACACAAAAACGATCCAAACCCTTTTTTTATTTCATTTTATTCAGTTATTTATGAAATTATAAATGAAATAAATATAGATACAAAATAAATAATCAGTTCCACGTTCCTACTAGGTCCACTAGACAGTCGTTATTATTTCATGAGTACAACGCTAGAAACAATTATATGTATCATTCACCCATGGTTCGGGTTCATAGACTGGGAGACTGCACTGACATTGCTGCCGACAGTTTCCAAAAATATAAATCTGACGTAATTAACTATTATTTCCATATGTAAACTAACAACGGGCAATCGAAGGTCGCTTCACATAATACTAGATATATTTCCAATGACTGCATCAATTTGTACTTGTATTACTGTTTTTTGTGTTTTTTTTAACCTACTTGACAATTAATCAATTGAATATCATTTCAAGATTTTAATTTTTTCTTAATCATCTGTCCATTGCTTATTAATATTATTATCAATTTTTTTTTTACGCGGCGGCAGAATTGCCATCCACACTTCTCAGCATTATACAACCAGATAAGTCTCCATATGATCAGTCATGATCACACAAAAACTTAACAGTCTAATGCTGGGAAAAATTCACCTATCCAGATATACAGGATATCAAAGGATTAGGCTCAAAACGCGGGATCAAAATACCAGCATTGTGCCTGAAATATCTGTGTTCAGAAACCTTTTTACAATATTACAAGTGTTTATTATAATAGATTTTTGAATTAATATTATTATAATTATTATTATTTCGAATTTTATACATTATTTCTTAATCTATTTATATGTTTAATTTGTATGTTGTTTATTAATGATTCTATTTTTTTGACATCTAATCCAACGAATTTGACAATTATCATCTTGAACTATTTTTATTGGATATTTATTTTAATTTGTATATTTCATTCTGTCTTTTAATGTTTGCATTAATCAAATTTTGTCCAGTCTCTGCATAATTTAATTTAATTGTTTTATTCTATTACTATTGCTGTTTTGTTCTAATTAGGTACTACTATTTTTGTTACATCTTAATGTTTATTTTTATAAATTTGTACCAATTCATTTTTTATCAGTTTTTATTGTTGTTGTCTGTCAAATTGTTTTTTTCTACCTTGTTATATGTTTAACGTGTAAAAGGCTCACGCCGTGTACAAGTGATAAAAATAAAATAAAATAATCTAGCTTAAATCAAACCTTTAAACAGATAAAAATAAAACTTATACCTACATAAAATTATACAAATAGATACACCAGTGTACCTAGGCAAATTGCATTTAGCGATCGACTGGCTATGTCACTTATGCGATATGCCAACAAATATTTAATACATTCAGAATGAGTGGCGTACCTCATCGCTGAATTTATTATGTAAATTTATTTCTTTTTCGAATACCTGCCTCTTACAAAACACTCGAAAACTTAAGGAAAAGAGTGGGATACCAATTCATTGCCGGGTGCTGCACGTAAATTTTTCTACTAAAGCAAACGAATATAAGCATGCTTTTTATTTATTTATTTTATTCTTCACTGTACATTGGTTACAATATTTCAAACCAATACAAAATTCAATGTACAGAGAGGGAATTTATTAATTAATTTATTTTATTGTTCTTGAACATCATCATTCACATAACAAAATCAACAAATCAGTTTACATCAAAAAAGTGATTATACGCAGTGGCGATATTATCACTTTATAGTGATTTCTTCCATCTAACAACGTCACATTAACACTAAACGCAAAAAAAAACGAAAACATGATTTATCGCTGGAATGCGATGTCTTCCCACTTATCTGATTACAGGATTCAGCCGTGAATGTAATAAGTAAATTATAAATAACGTTAAGTTAATAAATAAATTATCTACAGATTTGCACAATATTTTATGATCTTAATTCTTACAAAAGATCGGTTCAATTCTGGGAGTTAACTGTAGGTATATAAAACAATAGATGAATACAGTAAATACCTAATAATATGGCTTGAAGAAACTCTGCTAAGAATAATAATAATATGTAATTCTACATACGAAACTAACAGTAAACGATTAATTCATCATGTGATGATGGTTACGATAACTTGTAAAAGGGGGTATTAGTGTAACATACTATTGCAACTACTAGACTAATACAGTCATGTTTCGTTTACCGATTTAATTCGTCTTTTTCCGTTTCATCTGAAAAATTAACAGTGGCGTTGCAAAATATTTTACATTCCAGAAAAATATGGTAATAAATCTCTATTGACCACACAATTAATACAGTGCATCTAAAACAATGCATCAACAATGAGCAGTCAAAGTGTGGGTTTGATGAAATACAACATCTTCCAGTCAACCCTCATTGTTATAAATAAACATGCATACATACCAAAAACTAACTAAGAATAACGTAAGGTGAAAACGGCTCAGTCTACCTTGGTACGGGCTCATGCCCAGTTAGGTAAATTTTTTTTGTGACTTATCTTTTGAATACTGTTTTATAAATGAAAATAAATAAATAAATAAATGTTACAAAGTATCAATCAGGCTCATCATCTTCGACTTTAGGTTAGCCTGATGATGAGCCTGAGTTCTCTCTCTCTCTCTCTCTCTCTCTCTCTCTCTCTCTCTCTCTCTCTCTCTTGCACTCCCTTTTATTAGTATTTTCTAGTTTTATATACAAATATAATATTGTATGCGTTGTATGTATTAAGTGTCTTATACATTAAATTTGTATAAACACTGTAATTAGCATTATTTGTTGTTACTATGATTAAAGTTGCTAATGTGTTTTATTTGTTTTGAAAACATATGTTTACTTATTGAATAATTCACAAAGTGAGCGCGTAGTTATGTATGTAGAACGCTCCTTGGGATGAAACGTCACTGGTTTATTCATTTGGTACTTACTTTACTTTTCGTATGGCGAGTCTTGGGCAGTATTCTTCACCACTTGTGGTTGCGTCTCAGTCATGTTTCATAGTCTCAGGTCCAGCTGCTGCAGCCAGTTGGTAACCGAGATTTCAAAATTAAAATTTTAAGGTAATAATTACGCATTTTTGGATAAAAATACGAATTATTTTCTCTAAAACGTGGTACGCCCTATCTTAACTCACTAAATTATGTTAAAACACGTATAGCAGACAATGTTTTCGGTTTACTAAAAAACATTGCTTTATGACAATAATATATATACATCTTTTGTACAACAGTGTTATAAGTGTTATATTATCATGTAAATGATATAATTTGAATAAATTGAACAATATGCCTTGGCTAGTATTATTATACTTTTAACCGTTAGTACCTGCATACATATTTTTCTTACTACTAAAAAATATGTTTGTGTGACCCTTTTGGGTCGTAAAATACTATCTTTTGATATATAAAATGCGCTGTACACATACAAGATATTAATTAAAAATTTCTGCAAATTCTTACATATTATTTTATGTCTGATATCGAGGATGGCTTGTGCTCTCGTTGCACGAGTATTTTGTACTGCTATTACAATTATTACTACTAGCATGCGAGTTTCCTATCAATCTACTTGTATGTAACTAGTGTCGTATGCGAGTTGTTGGAACTAAATGGAGACCCCTGACCTGCCGCAAAGCAGTAATAGTATTGAAACAAATCATAAAAAGGGTAAATGCTGATAATATTGACTAGCATAGTTTGTTCAAATGTTTTCATACAAATCAATTGCATTACGAGATCTTGAATTACTTTCTAAGCGTAAACTCGTTGTATCATTATATATTATAATCACTATCAAAGATATAAAACTTTCATTAAGTACTTCCAAAGTAACCTAGGCTAACATGTAGGTTTGACGAAAGCTCTTGAAGGCTCGCGTATTTAAAGACACTGCAGTAGTACTAAATGTGAATGTTTTATTTTTAATAATTTCACTAATGTAGCTTCCACCAGGTAAATACTATGTATAGACAATTCACACTGATCAAGAAATTAAGATATGAATCTTGCATTATGAATACTAATATTGATGTACACAAAATACATTATAAATAATGCACTGAACACATTATATACACGTATCAACTAGATCCAGAACAATTTGAAAATATCGATTTTATTAAAAAAAAATGCTCTTTTTTATTCAATTGTTTTCAGTCAATGTATTGTAAAGAATAAATAAATAAATTATATGAGTCTTATTACTCTTTTTCAATGAAACATTACAGATAATTAGATGAATAGAGTTCATGAATTTTCTCGCTAAGCTCGTTAACAAAAATTCAATTGAAATGTAACAGTCGGTAATATGTGCATTTACCTCAATTTGACTTTGTTCTATGGTACGGTATTAATACAACAACAATTGCATAGTGCATAGAAAATAACGCACAAGTGCATTTTAACTGGGTCATAATATTATTATCAACGACATCATCATAATACTGTATTAACGAATGGGATGTGAAACTCAAAGAGATTAACATCACAATTTTTCTTGTGAAAACGAAAGAGTGCGGAAATATCGTACCGTCTTCTTCTCTTTTAGTCGTAATTTCATAATTCTTTTTTTTTATTTTTTTTCTTTTTGGTTGACACATTTTGTTTGGTTATGATTATCTTCTTCTTGGCACTGTCCCAACTTATTGCCGCTGAAGGCTGTTGGGGTCGGCTCTTCTCGTTCTGAGGTTGTCAACTCTTCTGTTTCATATATCATCTTCATCCAGGCCATTTCTCCGCAGAATTCTATTGCATTGTGTCATCCAGGTATTCTTTGGTCTCCCTCTTGATGGATGTCGAGTGAGATTTATTGATGTGGCTTTGTTTACAGTGTGTTCCGGTGGTCTGCGTCTTAGTTGCCTCTCTTCTAGTTTGTTATTTATGTTGGTTATGATTATAAACTATTATTTAACATCGCGTAAAAGCATTTAGTATTGAATTTTTTCAAAAACTTTGAGATGTGGCACCTATTATTCATTTATTTATTTCAACAACATACGGCTTAAAGCCATCAACAAAATATTTAACAATAAAAATAATGTAAGAATATTATACAGAATAGATACTCTATCTATCGTAAGTACAAAATTATAAACGGATTTACAAAAATACAAAAGTCATGACAAATTTTGACATTAGTAAATCACAGATGAAGACCACAAACAATATTCATAAGATGACTTTGAATAATATCACATAGACAAATAATGTGTTTACATCTTTTTTATATTAGTGCAATCACACTGGACAGCAAAATATAAACTGTGGTGTGGTATTATTTTTGCTAGACTGTTTATATTAAGTCACTAAAGAAGCATTTAAATATTTCTACAAAACGTTTACGTACCCCGCGTTGTCTCCGGTAAATAATAGCCCCCCCCTCACTCTTTTCTGCAAGTTTTTGAGTGTTCTGTAAAACGCGGGTATTCGTAAAACCTCACCTATAAGACAATTATAAATTACATCTAAATACAATTCAGAAATGAGGGATGATACCAGCCCTACATGTATTTTTTTATTGACATGGAGAGGACAATCTGTATGTTTAATTCACGAAGTTGATCTTCTGTCCATTTCACTTACATATAAAATATGCCGTGACGGTGTAGTAGTAGAATCAATTGAAGTTTTTCTAATACAATTTTCTATAGTTGGCATGTAAACCGACCTACATAATATTTACCAAGTCAAATATTTATTAAATTATAATAGTGAAATTTTGGTTATTCTACTTTTGTTTACCCACATAACACAACATAATGATATTGGAAAACAATTACAGGCTTGATTTCTACATTTTTATTCAATAAACCAACCCTTCTTTATATACACTTAATTCTTTTATGAGGTCTCGATGGTCGACGCAAATCGCCAACCACAATCGTCGCTCTTTTCGTCTACTCTCGTCACCTGTTCAACCAGAAGCAAGATGTCTGGTTGTTTGATCATTTCAATGAGTTTCCATTTTAAAGATGTGAGCGAACGAATGATTTTCTTTTTTTGATCATATTGTTCCATTTGGAAATATAGAAGTGGCAATTTAAAGAAAAAAATTAATCAACCAATATAAAAACACGTTAATTCCAAAACATTAATGTTGTTGACCGAAGGTACTTGTTGGAAGTCCATTTCAAGATAATTGAAAAAAAAACACAATATTATGTTGTTAACTTCCAAATGACTTTTATTAACTTCGCATACTAGTATTCGGAGACGACTCTCGACTTCATCATCAGGCGATTAGTAAAAAGTTAATTCCACTTCCACTAAACTGTGTTTGTGGATCAACTTTCTCTCTCATAATGAAACAAGTAAATATAAGCTTGAAAAAATAATTGAAAAGTTATTCGGTTTTTTCCTAATCTATAATAGGTATTAACGTTATAATAGCCTTTTCATAATAATCGCTTTTCAACGCACAAAGAGGGATGTCCGGGCTGTCAAAACTCTTGTAGACAAAAGAACAGTCAAATTACATATAGTACCTACAACAATTTTTTTACTAACTGTTTCCATACATTTTATCCGTTGAAGAATACGGGATTATGGGAAAACTGGAGAGCTATGATAAAGCAAGTAACTAGTAAAAAGAAAAAACTGACAGGTCACAACCTTAAACCTTAAAGAAATCGACTCAAAATTAAAGGAGACCAACCATCCACCCGGATAGCTCAGAAGTCTGGGGACTTCCATTTATCCGATCAAATTTCTACACTTACAAATTTGTCCACACAAGAGGTTCCATGATGGGCAGCCTCAAGGACTGGCCGGCCAAAACCCCCCAAATGCAAAATATTTTAACTACACTCCTTCGATGTCCCTCAAGCCGAAAGAAGCATAAATGCTAATCGATTCAAAAGAAGATACATAGTTGTAAAGAGGCGTTCGAAGTTTATTTATCAAATAAAGAAGAAAAAGATACTTTATTTCGTTAGGTCGGCCAGCGTTAAATTTGTGCTGAATTATTTCCACGTTCAACTTTGAATTTCAATTTGAACAGCGACAATAGTCGACCGTGAATCTAAATGCCTTATGTATGTTTGTTCCTACTTGTACTAGTGGCAGACAGCAGCAAAACGAAAACAAGACAGAATAATGTATCTGACATCTTATTATTATTATTATTACAACTCGCTGGCGTTGTTGTTCTGTTTACGGCGTACTGTCGAATTAACGAGAGTTTTATCAAAAAATATTACAAAAATTAATTTTATTTCAGAGATGTTTTGGGTATTTATCCTACTTTTTCTACTTAAATTTAAATAACCAGTTCTATGTTTTGTTAATTTTTATAAAAAATCTAAATTCATACATAATCTTGTTATTGTATTTACTTCCTTAGTAATTTTGAAAGTAAACTACAAAATCTTCTAAATAAGCAGCACCCTGTAAAGAATTGATCTCCCACTTTTTTTCTGTAAGATTTTGAGTGTCCTATAAAATGCGGGTGATCAAAAAATAAAAACATTTAATCTCAAATTCATCGATGAGGTTTGCCACCCGTCCCTAATTTTTTTATCGGCACAGAGAAGATGGCATATTTGTTTATTGCATGCAACTGTTCTGCTGTCTACCCCACTTGTGGGATATGCCGTGATGGTGTAGTAATAGTAATAAATATTTTCTAACCGTGTGAATTTTATTAAATAAAATTCTACATGTTCCTCTGTAAGGGCACAATAGTAACAAGAGGGTTGAAAATCATTACATCTCATTTTTTGGTAAACATATATATTGAATGTGTCAAATACATAGGAAAAAGTATTCCTATTTGAAATATTCAATACAAAGTATAGTCATCAATTACATAGAAGCATGCTCTGTAATTGAGTTAATGTCGGTACATTTGATCCTGTAGGTTATATATATATATGAATGTTTGTAGGAAGTCGACTAATGTCTAGTGTGGTCTGAAAATGACGCTACAGTAACCAACAATTTCCACGAAGTGCAACAACAGCATGCACTTTCCTCAAGTTACATTGGATACCTTGTACAGAATAATGACAAGTAATTATTAGAGAAGTCTAATACTGTAAATAGTACCTTAACATCGAAATAAGAAAGAAAACTAGAAAAAAATACATAGATAAAATAGAAAATATTTTATGTGTTATATAATTATTATTTTTCTTTACTTTTCGGGTCCGGATTTTAGACTATGCCACTCCAATATGCAGCGACGTATATCGCATGTCATTTGCCATCATCAGGTCATTCTCATTACATGCATTCCGCATCAGCAGTCATTGCAATAAGATAATTTGATGGAATTTTCCCAAATTCGTATTAATACCATCCACAATTTCAACCACATAACTGATCAAACAAAATACCTTAAAATTATACATAATTGAAAATTCACACGATCGAATAGGTAGGTACTTAGGTCCAAACTAAACTAAGAAATGAATCTTGTAATATGGGTACTAACGCGACGATACATATTTATTACAATGCACTTAACAAATATACATGTAACATCTAGACCTAGAACAATTTGAAAGAGGTCATTCTTCATTTTAACCTGGTCTTGAATGGAATCCGGGACCTGATAACTCAAATGCAGAAGCGTTACCTCCACGCAAAACTGGTCGTCATTGTTCCTTAATTATTTTTTTTATATATTCGATTCTATTCGAGAGTGGACCGGGATGAGAGGTGTGGAGGAGCTGTTTCGTGTTGTCCAAAACAGGAAGGATTTCTTCCAGGTGATTGTCAACGTCGGCGGGATCTGACGTCTATTTGAAAAAAGATTCTGACAACAAAAATAACTTGATATAATGAAAACAAAATTGTTTTTAGGTTTTACTATGATAGTTTTGACAATGACCTCATAGGTCGAAACCTGGTAACTTATTTAACAAATAAATCATAGTAAAACCTAAAAACAATTTTGTTTTCATTATATCAATATAATGGAGTTTTACAAAATCAACGTCGACTCAATCAATAACAAAAATAACTTTATCCACCTTTCACAGTGAGCTCAAATCTAGTGTTGTGAAAGAGGAGTTTGCTGGCACCTGGGATCTAACCTCATGAGGATTTGAATCTACCTCAAGGCTACCGACGAAGTCATTGGTTCTTTCCTTTCTTAATTATAATTATAATATATATAATCAACTATTCCCTAATTCCACATCAATGATCCGTCAAAATATAGCGTAAACATTATCCAAATAAATCTTGATGATTTTTATCAAAACCTTAATTTCATCGATTTTTAAAGTAAATCGATGTTTCATAATACAAAATGTACATCGTAAAGTAATGACATTCAACCTGTAGCTATTGTATTTAATAAACTTAATGAATATATAATTAAATTAATTGAACATTTAGTCAACTTTGTTCGTGTACATTGTTGAAAACTGCGATAAAATCTAATTCTGGGATATATAGTAAGTATACATGTGTTTATTTATTTATTTATTCATTCTCTGTACATTGGTCATAATACAAACAATGTTATAGAGAAATGCATTCAAATAAATTAAAAACAATCACTATACAGTCAACTTGTTTATCACGAACTCCCGATCATTTCCAACTAACCTAAAGTTCATTCTACGTATTTTAAAAATAATAACGATAATATATTGGATATTATTTTATATAATTAAAATAAGTTTAAAAAAGTGTTCTTCTATAGGTTAGACAAGCAGGTCATAAGCTATTGATCGGATTAATAATGATCCAAAGATGTCGAAAGACGTCTCTCTCGTAATTGTTTGGTTGGCAAAATTTAAGCTAAAATATTATTATCTGATATATTGAGAGATATTGTGGTGTTACCAGATTTGTATGAATATCGAATAATTATATTGTTTTATGACAACGATATCAGAGCGCAAGGAATGTCGTGGAAAGAGGTGACGCAATTGGCACAGAGACGCTCTGAATGGAGGAGGCTGGTTTCTGCCCTGTGCTCCCGAGAGGAGCGTTGAGGGCGATGACGATGATGATGATATTGATTTGTTGAATAAATTTATTGCAACAAATATTTCGTTCTGCTATAGATTAAACAACGCGAGAGTGACGTCTTTCGACTTCTTAGGTCATTGTCAATCTCATCTATTAACTCACGCGTTGCTTAGAGCCAATATTATAAAAGCCCGTTAGCTCAAGTTATTTTAATATGGTCCAAAATTTTATATAACTACTCGTTTATCAGCATTATAAACATCCGTTGATATTATTTCAGTAAAATGTTACCATCGGCTTTAACTGGCCGACCGACCAGGGATTAGTTTTGATGACTAGCATTGCTGTCTCACTATTTGCCTGAAGAGAGAAAGAAATAATAATAGATGAATCTACGCACGTGTTTTGTTAGGATATATTCTCATAGCATCGCTGTCATTTACTCATTTGTTTTGTGTAAATTATGAGATTGTTGGGTGAAGTTTTTATGAATGGGGAGCAGGTAGATAAAAGGGACAGGCAAGATCTTATGTGAACACCGGTTGAAAACAATGGGTACAGTAGGAAAAAATATTTCTTTTTAACGAATTGTCAAAATAGTTTTATAATGCAGTATCTAGTAGAATGTACGAACAGATCGCCATCCGTTCGTAAAGTGTCGACATATTTACGAATATTGGGTTCCTCGTTTATAATTTCGGCCCTAATCTACGAAACGAAACGTTCGTTGCACTTAATCCATCTGCGGAATTCTGCTACTTATGTAATACAACAATACAATCGATTTTTCGCTGCATTTGAATCAGTTAAACAGTCTAAAAGAAGAACACATGCACTTACAATACATGCAATAATTCATATGAGATTAAAAATCTTAGTACTGCACCATGTCCACCATGTAGAAGGGTGCACACACTATTTATAGGTACCTACATATTTTATGTTCTGCAGATATGCAGTCTCTGTCAAATTATAATAGACAGATGGGTAGTAGTTAATAAGACAGTTGAAATTAATGAGAGTATCACTAAGTACCTACACGATTTAACTATTCATAATTGATATTGTTAGATATTATGACTATTTTCTAATACTGTAGGCGTGTTTTTAGTATCTATATAGTTTGTATCTAATGCTAAGAAATTCTCTTTGATGTGATCATGTGACTGGGACGTTAACAATATAATATTATATTGTAAGTAATGAGCTAAGTCAGTGGCGGAATTAATATTTTTTTTACAATCTATTGCTTCTGTAGTAAATATTAGACGTTGGATATCTCATATTATCTAAAATGGATCAAATAAATTTTATTAATTTATTTTTACTTATTTTATTCTTCTTGCACATCATCATTCACATAATAAAATCAAAAAATCAGTTTACATAAGAAAAATTGTGATGATATGCAATGGCGACATAGTCACTATAGGTATAGTGATTACTTCCAATCTAACCACGATTTTGTGATGGGCTAGCGTGAAAATGCCGTTTTGGGTCCTGAGACCGACTAGAGAAAAAAATTTATACCTACATTGTAATTTAGCGTCTACATTTTACGACGAATCCGTCATATCTAATGTTAGTTCATGATAATTTATTATGATAAAGGGAATAAATTTGAGATTAGCAGTTTTATCCAGTATATGTAAGTTGGATGCAAGAAGTTTTGGGATAAGATGGTATAAATTTAAAATGCCTGTAGGTATACCCAATGAGAGATGAGTTCAAACAATTTTAAGACGGATGAGAATTGAAGTTTGAGAGAATCAATTTTATTCAGTGTCCGAAATACCGCCGTTTTATACCTTGTAATATCCATACGTATAGCTGTTAAATCCATACATATAGCAGTGGTTAAAGTATGTATTGGTATTTTGTACGTAATGGAAATGCGCCATTTTAGGCAGAGTTGTTTTTTTTTTGCACATATGAAAATTACGCCACTGGAGTTAGTAATACAAATACATCCGGTAATATTCAGAATTATTGATAGTAATAATTGAAGTCATACACGGCGTAAATCCTGTGTACTATTAATGTTTTGAAATCTGATTAATATAATTCTGTCTATCCTGCAAGAAAAGTAGCCACAATGTGATAGTATGTATGAATATACCAAATCTTAAGTTTTAGAACTGTGAATTGAACAGGGTATTAATTTTTATTCGCATTATGTTTTATTAGATTTCTCCGACGTTGGCAATCACTTCTTCGAAGGTCTCGCTGTCATGCGCCATTCGCAATAGTTCCATATTGGAAAGCGATGAAATTTGCTTTCTGCCAAGACCACATCGTGCTTCAACCTTTGTCATTACTATTAGTTTAACAATTTTGTACTACTCCCTCGCAAAACATAGCCCAGATATACAGAGGGCGATTTTATCGCAAAAGCGTGATCTCTTCCAATTTATCGAAAAAAACAAACAAAAAATTAAATTATAAAATAAAAAAACTCTCACATATATCACTTCTTCGCATAAAGTTTAACAATCGCTTAATGTCGTTTTCAAGTCTTCAGTTAAGGGAAAAATGGTGTCTTCTAACTCAGTATCCGTTCCCTAGTCCCCCCCCCCTCTTTCGTTTTTCCGATTCATAATCCTTAGTTCATGTTGGGTGTGTTTTAAATGTTATGTGTCAATGAGTCGTGGTTAGATGGAAGAAATCACTTCATAGTGACAATCTCGCCACTACATACATATCTTCTTAGTATTTTTTTTATTGATTTGTTAACACTGTTAGGTATAGGTATATTAAGACATTTTACATCTTAAATTCAGCGATGAGGTTTGCCACCTATCCTGAATGTCTTCATTGTATATTGGCACGCAGAGGACAGTTTGCATGTTTATTACATGCAGCTGGTCTGCTGGCTACCCAACTTGTGGGATATGCCGTGATGGTATAGTAGTAGTAGTTATAGGTATAATGATGATGTGCAAAATGAATCAAATAAACAAATAAGTTCGTACATACTTCCAAAGTTTTTCGTCTGACAGTCAAGTCCGGATACACATTGTAGGTATATTGATAGTTAGTGAGTACATCATATTAATATGGTTTACTTGCATGCATAATATATGACGAGACGTCTGGGAAAATAATCATATATGTATAATACATAATAATAAGTAGGCAGGTACCTATTCATAAATAGATATATAACAGTAATCGTAAACAGCCTAAAACATAACTTATATATGATAAATGAAAGAATGAATGAACGACGGATGATTTATTAGGCGCCGTTTAATGGAATATCTATCTCAAGGTCGTGGAAAATTCTGTTGGAAAAGCGATGTTTTCACTTTGCCCCTGAACATTGTTTTTGGTTGATTTTTACGAAAGTCCTCGGGAAGTCGATTACAGATTAGTATTAATGTAGGCATAGAGTTTTGTGAATTCCGTACAATATTCATAATTATTTTTTATTGATACAATTTTGGGTCAATTTCTACTATAGGTTATCCAATAGTATCCAGTTAGAAAATATATATTGACGATCATTGTTGTATTAATTTTTACTATCTTTCACTGTATACCGTTACAAGATATCATGGGGCATCCAGGTATGAGATGGGTGAGGGGTACAAATTGTACCGTATTTATAATATAATTTGTATTTGTAATGATTTATTCCTGTACATAGTCGAATTTCATGGCATAATTATGCATTTACATTAAATTACAATCACTGGACAAGATGAACACCCTCGCCCCCATATGGCTTCTGTGATATCTTGTTACGGTACACAGTGAAGGATAATAAAAATATGTAAAATTATGATCATCAATATATATTTTCTAACTGGATACTATTGGATAACCTATAGTAGAAATTTTTAAACGGTTTAATGTTAAAATAAATAAATAAATATCTTACAAATGGGGTAGCCAGAGGACTAATTGTAGTAGTCAGCATACAGATTATTGTTTCAGTGCCAATTAAAATATTTGTCATTCAAGATTGGTGGCATGCCTCAATGCTGATTTGTGGATTTTAGCTATCATAAACGTTAGGTATCACGAACACATCAGTTTTGCAGTATACTCGAAAACTTACAGAATGTAGTAATATTATTATTTTTATAAGATTTTTTCTAAAAGTAAGAAAAACAATTATAAAGAAATCATATTATTCTAGGTATATGTAAAGCAATAGTTTAGAATTCTCAGATATTATCTATCCAATCAATACCTTTGTATATCGATAAAATACCTGTAAATCACGTCAACTATATAAATAATATAACACACTTTATTCCTATTATGTACAGATTAGAGATGCTACGACAAATTATTTTACCGGATACCAGATACCCAATGTTAAAATATATAACCGAATGAAAGACAGCAGTCGCGATTCTCAAAATTTGATCGATCACATCACAATTTATTTTGTCTTTTTTTATACTCTCAATTTCATTAATTTCATAAAATCCTGCAATTGAATTGGTGTAGGATCTCAATGAAATTTAACCCGAATTTTTAGAAATAATTATCCTTAAAAAAAATTATAAGTAATTATCTCTTTATTTTGATTCTATGATGTATATTTGTGTTCTAAAAAATTAATAAATGTGTGATGCGAAGGGACCTATGAGTTACGAGGTCTCGAAAACGATTTTCAACCAAGGCAAAATGAAAAATACCTCTATTCAAATTGTTCTGGGTTTGGGTGTTGCATGTATAATGATATGTTTATTTCACAAAATATTTATATGTGTATCTGTGTATCATTGCATCAGTGTCATAGTGCAATATTCAAGACATTTGTGTTTAAGCTACCTCGATACCTGGAAATTGTCCATGGATATATTTAATAGAGCAAAACCAAACAGACATCTTGATTGGTTAATCATATTTACACAATGTAATATTGCACAAAATCCAATCGGAAAAGGAAATTAAGGTATCCCAACGCTAACGAATTATCTCTTGGCTGGTTGAGATGACCATTTTCGGCATCCATAGAGAAAGATCATATATTTTTATTTTAGGAAATTTTATCAAAATCTTTTACTCGCGAGATATCAATTTATTATTTGATAAAATCGATCTTAATTTAATATCCGTTTACCAGATATTCATTACATTCCTAATATAGATTTAATTGAATTTCCAATCTTTACCCCTTTCCCTCACATCTTCAGTTACCCACCCCATATATTATATGCCTCCCTTTTCCTACTAACCCCTTCCTATAAATCGTTATTGACCTTTGACTAGTGTAGACATAGTAGGCAGACTAGCTATAAATAAGCCAGCTACTTTATTACCTCTATGAGCTTTAAATTATAATTGCAAATTAATGTGAAACAAATCTTAAGTAATTTACTGGCAACTTTGTTATTTTGCGAATGGGCTTTCAAAAGCTTCCGTTCTCATCGTCTTGCATATGTAAATCATAAAGGTTAGTGACAAATATAGAAATAAATAAAAAATTAGCTTACCCAAGAGAGATAAGCTTTTAACAGGGATGGTCACCCATGACTTAAATTATTATAAATAAAGTTTATTTTGTTACTAATATATTGAAAGTGATGTTTACGAATGCTTGACTTTTACAGGACACTCGAAAACTTATATAAAAGCGTGGGAGGTAATTATGTTCTTTGCCTGCAACTCCAAGGGAAGGCTTTTTTATTTTTCATCTAATAAAAACCTTAAATTTATGCCACACCTCAAATAAATTTGTTGAGTAAAAACATTAAGAAATAAATGCTAATTTTTGTGAATTTATTTTATTTTGCTAGAAAACTTTTACTATGTAGCGAACGCGAGACGGAGCTGTCAATAGTAGAATGTGTGTTGAGATGGCTTGGACATGCGGGACGAATGAATAATGAGTGAGCGAATATTTATTTCTGAGAGTCTATCTCTAAAAGAAGTTATATAAAAAAAAGCACAATGGCTTGACCACGTGGATCAAAAAACTCGCACGAACGATCCCTTTTTCAGTAAAAGGGGATGTTGGATGGATAAAAAAACTCATAGTTCGTTTTTAAAATAAGTTTAACTATAAAAATGTTTTAACAAAAAGATTAACTTAAAACTAAGTAAAGACAAACATTTTCTACAATGAGATCTGTTACAAAACTAAAAACAAGTTATGCCATTTGACACAACTGTTAACAAAAAAGGCGCACATGATTTTAAAGAAGCGACCACGACATCTGCAAATAATTGCGCGGACAAAGTTTTAAAAACAATACTGTTTTAAATACAGTAGTACCAAATCGAAAAGAGTAAGAACGATCCAAGATGGTCTAAATGACTGCGAGTGAAAGAGACAGGAAGTTATTTAGTGTTTGTTTATGCGACTAATAATGGTTGGGGATTTGTATAGAGATATAATATTATATTCAAGTTGTAGGGGTGTTGAGGCTAGACAGGGAGTCTACTAACCTTGAAAGTTATATGTTTTGACATTAGACATAATATTACTTATAATATGAGCCAGCTATTGGATTTCCGCTTCTGCAGTGAGAGGGGTGTATTGTATGAGGAACTTATAATAAATTCAATAAAAAAGAAAGAAGATATATTATGCATCTTAAGTTCAGCGTTGTGGAAATTCAGTCCATTGTTTGTGCCACAGTGAAACTCGAATTGCAAAACAGAGAATCACAAAGATCTGCATGGAAACTCATTGATTCTACCTAACTCCGTTAAGATGATACAATATATTGTGTTAAAGTAAAGTGTGAAGATTCTAATTATTAATTCATTATGAACCCAGGTTCGTCTTTTAAAAAATCCTAGATCCGCTTTAAATTTACATAGATCTCTGAGCCGTGGAGCACCAGCCAAAGAGTATTGGTCTCTTTCTCTTGTCAATAAGTTTTCGAGTGTCCTGTAAAAGGCAGATGTTCGAAAATAAAAAAAGCATTTCAGCGATGAGAATTTGCCACCCATCCTGAATGTCTTAATTTTTTGATAACACAGAGAATACGGCTTGCATGCTAATTACATGCAGCTAGTCTGCTGGCTACCACACTTGTGGGATATGCCGTGATGGTGTAGTAGTAGTCATAGTAGAAGAACATTTTAACAATTTTCTCCAAAGGAGATCAATGAAAGGCCAATCAATAAGTATGTATTACGTTAATTTAGAATAATCAATTACAAGGATGAATGTAAATAAGTTAAGATGGTTTGGGGACGTGGAAAGAATTTTATTTGAATCTACAAAACAAGAGATAAACTATTCCTATTACAAAAAATTATGGTTGGCTGCATGGTCGGAAAATGTTGGACATGCAAACGAGATATCTTGTAGTCGAAATCTTTTAATTTAAATATGGACTTCTACTACCTTAACACCGACACAGTGATATACGAGAGTATGTAATGTGGAATGAAAGTTGGCGTAGTTACAAGGATGAATGTGAATAAATTACGATGGTTTGGGCATGTGGAAAGAATTAATGAGGACAGAATGACCAAGAAGATATATTTGGCTGAGAGGAATGGTGCTCAGAGACGTGGACGTCCGAGGATCAAATTTCAAGATCATTTAAATCAAATCCTACAGGACGGTCACGTGTTGAGCACATTGAACAGGAAAGCATGCATGAAGAATTGTACCTATGACAGTGACGGAAGTGAAAGAAGTATGCAAGGATAGAAGGAAGTGGTGCTCGATCCTTTCTGCCTATCCGCGAGGGAAGCGGCGTGATAGTATGTATGTATGTAGATTAATCAATGATATAAGTATCTCAGTTCGATGAAAATTTAATTCACTTCCAATCAGATTTCTCGTTTGGGATTTTGTTATCAGCGTGGGAACTGATAATACAAAAAGAAAAAAAAACATTGTATCATAATATTAAATAATATGCAGCGTCCGTTCAAACAATACTTAAACATACGCGCTGACAATCTGTCATATTAAAAATACTGAATGGTATGCAAAATACGGATTAATATGTTCCCATGTATTATTGTGGAAATAAATAATTATTATTTCATATTATAATAATGTGAGAAAGGAAACAAATTAAAGACTTTTTTATAAAAAAATATTCACAATTATTATTTTCTACGCAAAGTTATTGGGTAGGTAAAGTCAGTACCGAGGAGTATTGTGTTAAGTTAATGGGCTTCTTAATGGATACGCAGATTTTGAATTTGAACCTGTTTGTTTTTTTGAAATACCTTGAATTGAAAAAGATACCTACAAAAAGGTGTTGAATATTGAATTAACATTTGATAAAAATGTTAATGTTAATAAAAATTGTAGATTTATGTATAGATTTTTCTTATTGATTGTGTTTTTATTAATATTATTTTTATTTGTGTTTAGTGTTAATGTGACGTGATTAGATGGTAGAAATCATTATTTAGTGATCATTATCTCGCCTCTGCACATCATCATATTTTTTCTTATGTAAACTGTTTTGTTGATTTTTTATGTGAATGATGATGTGCAAGAAGAATAAAAAAATAAATAGAATAGTTTGAACTTATTTTTTGTTAAAATCACTGAAAAAGGCTCTGACATATAGTTGTCCTGTATATTATGACTACTGTAGCTACAACAGTGTGTTAGAAAGAGGTGTTTTTCTAAGAATTACTGTCTCATAAGAAAGACTTTATTTTTTCATAGACATGTGGACCTTATCACTTCAGGATAAAGCATGTTTTTGCTTGTATTATGAAAAAAAAATGCAAAGTCTAGTGTTCTCGCAAAATGTCCTTAATTTAACTCAATCGCAAGTAAAGTGTAAATTTAAAAAAGTTAATAAAGGAACTTTAGATATTAAAAAGATGTGATATGAAACAAAGGATTTTGCTTTAAGATAAGAGGAGAAAGTGAGAAAACTATTTTGAAATAAGCACGATATTTGTTAAAACATTATTTTCATTTTAGCATAAATTTTCTAAAAGTTATATTTTAATTAAGTAATTGTTAATACAAATGTACATCCTTAATGTAAAGATCCGTTCATACGAAACGAATTCCGGGCCTCAGTATTAAAATAATTGCCGTTTTGTATGGCAATACTGATTCATGTATTGTTCATCATTTCTATGCGTATTGTGGTTGGATTTCATAATTGATATTTATTATTATTTGAATTCAAATTTCACAATAGAATCGATTCTTCGAATTACAAAACAAAATTGAAACAAAACATATGATATTTAAAATAACTTAATATGCTATATTCACATTTGTGATGATTATATTTTATTGACCCTTTGCCCAGAGAGAACAGCTTACATGTTTATCACATACAGCTGCTCTGTTGGCTACCCTACTTATGGGATGTTCTTCGATGGTTTTAAAATGAAAAGTATAACACTTATACTATAAAAATGTAGTATAGTTTAAAAAAATAATTCCCAAAATATAATCTCAATTTCCGAGGATTTCCTTTACAAAATAATATTGTTTATTTTTGCTATAATTAATAAATTCAATGTTCAATTGTATTTTTAAGTTTTAATTAATCCGTTTTAACAAGGTAACATAGATGGATTTTTAAATTAATTCTAAGAACTTTATAGTTTTGACAGATTATTATTCCTACTGATAATTACATATCTCGAAAGCCTTCGTCAATTTAACTTGATACGAGTATTACCAAGAGAATTTTTATTTATTCATTAAAATTGATAATTTCAAGTTGGCGTATTTGGCAAAAAACTCGAGATATATAATAATAATAATAATCAACTTTACTGTGCCTTAAAAAACATACATATAAATAGATTATAAATACAAATAATCATCATGCACAATGGGCGAGTTTATCGCGTGCAAGCGATATCTTCCAACTAACCCAATAAACAAAGTTGTTGTTTAATATATTTAAAAAAAAAAAAGTTTTTTTCTTACTGTGTAAATGTACAATCCCTCGAAAAATGTAATATTATACCGTTTTATGAGCTTTATTCCCAGCCCTGATGATGCCAATTAGTTAGTGAAAGCTCTAGACGTGTTTTTGGTAAGCTTTGTAAACCTCAATGTGAAATATAAAACAGTGTTGTAATTATTTAATTTCATTATTCGAAGGTTTGTGCGCATACAGCGTTAAAAAAAAAACACATTTTAGAAAAAAAATGTTCAAGGCTACAACACTGTTTATTTTTCTCACTGTAAAGATTTAAATTATTAAACTTGACATTTAAAATTGTGCGGTTTAAATTATGAATACTTCGGATACCATAGTGAAAAGAAATAAAACGATATCGCTATCTTTGTCATTCTTCTTTAACCACAGATAAAGTTATAAATAATGAAGATTGTTTATTGTTCGTTTGACATCTGTCACTTCAAATATTGATTGTCCTGATTTGTTTTGTTCGTAAATGGTAAGTTAGTTGATGTCGTGATGTTGCGATAAAAACATCCTTCTTATTTCATATATAAAACTTTAAAAAGTTGCTTTTTAGACCCTCAAGTCTTTCGTGTATTTAACTATCGAAGGAATATTTTACTATGAAATTCATTGCTAAGACTACATACGTATATGAAATAATTGGTTGTAGGAGGCACAAGATGGTACACAAGCTAAAAGAGTTATGGGGGAGACCTTTGTTCAGCAGTGGATAGAGATGGCTGAATAAGTATAAAAGTATCAAATATAGAATATTAATTTTTTGCTTTTGTGATAGTCAGCAGACTAACTGAAGCAATAAAAATACAGGTCGCCCTCTTCATACCCATAAAAAATTAAGACATTCATGATGGATGGTATATCTCATCGCTGAATTGAAAATTTAAAATGTCTTTTCTGCAAAGTTTTACGAATATTTGCCTTTAAAAGGACACACAAAATTTACAAAAATGAATGGTTGTCTTTTCCCGTTACGAACTATTGAATTGATTTTATTTCAGAATCCCATCCAGATTTTTTTATTTTTTCCTCGCACATAGAGAACAACAGCTTTAGTTTCCATAAGCAAGTTATTCAACTGATTACTTTGGATATGTCATGATGGTATAGATCAAGGGTGGCCAACCCGCGGCCCACGGGCCACATGCGGCCCGCGGGGTGCCTGCTTGTGACCCGCGAAACACATGCACACTTTTTTTATATAATAGTCGGTACAAGTACCCGTTACTTTTTTGAAAGAGTTATGTTGAGAAAATATTCTTAAAGAAAACTGAGGAGTTTTTCAAATTCATATACCATTTTGAAAATTTGGCGACGGAGGGGGGGGGGGGGTAGGAATTTTAAGGTGAAGTAAAATTATTAAATGTTCCATAATGGAGTATATACGTAGTTGTGCGGCCCGGTAGGAAATCTCATTCTGAAATTTGGCCCGGCTGCTGAAAAGGTTGGCCACCCATGGTATAGATAGTCTTATAATACCCTTATAAATCGAAAAAAGTATGCAATGACAGTTCTATATGTCGTTTCTTTCTCTCTGCCTACCCCACTTGAGATGAGGTGCGAGGGTATGGAAAAGAATAGAAAACTTACTTTAAAAAAGAAACATTTACAGTTTAAAAAAGCTTGTTTTGTTAAGCCAATACAAGAGGTAGTTTGAAACATATATTACAAAGTTGTGTTGCAAGCAATTTTAAAATTAAATTCAATAAATAGTACAAGCAATACAAACATTTTTAAGGTGGGCTAAAGCACAACAGGAATGCTTCCAATTTCATAAATAATAATCTGAATACATATATATGTATACTTATATATATATATACCTACTGATATATCAAAAACACACAACAGAAATACTAAGTCGCTTGCACACGGGAATGTACTACTAATTTAGAGATGGGCATCGAATTTAAAAGCATCAAAATTAATAGTGCATAGAATTTTTTTTATTAACTTTTACACGGCAAAGCCTTTTACATGTTGAACAAAAAAAAAACAATTTGACAGACGAAGATATTAGTATACAGTTATAGTTTCATGCAAATAAATTGATGAATAAAATTTGAATTTTGGAATAAAACTTAATATTATGTATGTAGGTACAAAAAAATAATTTGAATTGAAAATGATTAGACAAACAATAGAAAAATAATAAATGAGTCTAATAAACTAATAATAATTCAAATATGTCGGTATACCTAGATCTAAAAATAAATCATTGTTAAAAGAAAAGTGGCAATTATGGTTTGCGAGTCAATAAATAAAATAGTTGAAATTGGAAAAAGCGTATGAAGGTTAAAATGGAAACATAAAATTTTGAATTAAATTGAATTTAAATAATATAACTACTACACAATTTGGAAAAAACAAAAATTATTGTTCTATATCGGTTTTAAAGCATAGTCGGAAAACTTTTAAATGTCAGTTTCATGTCCAGTCGTGAGTTATTTTTTTTAAAAAAAAAAGATATATGGATAAATTTCATGGATTAAGTAATTTTATGGCGAATATTAATTGAAAATCAGGTAAAGTTAAGAGTGATAGTCCGATGATGATAGTGGAAGCTCTTAATAAAGCTCACTATATTTTTATTTTTTTAAAAAAGATATATCTGGGTTTTGTTATAAACCCAAATACAACCTTATACACCTTTCACACTAAGCTAAAAGCTTGTGCCGTGAAAGGGGAGTTTGCCGGCACCTGGGATCGAACCACGGACCCCTTGTTCTGGAGGCCGAGACTCTACCCCCAGGCTACCGACGAACTCGAGTTATTTTTAAATTTTGTTTACATTACAATTTATTTTATTTTATGAATTTTTTGACACAATTGGATGTCGGGAACTGGATTTTTAACTTACTAGAAGTGTAGATGTCAAACATATTTTGAACTACTCCAGATTAATCATTCCAATTGATCACACTCATCCATAGTCAACCTATTTGAATAGGTATTAGCTAGGTAGGTATGTTGTATATGATACACATACATATGTGAACTTCCTTAAGGAGTGCACAACACAGAGTTTCGGCGCTTATGAATCGACTTAGGCTTGGTTAAGAGTACTCTTTAAACCTAGGTAACATTCCCAATTCCTCTGTGTCATGCTTATCACATGACATGAAATTTTTGTATTTTTGTATGTAACATATTATATAGAACTTTCAAAAATTTCAAGTCATGTGATAAGCACGATACAGAGGAATTGGGAATGTTACCTAGGTTTAAAGAGTTCCTACTCTTAACCAAGCCTAAGTCGATTCATAAGCGTCGAAACTCTGTGTTGTGCACTCCTTAAGGAAGTTCACATAATATGTATGTGTATCTTATACAACATACCTACCTAGTTAATACCTATTCAAATAGGTTGACTATGGATGAGTGTGATCAATTGGAATGATTAATCTGGAGTAGTTCAAAATATATTTCAATTTATGTTATGAACAATTTGAAGGTTAATTTTTGGAAAAAAAAACAGTACCAATTTAGACAAGCAAAATAGCCAATGATTCCACTTACTAATATATTAATCATCTACAGTTCAGCGATGAGGTAAACCATGCATCCTGAATGTGCAATTTTTAATCGAGAACGACCAAAGCCGCTACTATTTGTCAGTAACTATCTTGGAAACGTCAAATTACAGAATAAAAAGTATGAAAATTTTGATAGCGTACCGAATAACTCTACAATAAATTCATCACTTCAATTACTTTCAGTAGGATGACTGGTCACCCCACTTGTCAAAAATACCTTGAAAGTTTAAACAATTAGATTGAACTATATTTACATTACCTTCCTCTATAACTTATGGATGATCGATATCACTAGAAATTGCCATCACTAAAATATAAAACGCTAGGTATGCATTGTAAGATATTATTTAATCTTTGCAATGTTTGTCTATGATAAATGTATTTTCTTGTACATCAGATGCTATATCCTGACAAATATAGTAATATTATGATTTTGTGCCGAATGTGTATTGTAATCAGTACAAAATGGAGTATTTGCGCCAAGCATGATATCAAAAAGTATCACTACTACCTACAATCCAGTTTTAATAATAATAATATTAACAACAACAAGTAGCGACTACTCGAAACTTGGCAACGTAGCTAGTGGGCCAACAACGATGGAAGTTTGGCACCACTGGATGAATGCATTGACCTAATTTGGTAAGCATCCATTTCGAAGTAAGTAATGTTTTTAATGTCAATGTTTGAAATAAAACCGATAAAATAACAAATTATGAAAAATAAACAAAAATAAGTTATGAATATTGTCAGAAATACTAGAAAACGCAGATTTTCCGAATCCTTTTGGTACCTATTTTAGTTCTGTTGATTTAACACAATGACTTTTAAAGTATAGACCAATAACACAGTATTAATTTTCTCAGAAAACGTGTTCCAAAAATCAACAACAAGCTAATAAGTAAAATTAAAACAGTAATGGTATCTCTATCTCCGGTACGTCATATATACCTGACAAATTGCTTAAGACTATTAAACATATTGATTTTGGCTGCATGATTTTATTGGCCGCATTACCGATATTTCCTCAGAATTTCTAGTCTATACTATAAAAGTCTTTGATTTTACAAGTAAACATCTTAAAATGACAAATTTTAATTTAAATGCAATCTTCGTTTTACGCTTGGGGCAAAAATCTTTTTCTAATGTCATTTTCACAGTGGAGCCGGTGAATGAATTATACTCAAAAAGCCTTACTTATATAAATTCGGAATAATTATAATTCCATCAGTAATATCAGGTTAAATAACAGTTTTCATATAAATAAAAAATTACGTCAAATAACGAGTAAAGATGGTAATTTTTTTATTATAGGTAGACAGCCGACAATATGAAGTAAAAGTTGAAGAGTCTTAAGGATAACAGGAGAAACAAAGTGTAGGGCTTTGGCAGAAGACAAAAATATGAGCGGCATTCTAAAGAAGAGGCATATATCTATGCACACAATAATCAATGGACATAACTGAGGAAGAAGATTGACTAGGTGCACTATAGAATTTTTTAGTTTCATTAATATGATGACGTAACATGTTTGAAATTTGAGAAATTCTCCAGTTTAAGCTTGGAAAGCAGTGCTTAATTCAATCGTTCTTCTTTCTTCGAGCTTTCATTCCTGAATATGCCATCAGCATCGATGCCGAAAGCTTGAATAAAGAAGAACGACGAACACCCACGCAGCAAACCCGATTATATCAACAATACAAGATTTTTGATGACAATTTTGATGAAGCTTTTATCCAACAACAAAAAGATAAAGACTTGCAATAAATAGTATAAAATATTGCAAATAAATTCAGTATCGTGTTCTTGCATTTCAATACGCGATATAATCTTTATCATAACCAAGAAAGTCCCTCTTACGAAATGCGTTCCAGAATCGTTTGATTGAGTGCCGTATAAGTTTCTTCCTCTACAACTATTTGACTTAGGTTATCTATAGGTAGGTAATATTTTTATATTTCGGCTAGTGATGTAACGAATGTGTGATTTTGGATATTCGCGAATGCGAATGCGAATACGAATATTTGTTGCCGACATTCGCGAATGCGAATAGCGAATATTGACTTGCTTAAATTTCAACAATTGCTCAAACATTAAAATTTCTACCCCCACGTCACCGAATTTTCAAAATACTATAGGAATTTAAAATATTTCAAAACTCCTCGGTTTTCTTAGAGAATATTTTCTTGCAGTACCTTTTTCTGCAATGTACCTGGTAATCATCCGGTACTTCTACCGAATATCCGATACTTTATCACCAAAATAATATTCGCAAAACATTCGCATATTTTTGCGAATACTTTGAAATCTGCGAATATTCGCGAATGCGAATGCGAATATTCGTTACATCACTAATTTTGACATTGATAGAACTTTTGAGGTTTAGAAATAATGGATTTTGTTTGTCTTTGAATTTATCAAACTTGTTGTTTATCTCTGAAAAATCTTTCACAGCAAAACGTTCGACATTTGAAATAGTAATAGATACGTTCTATGAAACATTTAAAAAAGTTGAATATATCTATTTCGAAATTTAAAGTTATGGGAACTTTATTCCTATCCTATTTTCTTCGCCATTTCTCTCTGTCATAATGGTATCTCGAAATATGAGGTAGCCAGCGTAGTCAGACGATGTGTTAAATTAAAAATAGTTTCACATATTTTTTTAGAATTCAATGCGCTTAGTGTTAATGCTCTCTTGATGAAAACGTAATCCCCTAACTGAAAAAAAAATGTCAAATTTCTTTTGCATTTGTTCAAAAATGTTAACATATTCGAGAATCTTGTTAAATTGAAGGCGTTTAACATGTTTTAAGTAAACAGAAGAGTTTCAATGTTATATTTTACGAATACAACAGGAGATTTATGGCCGATTTCAATAACCTATCTATCCGTGACTGTCGATTGAAATCTATGATTTAAAATATAGGACACAATAGATTTCAATCGACAGTAGCTGATAGATTGATTATTAAAACCGGCCATTTGGCGGAGAGAATTTGACGGCGAAATCTTAAACTTGTGCTTTGGTTCATGAAAAATTCTGATTAATCAATGAAAACAAGACTTGCTGAGCATAAACTTACTTTGACAATGAATTTCCGAAGCTTCACTTATTATATTACATATTTTTATAACCGTATATGGGTGGCAGGAAAATGATGAAACTCGACATTTGATCAAATCCCTAAGGTACATAATTTTATGATGAATTTACAGAAGATGTTAAAATAACCACGTTGTGGGATGATTTATAAAACAAAGAAAGTTATTTGATCAAATCGTATTAGGGACAATTGTTTTAGGGACAAGATGAAATAATATTGTTGAAATATTAATACAAACTCGTAGAACAACCGGTGTGGCGCGGAGGTAACGCTCTTGCCTTTAAGTCGTCACGAGGTCCCTGAATTCGATTCCCGGCCAGGGCAAAATGAAGAATGACCTTTTTCAAATTGTGCCGGGTCTAATATGTGTTACATGTTTATGTGTTTCGTAATACATTGATTAATATCACAGTTTGGGACTAGCTCAATATGTGTGAATTGTTTATGCATGCTATTTTCTATTTTGTTATTTTTGTAGTAAACCATGCATTATTAAATATATACAGAGTAGGTTACTGAAATATACATTTTTCATTCTAAACTAATTAAAAAAATAAATGGGCTCTTAAACTGAATTTATAATAACAATAAACGAGATATATATAATGAGTTACAATCCATTGGATTGGTCTGCAACGAGTTTTGACTTTCATCTCCATTCCTCCCTATTCTCAGCCAGTCTTTTCAGCTCTACGTATGAGCCATAGTTCATGTCCCTCTTCAGTTGGTCCATATACGCATCTCTTGGTCGGCCTCTCGCATTTGTGCCCTCAGTGTTACCCTCCGCGATGGCGATGAGTAGTCCTGGGTGCCTGATGTTGTGGCCAATCCAGTTAGCTCATTGTTGGCCTATAATTATGCCCTATAAGCCTATATGGCCTAATAATAATATTCAGTCATTTTTATTGAATCACGTTGTTGATGATTCACCCTACCCAGTCGTAATTTTAATATCTTCCGAGAGTTGATCATCTCCCTTAGGAATTTGATAAAACCTCAGCTTTCATAATGTCCCTGCGACATTCATGTACCTCAAACATTGTTATTCTATTGTTAAGTTACGATGTTTGTTTAGGCTTGCTTAAAAACATTCCGTGTACATAAATATATCACAAAATAAAGAGACGTATTGTACATTCTCAGATATCAGCTACCTAGTGTGGTAAGTGAGGTGAAAAAGCGACATAGTGTACGTGTAGGTACATGATATTATGCTTTCAGCAGCAAACACGAGGGAACAAAATATTATCATTTCATTTTTTATATCCACATATGTATTGTTGTAGCGAAATTCTATGCATCCTAAAGAATAATATACTTAAACTATTAAATTCTTTATAAGGGCAGAGCCCGCCACGTACGTCCTGCCGTATCTGGAGATTTGTTTCTTTTTGATGACACACGCATGCACAAACAGGATTTAATGTCGCATTGATGCGAGAAATGCTGCACCGAAGGAGCACATTAGATTAAGCGGCCACATACCAAAATTTTGGGTGTATAGAAATAAACCTGGACTGCTTAACACCCAAGGCTGCTTTTCACCATCGCGGAGGGTAGGACCGAAGGCAGAAATGGTAGGGGCCGATCGATAAAAAATTTGGTGGAAAAAGAAAAAGTAAGTGATGGGAATATGTCTAGGTGCTATTTTTATGCCCACTGCTATTTTATCATCACCGCAAATCCAACAAAAAAAGAAAGCTAGCAGACTAAGTATTTTTTAAGTAATAAGCATGCAGATAGTCCTGTCCATGCCAATAAAAATAGGAAATTTAGAGTATGTGTTGGGTGGCGTGATTCATCACTGAATTACATTCTATTTCTTATCTATAGATATCCACTATTCTACTCTTTAACACGCCTACAAAAATATAATGTTGAAATATCTTTAATTTTCTCGGATATTTCAGGAGTCCAAGGACTCGTATTCATCCGTTTAGGTGAAAAATTTATTAATATTTAGATTCTCTCTAGTCTAATACCACTATGCCAGCGTTGGCATCTCCGACAAAAATATTAAATACAAAATAGTAATCATTAAAAATTAAATAAAAAACGGGAAAATGAAAAATCAATTACTATTTTCTCTTAATAATTGTGGCAGCCACAACGATCTTTTTCGTGGTGTCTCATTTGCCATTAATGAGAAATTATTCTTCATTCAGGTATATTATTTCAAAATAGTTTGACGCAATACTATCCCAAACAAGATAACGAAAGTTTAATTTATTGACCGATGGTTCATGGTGGAAGTTGATATTCATATTATATTAATGAATCACGATATATAGTTATTACACTGTTGACTTTATTAATTTTGCGAGCCAGCTTTCAAGAGCTTCCGCTCTCATTGTCAGGCAAAAGTAAAGTAAAGCTTTATTATAACAAGGTAAGTTCTTCATTCACTTTTGCCTGACGATGAGAGCGGAAGCTCTTGAAAGCCGGCTCGCAAAATTAATAAAGTCAACAGTGGAATAACTTTATATCGTGTTTCATTAATAAATTAATAAAACAAAAGACAGAAATAATCTCACCCTCTTTGCATTGAACTGAATTAATATTAATTTTCGATACCACTATTTAAATAATTTTGTCACCAATTTACAGTGAAGAATAAAATTTTGCATCTGATGCAAAACTTTAATGTCAAACAATTGACATCTGTTGAGAGAATGCCGTACTAAAATTTGTTTGAAATATTGTCCACTTGCTGGAAGGGCTATAAAGTATAAGTTCTACCCTAAACATGGTCACCTAAACAACAACACGACCAGGAAACGTCTAGACATTTATGAATGCTTCAGCGATAAAGCTGAATAAACAGACTCTTTTCATAGCAGCAGCAATAACAACAACAAGGAAATATATACATAAGTAAGAAGAGGAATATGCTTTGTTAGAAATATTGCAAGTATGTATAATAGATGGGGGCTATGGCGTAACAAGGATTTTTTCTAGAGGGGCAGCTACTGCGGAAATTCGTAAAATATTTTACTGGTATAGCTTCTAGCATTCTTTTACAATACACTATTTCAACATATACACTATTCCTACGAAAACGACATCAGAGGGCTGGGATTGTCGTAAAAAGAGATGAACTAAAATGGCACTACGTTACTATTCTGTCTCAGCATTGATAATAAGTTAAGCAAAGCATACTTTCTCATTTAAATAATAAACATGTCAAATGCCTTATTGGTGATGTCTTAAATATATCCTTCGATAACAACGCAGCATATCCCACAAGTGGAGAAGCCATCGAACAACAACACATTCTCTTTTTTATGCCATAAAATACTAAAATATTCAGGACGAATGTATTGTTTTATCTTCGAAATCAGCCTAATTGCTAAAAGAAAGTTTATTTTTTGATACATGTGAGGTTTTATGATTGAGTTCGTCGGTAGCCTGGAGGTAGAGTCTCGGCCTCGTGAAAATGGGGTCCGTGGTTCGAAACCAGGTGCCGTCAAACTCCCCTTTCACGACACAAGCTTTTAGTAGCTTACTGTGAAAGGTGTATAAGGTTTTATTTGGGTTTACAACAAAAACCCAGATATATCTTTTAAAAAAAATAATTATAAACTACCTTTTACAGGACACTCGAAAACTTACAGAAAAGAGTAAAAGATCTTTTCTTTACGGGGTATTCCACGGGAACAGCACCTGTCTTTTACAAAATGCTCAAAAGCCAACAGAAAAAAAATTGAGACCTTTATTTGTACACAGCCGTTAAAATCTCAATTTATTAAGTGTTTGTGAATTCTCGATTTTTACACAGAAAAATCCCAAATATGACATTCCGATTTCTAAGATCTCGATCTGATTTACTATTTCGCCTACTGTAAGAGTAAAAATTCAGTCCGAAATTTTTCGCATCAATGAGACTTTTGCATACATTTGTGATATTTCTGAACAGCAACATGAGGGGGCATTTACCCCTCCCCTTCTAAGTACGCCCGTTGTTGAGTACAATGTTATAAAGAACAAGCTTACAAAGAAACTACATAGAATGAAGAAAATACTCATTTTTCTTTTCCAAGAACACGGCTGGTCAAGACAGCGTACACTGTACAGGTAACATGAGTTTTTTAATAGTTTTTCTTGTTTTAAAATGAAACGTAATTGTTTAACAATAATTGCAAAATAATATATATATTTCTTAAGATGGATTTGGATTTCTAACAAACTAAAATATTTGATGAATTTGAAACGAAAACATAAGTAATTTATTAACTTAGCACAAGTTATTACACAAATTGTGGAGTAGACATAGAGGACGAAATGGACATTCGATTTAAGAGTGAAATATTATGCTCCAAATGCTTTTTCTTATAGAACGGAAAAAAATAACCTATATTAATATCTTTCAGTTAATCTTCTGACTTTTTTGCAAGTCTGACCATGATGATAAAAGTAGATAAATGAATGTGATAAGATTATAATTTTCCCATGGCGTCTCACATAAATAGAGTAACCAGCGATTTAACCGCACGTAACAAACTTATGTAACAAACGTAGGTCATATTTTTTGTGTCATTAAAAAATAAGACTCTAGATTAGTGATTTACCTCATAAATGATTTAAAGATATTTAATTCTAACAACTACTACTACTATACCATCACGGCATATCCCACAAGTGGGGTAGCCAGCAGACCAACTGCATATAAAACATGCAAGCTGTCTTCTCCGTGCCAATATAAAATCAAGACATTCAGGATGTGTGGCAAACCTCATCGCCGAATTTAAGATGTAAAATGTCTTATTTCTTATTTATTATGTTTTCGAATACCTACCTGTGAATTACACTTTACAGGACACTTAAAAACTTACAGAAAAGAGAGAGTAATCTACTATGTGACGGAAACACAAGTTCATAGAAAATAAAAGCAATACATATTGTTTATTATCAAATTTAGTCTGACAAGAGCTTTATAGTCGAACTTACGCATGCGAAGGTAACAATATATAATTTAAATTATTGTACGAAGCTTTTAGGAAATGTATATTAAGTATCTACCTATAGGTAATTCTGTAGTTACCCATTGACTTGTTTTCATTAACAATGTTCTACATAAAATACAAAACAATTTCAAGAAATCCCGTTAAAGTCTGCTGTGTAATACCAGTGGTGTATCCATTAATACAGAAACTCAAGACTATAAAATCAAATGATCAATTGGTAATGAGTCCAATAGAATCCTGGATCTAGAATAATGTCATATGAGTCTACATCATCATCATTAGTTGCTCTACAGCCCGTTATGAGCTTTGGCCTCCTCCAACATTCGCCTCCATCTCCCCGCATCTTGGCATCTACTTCTCCAATACCTGACGTCTACACCCCTCTATACCTCATCCATCCAACGAAATTTACGTCTACCTTGTGGCCTTGTATGAAAGATATTCTTTGGCACTCTTCATTTATTCTCTCTTTGATACATTTTATTATGTTCGGCTCATCGTACAAGTTGTAGACTTCTTCAGTGTAACGAATTCTCCCAACTCCGTTATCCCACACAGGTACGAATATCCTTTTGAATAATATATCTTTTTTTTTCAAATATTAAAGGGACATCAGTCTTAGTAATTACTCAACTCGAGTTTATTAAGGATATACAATACTTGCGAATAAATTCGTGGGCGATCATTTGCATCATAACATTATGGAGTGAAATATCAAAGGTTTATGGAATCTGTTTCCTGAGAAAATTGATACTACGTCACTTATTTAATGATTTAAATCAATGTTTTAAAGGTAGGTAATGTTGGTCCATCCACCACTGTTTAGTACATAATAACATGCAAATTTATTTGTCAAGTATAATTTTCGAATTATTTAAGACAACACAGTGGAAGCTAATTCTTACTTCCATGAAATTCTTTGAATTAATTATTATTAAAATAAATTTCTGAAGTGTAAAATTAAATTTATTTCGTTCCATTCGCCTTTTCACGCTCCTCTCGTAAACACAGGAAACAATACCTTCCCATTAAGGGCGATTTTACGTCAATCGAGTCACCTCATACTCCGCAAAGTTCCAGGTAAGGAATAGGCTACCACTTTTTTCTGTAAATTTTCAATGTTCTGTAAAAGGCAGGTGTTCGTAATAACATATAAAATATTTCACATTTCAATTTTTAGTATCAACCACCCCAAATGTCTGAATTTTGTATTTCCCGGGACATGACGACTTGCATGTTTATAGCTTACATTTATTTATTTATTCATTCTTTATTGTACATTGATTACAAACAATTACATAAGAGGTAAACATTCAATTAATATGCTATCAATATACAGAGGTGCGATCTCTTCCAACTAACCTAAACATATGCCTACATAAAAGACTACAAACTTGTGAAAAAACTTTAAAAACTCGTGAAAATCCTCAAATTCCGGGAACGGAAGTCCTAACAAAAAGCTCCTTACTTTTGAAAAATAGATTAAAAAAAAACGAAATTAGGGAGTGGCACAAAATATTCTTTAACAAAAAAGACAGTAATATTAACTTCCACCAAGAACCGTCCGATAAATTAAAGTACTCTTTTTTATTGAAATTATTCCCTAACATAACCGAAGAGACTGCGAAATACTTCAAACTGCTACACCAAATCTATAAAATGTCTTTATTGTTGCTTTGAAAACGTTTTTGACCTTTTTAATTTATCATACAGTTTTAAATAGAAATCAAACATTAATTTCAATCGCTCTATTATAATATGTAGGTACTAGTACATCACTCAATTGATCAAATAAATCAATAAATATACCTATAGTTCAATAATCAAAACTAATAAAAATATAACAAATTGAATTAAACAACAATAATTTATGAATCAGGGCACATATGTAATATGTAAAATAATAATAATAGTAAGTTACGTAAATCAATTAACATGGTTTGGACATGTGGAGAGTTTGGAATGAATGGATGATGAAAGAAAGACAAAGAGGATACAACTATCTAAAAAAGGGTACGCGGGTGTCCAAGAACCACGTGGTTTGATCACGTGGATCAAATTATCAAGAAGAGTTCTGTTCAGTAATAGAAAGTGTATAAATGTAAAAAAGTGTGTAAGGACAGATCTATATGTCGTTTCATTCTCTCTGCGTACCTCACTTGTGATACGACATCAGGGTAGAGTATAATATTAATGAATGGCCAAGAAATAAATTTTAACTTATGTATATAATAATATGTACCTAATTAGTTTACTCTCAACCTCACTTGTGGCATATATCGTGATGGTGTCGATAGATAGACAAGTCACCGACATTCGACATCATATTTAAATGACCCGTTTGAACCTTTAACCACGTGCTCTATTTAATTACTTTTTACATAGCTATACTAAGCGTTTAGTAACGAAATAATGTAATTATAAGGAACATATTTTAATATTGCTATTGCTAAGCGAAAATAGTATTATTTCCATTGAACTAAAAAAAAGCTTGTTGTCTACTGCTATCAAACTATTACGTAAATGTACTAACTAATGTTTTATTTTTATAAGAGCATACTACACCCATTTACAGGCGATCTAATTGTTCTAAAAATAATAAAATACACTTTAAAAATATTCTTCTGTTCACGACATCATGGAAAAGCTGGTATTCCGTCTATTATCTCTGGTATAGTATCTCTGGCTAAAGCACATTATTTCAATCTGCTTTTAGGGCTATTTTTACGCTAAGCTAACCCTTTAGTTAGTGAAATTTGCTTTTCCATCCAATATAATTCAATATTTCACAACTATTTTAAACCGAAATGTAATGGACAGATAGGGTGATTTTCAGTGATAATTTTCAGCCCTTACATTTTGTTAAAATGATCAATATAGTTCTGATAATATGATGAACTAACGTAATGAATTGGTAAGAAGCATTCGAAATGTGGGTACACCGAAGAATGCTTCGTATACCTTGGACCGAAAAGGTCAGTAACATCGAAGGGAGCCAATGAGAGTCACTTAGGAGAGCCGGAGCCAAGAAAGAGCTGTTGTCGATTGTCAAAGTGAGGAAGGTCTCATATTTGGGTCACGTGCTGCATGGAAAGAAGTAACCTCTCCTCCGCCCTATAATGGAGGGCAAGATAAAAGGAAGACGGGGAGTTGGCAGAAATCAGATCTCCTTGCTGCACAACATTAGAGAGTGGACCGGAATGAGGACAGTGGATGACCTGTTCAGAGCAGCACTGGACAGGGAGGTTTTCGGGGAGTGATCGCCAACGTCAGGGGGACCTGACATGGCACAGAAAGAAGAAGAATATGATATAAATACCCAGCCAATAAAAAAATAAGCCATCAGGATGGGTAGCATACCTCATAGCTGAATTCAAAATGTCTTATACAAGAATGTTTGCCATCACTTAAAATCACTTTGTCACTTTATCTGTCTATTACATTTAGACTAACTAAAGAAGTGAAATATTGAATTATGTTGATTGTAAAAGCAAATTTAATCAAATTAAGGGCTAGCATAAGATAAGCGTCTCCTCAAGGGTATATTGAAAAATTGAATTTAAAAGACATATAACTCATAAACAGAAATGTGCGTCATCTCGAGTTAATGTCTGAATAAAATTATCTACGTTTTTCAACTATTTGAGTGCATTCTAAACATAGAACTACAGATTACACTTAGATAACTCAAAAATTATATTATGGAACAGAATTAAATGATCTAGATTTTGTGTGTTCACATTGCGAAAGGACATTTTAGACATATTATTTGATATTAACAAAAACACTGTTTACTCTTCACTATTGATTTATTACTCGAGCACTTTCGTCAAGTTAGCTTGACATTTTGAAGAGAACTCTCTCTTGTTCAATTAACAGAATTAACATTGACAAAAGATTTAATTTTATGGTATAACACTGAATGAGTGCGTCACGGAATAAATTGTTAATTTATTTTTTAACTTAACTTAACCGGGCATAACTGTATTCTCGGACTAGACATGGCAACCGAGCTAGCGATTTTTTTTAAATGAACACATGTGCTTGTCTCCAAGCGATAAAGATATTAGAACACAATATCGTAAGCACATTAGAAACTCCAAGAATATTAATGATACAAAAATAGATACAGTATAATAGATACAAAAAGAAGAATAAGAAAAGTAACTACAACTGAAATATATTATGAGATGATGATGAAAAACAATAGACAATACCGCAAAGTACCCTTTAAATTACCAAACAAATGGTTACCGACAACCAGACACATTCCATGACGAACTATAAAAACATATTAAATATGCAATAAATCACAAATAAGACACGTTAAGTGTTCGTCAGATAATATTATTATTCATCTTCATAGTTCTAATGATCCGCTCATGTTGACGTATAGATTTTAATGTTATTTTTGACGTTTAACAATTATAATTATCGTCGTTGTTGTTGTTCAGAATGAATCATTTAACACTTGTGCTTTAAAATTATAAATGTCCTTTATAGTTCAGTAAAAACACATCTCAGTTGCGAGAGTGTCAACGCGGAAAAGCTATTCGGAAATGCGTTTTCACTTCCGCGGAATTGTGTATGAAAACCTTATGTGCTCCAATAATATTATTAGAAATATCGATTCCCATATTAGGTATCTCCGAACAATACCTACACGTGAAGCATTACGGTTCATAAAAGAGAATTTGCGATTTTTTTTTTAATTTGTCATATATATTTTTTTTTCATGTCGTGGTTAGATACATGTATATTATGGTGATAATCTCGCCACTACATATCATTACATTTTGTATTTAAATTGATTTGTTGATTTTGTTATCGTGGAGCACCCGGTAAAGAATTGATCTCCCACTCTTCTGCGTAAGTTTTCGAGTGGCCTGTAAAAGGCAGGTGTTCGAAAAAAATAAGACATTGTACATCTTAAATTCAGCGATGAGGTTTGCCACCCATCCTGAATGTCTTTATTTTATATTGGCACGAAGAGGACAGTTTGCATGTTCCTTACATGCAGCCGATCTGCTGGCTACCCCACTTGTGGGATATGCCGTGATGGTATAGTAGTAGACTAATTATGTGCATATGGAATGAAATAACTAATTTTCGAAGCCTTCAGTAGCTTAATTAGATAACGTACACTTCACGAAAAGGATGGTTTGTGAGCTCAATACCCGTCTAGGGCACTACCAAATTAGGTGACATTGTCTATTCTAAGCCTTATATTATGATAGTTTCATAATATGTCAATTTTTAATACTAGGAAAATAAATAAAGGAAAAATTTTCACGGATGGCCGTGCGTTCAGTAAGAAAAATCGACGTGCGTTTATAAAAAAATTATGAATGTAGGAGTGAAAGAAATTTGTAAGGTTAGATCTATGTTAAGGTTGCCCTCTCAATGTAAAAATAAAGAAATTTGCTAGTTTTCGAGGGTCAAATAAAATAAAACATCTTACATCTTTAATTCAGCGATGAGGTTTTCACCCATTTTGAACGTCATTTTTTTTATTGCCACATAGAGGACGGCCTGCACGTTCATTATTACATGCAGCTGGTCTGCAGGCTACTCCACTTATAGGAAATGCCGTGATGGTATAGTAATAACATAAAAAAAAATTAAATGGTGGATTCATTGTAATAAATTTGTCAAATTCATCATACGCATGTATGTTTGTACTCACGTCATAACATATTATTCAAGACACATTTTATTGAATGGAACTAATTAAAATAACACATGATTTACTTGTTAAGTTTCATAAATATTATTTAATAATTAACATACGGCGTTTGGGAGAAATGTATTATTTCATTATATTACCTTGCAACGTGCGAAAGTATGTTGTTTATATAAAATTTATGTCATAATTCGAATTTCAATTAATTAAGGTGTTCGTATTTAGGAAATATTTAGTTTTGCCAAAATTTTCCAAATATACGCAGAATGTAAGGTAAAAATAATTAAAATGTGTGTTTACATTATGCAGTAAATTTGCTTCCAGCTGACCGCTGCGGGTGCCGATTCCATAGTCCTTGTCTTCTATTTTACTCAAGCGCGCACGCGCATTCACATTGTATATTCGATTTATTTTGTGTAAATTAATTTTTTTATCTCAAATTTTATCATCATCATCATCATCATCATCGCCCTCAACGCTCCTCTCGGGAGCACAGGGCAGAAACCAGCCTCCTCCATTCAGAGCGTCTCTGTGCCAATTGCGTCACCTCTTCCCACGACATTCCTTGCGCTCTGATATCGTTGTCATAGGAACGGTGTATTGTGAAAGAGGGACGCCCGGGCCTACGGAACCCCTGCGGACGGGAGAACAGTGCTCTTTTTGGCCAACTATCATTGGGCATTCTCAAAACATGTCCCAGCCAGGACCATCGTCTCTCTTGTATTACGGAGATTACAAATTTTATACATGTCATTAACGTTCTATGCTATGTGAATATGTAGATATTTTATGTAGAATAGATGTGTGCCTTGTGATGTATTTGAGTTGGTGAATAAAATAAATGAATTGAGGGTTTTTAGGATCATCAAGATCCTTGAAAGAACAATAGAAATATTATTTATTGATTTGGTGGTAACAATTAGTCAAAGTTTGTCCTTTAGGACCACAGAATCTCTGTCAAAACCTTGTAATCTGATTGTATTTATAGTTTTATGATCCCAAAAATTCAGGATAATGAGATAAAGCAACGCTATTTTTAGCTAACAGTAATATAAAAATAATATTCTTAAAGCTGATATGAGAGAAGACCTCAAAAATATAGGTTAAAACAGCATTGTCTAGAATCTAGATGAACGCAAAATACTGGGATAGTGTTGCTCGAAATCAGAAGTCATGGAAAAGTTTTGAATAGGCCTACATCCAGCAATGGAGACAAAAGGACAAGCAGTGAGTTAAGCTGATAAGTTAAATAACTTACTGAATTCCGATGACCGAAAAGCCTTTGCAGGGCCTTGGCCTCCAAAACAATCAACCTCCAAGCCTTTCCATCGTAAGTCTAATAAAGCAAAAATTATATCTTAGACTATTTTTTCCAATGATGCTGGTTTCTCATGACACAACCTTCAACGTTCCTACGTTGAATTCGAATTGAATAATTCAACATATCGTGGAATTTACTACTCTGCGCTACCTGTACGGTGTACGGTAAAGAGGGAAGGTGGAACGGGTGCCTTTAATTAAATATTTTGAAGTTCCCTAATACGCAAGGATCAAACTTTCATACATGTACAACTTACTACCAACTCCGGACATATTTCATTATAATAAGATTACATAATATTATTATAATGACACATACCTTTGTACATAATATTATATTGTAATGGTAGGGGAAGGTTGGACAAGACGGGGCCTTTGAGCTAAAATGTTAAAAAAACACATTTCTTTATATAAATTTTAAAAAAAAAGTTTATTGACACAAACTATGACCTTTAATCTAAGAAATGAATCACATAAATGTTACAATAAACATTAAGAAATAATAAATTTGTTCAATATAAAAACAGCTTAATTATCCCGTCTTGCCCCACGGGTTGGGGCAAGACGGGGTAGTTAAAAATATTAGTCAATTAATTAACTAATTAATTAATTAACCATATTTTTATCCAATTAATAATCGAAAATCTTCCCTTCAAATTTAAGATTTGCATATTGTTAATCAAATTTCAAACAATCTGAATCACGATATTCTTCCTTCAATGACACTATCAACAAAATTAAGTAAAATAACGTGAAATATGCGAAAAACACGTTTAGTATCACAGCATCACGGAGCGAGCAACCACTGCTGATGTAACTTTGTTACTAGTGGGGGGTCCGAAGAGAGCATCTAATGTCATCCAGCTTTCAGGGTTACTCGGCACGGTTCCACTTTTATCGCAGTACCCCATCTTACCTCACTACCCCGTCTTGCCGCACCTTCCCCTATGTGTGGTACATACTGTATTATCGTCGTTGCATATTCAAAATTGCGTATGTATATTTATAAATGTTTTACATTTCTAGAATAAATTGCTTATAACAATATTAGGTACAACCGTTTTATAAAGTAATTTTAAGAATCAGATATCTAATATACTACTACTACACCATTACGCTATATCCCACAAGTAGGGTAGCCAGCAGAACAGCTGCATGCAACTAAAATTCAGGCATGCCAATAAAAAATTAAGAGCTTCAGAACGCACGGGAAACCTTATCGCAAAATGCTTTACACGGCATCAAAAATTCATATATTTAAAAGTATAAACATATCACATGCTAACAAAAAGTCCAAACTACAATTTTAATGCCCTAATGAACAGTTTGTAAAGAGTATGCCTTAATAAAAATGTTCGCACATACCTCATTTTGAATATGCAATGACGTCGTACTATGTATGTACTATACATACTTTCCCGCCATTTCCTTATCGAGGTTAAAAGAAATAATCGACCGCCACCCAACCTATCCAAACATAATTTTTTACTCTTAAATTATTCATACATAATTAAGACATTTTACATCTTCATTTCAGCGAGCAGGTATACCATCCTGAATGACTTATATTTAATGGCACGAAAATGACAAATTATTTGCTTATTACACGTGGTTAGTAGACAAACTACCCCATTTGTTAAAGATGCCGGGATTGTAAAATAACATTTAGTACCTACCCATAATACAAGGTTCATATCTGAGTTTGGGACCAGCTCGATCTGTGCGAGCTATTTATGCATGCTAAAAAAAATTAACAGTTCCTTTCAAAGTTTCAGGTCCGTTCTGCTGTTCAATTCCTTCCAAACACCCTTTCTTAGATCATGTTTATTTTTTCCAATACGACGAGCTATAATATAACAAAGCATGATGTTCACGATACTCAAAATTAAGGGATCGGCAGAAATAATGATGATGATGCATTTTTGAGTTTTAGGTAACTCTTGTCCTAAAGATACCGCAAAGCGAAAGCGCTCGGCAATTAAAATTTAAATATTTAATTATTGTTAATTGATTAAATACTTATACGAGAGAATTAACATTTTTTTTCATTAAAATGACTTTTCACAACGTTTACGCACCAACTTTAAATTAAGTTAAATGATACAGTTGATTATTCTAAATACAATTATATTTCACTTACTTGTATGTTGTGTTGTGGAATTCTCAAGAAATAATTTACCGAGAAATTTCTCGGTAAATTTCTCAAAGTAGAGAATTTTCGGAGATTTTTTTTTATTTTTTAATTAAACAGTATAATAATAATAAATACTTTTGTTCAATCAATCAATAACAATGTACAAAGTACAAATGTTGAGACAATTTATCACCAATATGGCTACAATCAATTATGGAAACAAAAAAATGTTAGGTACCTACATAAAAAAGTGCTAATAACTGATGAAAAATCTTGATGTTTGACACCCCACATGCCCATATTTAAGTTAAAAAAAATTGCAGGTGTACATGGAAAAAGTGCTTATAACCTCTGATTTGGGCCTTAATCAGCTCCACACATTTCTGGATCAATCAGGTTGGCTGCGAAGTGTACTGGGCGAAAGGTCATAATACTACTAAGAAAAAATATGGAGAGAAATTTCTTATCCATCAGAGGAGAAATTCTCGGAGAAATTTCTCGTTCTCGAGAAATTTCTCCGAGAATTTTCTCTTCTCACATCACTACTTGTATATATTTAAACTATACTCAGACAGTAAAGGGTAAAGACACGCCAGCTATCTCCTCTTTTTATCTGCTAAGCACATTAGGAACTATAATTAAATTACACAACTTTCCAAACCGAACCTGCTATCTATATTTATAATACATATTACGCATGAAAGAATTTGGGGTTAACACGGACAATCTATCTCAAGTAATGGATTCCAGTCATCCTATATGACTTAGAGGTAACACTCTTGCCTTTGAGTAACGAGGTCCCGGGTTCGTTTCCCGGCCCGAGCAAAAATTTTTTTTTTGAATAATACATTGTCCTGGTCTGGGTGTTACATGATATTCCATCTTAAATTCAGTAGTGTAGTTTGCCACCCTTCCAAAATGTCCTTACTTTTTGTTAGCTGGCACAAAGAGTGCAGCTCACATGTTGCATGTAGCAGGTCTGCTGGCTACCCCACTTGCGGGATATGCCATGATGGTATAATAATAAAGTAGTGTGGCAGTTTAAATTTCCTACAAAAATCGTTTGGAGCAAAAATTATGAAGTACCCCGTTTAAGGTGAAGATTTTGATAGAAGCCAATGAAAAATTAAAAATATAGTAAAATTAGTTAAAGATCTTTCACAATTCCCATTGTTTTGGGCACCTTACAAGAAAGATAAAAAATTGTGAATTTCGTTATGGTATAAACTATGGTATAAAATACAAACGCAAATAACTCTAAACTAAAGTAAATTGTGTATGTACGTTTGTTTGTATGCCCAGAGGGTTTTTGTACTATTATACTGTTGAATTGTAACTATTGTTATTTCACCAATTCTGCACGCAATGGTCTAGAAATAGCCTTCCCTTTTAAACTAATTGATTTATTTGATATATTATAAGAACACTCTATAAACACAACTGCTAAATTGATGTATTTGGACTACTACTGTACCATTATGGCATATGCGAGTTCCTCGAGGTAGAATCTCGGCCTCCTGCACAAGAGGTACGCGGTTCGATCCAAGGTGCCAGCAAACTCCCCATTTATAAACTAGCAGTCATTGAAGGGAATATACGTGTGTTTGAGTGACAGCATTGAAATGTCGTTGTGTAGACTGGATGTGTGTGTATGTATTGGAAGTGCCTATTACTAGTTATTGTTGCAATTTGCCCACCTGCACTTTGAATATCGAGGGTATACAACCAAAATGCACTAAGTCAGTCTAGCGCTACAAAAGTTTTCAAAAACTATTCAAGTAATTAACATATTTCCTATTTTTAAATTTGTTTGCAAAGCCTAAAAGTCACTTACCAATATCATCTTAATTAAAGTTCAAATAATACATGACGAATTTGTATTGATCTAAACACTTTTTTTTTCATTTAATTGCCACCATGTCATCTCAAAACTGAAATGACTTAGTGCATTTTGGTTGTATACCCTCGATATTGTGTTTTGATTTCATTGTAATGTTGTTTTGTTTATTGTATATAATATTATATTTGATTATCAGTCTACGGATTGTGCTGATTATATATTATGATATGATTATATGATGCTGGGAGGGTAATGCACTTATAAATATGGTGTATTTTACCCTTGGTATCGAATACATTGTTCCCAAAGGGCTCAAGTCACTCGATAACAAGTGGATAGCCAAAATAAAAAAATAAAAATAAAATACTTTATATGAATGTGTATATCAATGTTCATATGGTAACACAAACAAAGACATTAACATTCAAGAGCAAACTGAAGACATCGCTCGTCCAACAAAGCTTCCTGCGCCCTTGAGATGGATTCTCCATTAAACGGCGCTGAAGAAATCATCCATCATCATCATCAGAGTCCCCGAAAAAAGATTAATATTTCACATTTTTCTGTAAGTTTCCGAATATTCTGAAACAATCTTTAAAATATTTCGTATCATCAATTAACAATTATTCAGTATTTAACCATTCTAACTTACATATTTTTTTCGTGTTCCGGAATAGACAATATGTATGATAATTACATGGAGTTAGTCCACTGACTTATCCAGAAGTCGAGGACGTTGCAATGGTAAGGCCAGATCCTACTCTTTCTTACGTATTTCAACGCTCTTTCAGCAAGACTATAGGGCAGATGCCAACTTCTTTTATCTACAAAGTTTTCGGCCTTGAGGATGAGATTCTTTTATGGTCAACTTTTATTGGAAAATATTGATAACATATAACCAAGTTGTGACCATCGTTTCTCCCATTTCACAGAGATTACAGACCTTAGGTATAAAGATAGCAATAAAAAAACCGAATTCATATAGAATTGACAAAAGTGATGACAATTGATAGCAATAAAATAAATGATTGTTACAAGTTCATGAGCTGTGCTAAAAACAGAAAGTACCTAAATATCTAGTAGTATTCATACATTGTTGTACGGGATGGACCGTTGGACACTTTGTACGAGTATATAGTGTATTAAATGGCTAAATTAAATGTTGTGGAACGAATCGAAATAGTTATTATACTTGGCTAGTAAGGTAGGGAGGAGGAGCACCCTTAGTTGAGATTTAAATTCAAATTTAAAATCATCGATTATCATAATTTCGATTTAAAAAATAACTAAAAAACAAGCGTATATAAGATAATTGTATTCGTGATAAATGTGATTTTGTATTTTTTAGTTTCTAATATATGTTTGTATTTTTAAGGTAGTTTTTTTGTGTAATGTATTGAATACTTTTATTTAATTTTGCAGATTTTCTGTCAACTTTATTGTTATGCAGTAGGCTCTTATGTCGTAAAATATATTAATAAATAAATATAGAATTAAAATATTATCGTTTTTTCGTCCTCTCCGTTCTCCACATGGGATGCGATGTGAGACGATAGAAAAGAAAAAAAGATAAACTATTTAAAGCAACACAAATTCCAAATCACTCCCAAGCGAGGAGATGGCTTTGAAAAGAATAGAATAGAAACGATACAATTTTCTACGTTGCTTACATTTTCGTGTCTTTCCCTTCAGACAATATATAAATTCACAAAATGTTTGTTGCTTTTTAAATAATTTCTTTTATTATTTTGACAGTCCGAGTCAGTTGAGATATCAAGTTTATATGAATATTATCCAATAATTAATTAATCTTTACGTAGGTTTAGATTCCACACACCCGCAATGGGGAACATGCATGTGTGAGGAATATGAATAAATGTTATACATATTTTGCATATTTTCTGTTATTGAATTAGTCCGGTGTGATGTCGCTAGGCGCTATTTTGTATTGACACACATTTCACTCTTAGTACTGTCTGTAGCGCCTGATATTGTCAAACACTGCTCCGCCACGAGTGAACCTTTTTGCGACGAAGTGCGAAAATTGCTTTTTCAAATGGTGATAAAAACCTTAAAAATGGACATTTAAAAATATAAAAAGCACCATAATTTTTCTAATTTTCTGTACTATTTTTTGGGTTGTAATTTTTTTTTTGTGAAAGTTCCACATTGAGGAACTATATCGATGATAATAGCTTTTTGTAACGTTTAACATAAATTTTAAACACAGTTCGATGTTAAAAACAAAACGATACACATCCCTAGTCAAGGATTTGTACCTTAAGCTCATCTGACACATTAAGTGGCATGCATCGACGCACAATCCATGTAACATATCATTCCATGTAACATTCAATAAGTTTTCCAGAAACTAGTATTGTAGATAAAATTATAAATAAAAAACAAAAATTAAATATGTTTAGAAAATACATTTATCCGGTAATGTCAAGATCAACTATTAAACCATTTAAAAGAATTTTATACACTGGTAGATTTACAAACGAACTTAATAAAATTGTTAAACAATCATTCAAAAGTGCATTTTATACCAATAATAATATAAACAAATTATTATTTAATCATAAAGACAAGATAGATCGAATGGATGGTAGTGGTGTGTATTGTATTGGATGTAACGATTGTGATGCAAAATACATAGGACAGACATCTCGTACAGTACGTACTAGATTTGCTGAACATAACAGGGCGTTTAGGGGAATGTCTACATATTCAGAAATTGCGGACCATTGTATCGAATATGACCATACATTTGACATAAACGGTACAAAGGTATTACATTCTGTGTGTGGGGCGGGTAGACTAAACGCCTTGGAAACATTAGAGATTTATAGGAATAAGAATAACATTGTAAATATACAGATCCCACCCTCATCTCCTTTGTTAGTATATCCTTCTCTTGCCAACCATCCCGCCTCCATACCTACCATAACCCCTCCCACTACCCCTTCCACTACCTGCACCCTTCTCACCACATGAACAACAACACTCACAATTTGTAGATTTCAGTTTCCCTGAAGATGCCTACAAGTATAGGCGAAAACGTTCGGTATTCAACCTAACATAGTGGAGATTAAACAGTGTTCAATAATATATTTTTATATTTTATTTATTAAAATTATCTGCTAATCATTATGCATTAGCCTCGATATTATTAATGAATACGTGTGAATGCGAATCAAATAATCTAAATGCATCATGAATTGTTTTGTCCAGCTGCATTTTAGACTCTTACGTTTTATTGAAGTCCAGTGTGGCTCAAACTTTACGCTCTTGCCTTTGAGTCACAAGGTTCCAGTTTCGATTCTTGCCCAAGCAAAATGAAGAATGGTCTTTTTCTAACTGTCCAGGATCGGTGGGTCCTTCAATGTCCAGGATCTGGGTGTTATTCGTATGTGTCTAGTACCTGGTATACATGTTGAATCGTCGCGTTAGTACCCATCATATAAAATTCATAATATCTTAGATCTGGACTAGCTCAATCTGTGTAAATTTATCTTTATTTTCGAATTATGCACGGCTTTAAGCTTATTGTCTTATTTCTAATGTACTTAGTGTGTAACTTAGTGTGCTACTTTTTTATTCTATTTCTTATCAATTCACGAATTTCTGTTTTCTTCTTTCACAATGCAGCATTCCTAACATAGACACCAGATCATCGGAAATGTTGTGAAAAGAAGTGATTTCATTGACTCAGGATTACTCTGAAGCGAGAATGGCTTGTCTCTGCTCTGCACTCAAAGTCAATTCAGACTTAATTTTCTACAATGGAAGTTCGTTTATTCTAACAAAAGCGCGCTTTCTTTCTCTAAAAGAAGCAACCATCTTTTTGAGAGGACAGCTTGCAGTTTGTTGCATGCGGCTAATCTACTGGCTGCCCCACTTGTGGGATAAGCCGTGAAAGTATAGTAGTAGTAGTTGTAAATTTCATGTTACAAAATATCCATTTCGTAAATAAAATAGAGATGGATTTTGAAATTTATCTTCTTGTGCAAAACTTTTGATCTTGAAAGGTTGTGAAAAAAAGACACTTGAAACATTTATCTAATATATAAAATTCTCGTGTCACGAAATTTTGTGTGCTTTCGGATAGGTCTGAGAATCGGCCAACATTTATTTTTCGTACCCCTTAAAGTTAAGGGTGGTCCACCTAGATTTTTTTTTTGCACTTTTTTAATTTTTATATTTTTCTAATGAGGCATTTAAAAATACATACAGCCCCAAATTTTCACCCATCTACCATCAACCCTTATTTTTTAATAGCGATATAAGTAAATGGCAAATGTATATGGTAAAACAACGTTTGCCGAGTCAGATAGTAAAACTATATTATTCAATAAGCAACTTTTATTATTCAAGAACAAAATGCACTTTTAAACTCAATTTATTTCACCGAGTCAACTCATGAATAAGCAAGCGAATAAATTTCACATAATATTTTTATAATATAAACAAAATGAGCGAGCGAGCAAATCTGCACTGCTGTACCTACAACATGAAGTTAGTCGTAAGTGATATTGTTCCATGTCATGCGACCATTATTAGTGTCTACAGAGTAGTACAAAACGGTCTACAGAGTGTGCACCGCATGATGTGTGTGTGACGTATGGTCACATTAATTTATTGTCATACAATGTGTATGTATGTAATATGTGCCTACTGATATATTTTATTGCCATACAAACATTCTAACGATACATTCAGACTGTGAATTTACGTCTTTTCGATTTACGCTAGCGTTGATGAGTACCTACAATAATCATTTCTTCAGTGATGCTCGAATTCCAAATATTAAGATGAATATGAGAAGTAAAATAAGAAAAATCACTACATAAACCAAAAAACAAAAAAAAAACACAATCCACACACCAACACTCACAACAGGACTGGGAAAGCGGAGATTGTTATAAAACTATAAGAAGGGGTTAACGAGCGGATGCTGAGTTAGAAGGCACTAAATATTTATTGATGGAGTATTTGAACCCATTGATGGATTGAGATATTTTTTGAGGAGAAGGGAGATTATTCCAGCAAGAAGTACTACATACTGAGAAAAATTGAGAGCCTTTATAATCAATATTGTCGTACGAGTATACGTAAAGTTTTACAAAAATCCGCCTTTTACAACAACATACAATAAGTTTGGGAGACTTCACGGGATATTATTTATTTTTTAATACCAATTTTCAATATCAATACCAGTATTTAAATATATTTTATACAAGCGGCCCGCGCCGGCTTCACACGGGTAGATAGGTATTTAAAAAATAATTTAGTTTTAGTAAGGATCCCTACTTTATGAAAATAAAATATAGAGTATGTCACCCGGGGATAGTTTAGTTTCCCAATAGTGAAAGAATTTTTCAAATCGGTTCAGTAGTTTCGGAGCCTATTCAATGCAAACAATCAAATCTTTCCTCTTTATAATAATAGTATTGATAATAATTTCTTCCTTATCCGGATGTGAGGTGAGAGTCTACAATATATGTTTTTCACCCCGACAAACAAAGTTGTAGTGTGCCTCATTATTATGGCGATAAAATTAACTTATGTGTTAAATAAATCAATTTAAGGATTATTTTTATTGTTTAAACTGCCACAGATTACGATAATAATTAAACAAAACCCACTGAGTCGTTAATCAAGACAATAGCACCTACATTTATATATACACAAGTTAAGTAATATTTATCTGAAAAAAATAACATAAAAGTGACACATGTACCAACATCGGATAAGTAATAATACATTAAAATGTTATTTTCAGTTGCAACTCTTTCTCTAATAATTACATTTTAAATTAGACTTTAGAGAATATTTTGTTACTTTTGTGCATATGTAAATAAATTTGTGAAAGTGAAATGGAGTAAAACTTTCACCTTATGTTATCTCCTGTGTAAAATCAAATGATTTTTCATTCGTGGAATGCATGTTGCTCATCCATTTCGGATGAAAATTACATCATTCATAATATGCAATACTCCTCGCATACAGGATTTGATGATGTGTTGGACATTGTGTGAAATGATCCTTATGAAACAGAATTAAATTTATACCTACTTGATTTAATCTTTTACATATGATGATTACGTGTACTGGGGTGGTTTACATACCTGAAACAAATGAAAATTTTAATTGAGAAATCATAAATCTATTTGTTCTTGATTCTTTGTATATCATAATATATTTTTATGCAGACAAGTTTTTACCATCATCACTTTCTTACTTAGAACTATTTAAACACTGATTTTCTATGAAGTTCCCAATAATGAATTGGTTTCTTACTCTTTTCCGTAAGTTGTTAAGTGGGTACTAACGCACACATAATCAATACATATAAATACAATGCACTAAACAAACATATAGGTATGTAAAACCCAGATCCAGGCACCGACTCTACCACATCAGTGTTAGGGTCGGAGATGTCCCGGCTGACGTAACAGATCTAAAATGATTTAAAAAAAAGTCATTCTTCATTTTGCCTGACCAGGAATCGGATCCGGGACCATGTCGCCAAAGGCAAGAAAGTTACCTCCGCGCCACTCCGGCCGTCAGGCAGAGGTATATGATTTATAAATACTAGATATGAAAATGTAAAAGACATTATTTCTATTCGTATTTCAGTCTTATGATTACTCTTAGTACAAGTAATAATTGTGTTATAGTTAGATAATGTCCTGTTGTTGTTGTTCTTTAGTTGGATCATTAGACAAAAGCTCAGAGTCACATTAACTTCAGCTTAATGGTTGGTCTTCTCTAAACAACAAAAGATCTCTTTACACAATACGCAAAATGCATCGCCGACTTAAAGATGATTATATAATTATGTGAATAGTAGATTACAACTTACAATCCATCGGATTGCTCTGAAACGAGTTTAGATTTTCTTCTCCATTCCTCCCTTTTTCTGCTAATCTCTTTCATTCTACGCATGTGCCACAGTTTACAAATATCCTTCCTCACTTGATTGATGATAAATCGGAGATTATGTTGAGATTTTTGCATTTTTTTTAACTACGCCTTTAAGCGATATCTCAGAGATCTTAGTGTAGTGTAAAAGAAATTAAAGGACTATGTCCAGAAATTAACCCTCCAATTCCCATGCCTTACCTAATCATAATATTCCTATGAAATTTTGTATACGGGGTCTATATGGAGACCAATGTAATGGACGATCGACAAAAAATGATAATTTTTTGTAGTTTTTTTATGGGGGAGGTGGCACCTGAGGGTGACATTGGGCACTGTAGATACCAAATTATACAAAAACATAAACAAACATATTTTTGTTTGATTTTATTAGCGAATACAATGTAGTAATCACGAAACATTTTTAAAATAATTAGTTATAGTAATTATGTACTACACCACATAAATTTATGTAGTGTAGTACATTATTACTAGAAATAAATATTTTAAAAACATATTTTTATAAGGCAAAATTAGATTTTTAATTGAAGAAAACGATTTTTTCCACATAGATGTGTTTGATATTATATAAATTTTACAGGGATAAGGCTCAAAATCGACGAGATACTCGAAACGAGTAGCCGCTGCCCATATCTTGTAACTAAATCTTAAAGGTTTTTGCTTTATGTGCTGATTTCCCCATAATGCCCATAATATGGTACCATTGATTCATCTATTGATATGTGGCTTGAAGCAACAGAAACAAAGTTATTTCAGAATTTTTTGTTCAAGTATTCAAAATACACTTTCAGCTTACCAAAAGAACCATTTTTGGGCACAAGGCCTAATAAAATTAACAAGAAACAAGAATTAATACAATGCAAATAAATGGTTCTTAAATTTGTTCAATGATGTACCTGTCATGCCCAATGTCACCTGGAGGTGATATTGCAGTTTTAAATAGCTATAAATCGAATATTTAAATGAAATCATGATTAAAAATTTGTGAAAATTCTAAATTGATCCTTTATAAATCTGTTTTTGAAAAAATATTTCATGAAAATAACTATTTAGACATTTGTTATTGATGTTTATTTCGGAACGTAACACTAACACCAATATTCCCGCCAAGAGCTGACAAAAAATGACAAAATACGTAAGTTTAGTGTTGCCAGTCGTAAAAAAATATACACATTTGGATTGTTAAACCATTGTACAAAAATATAATACCAAAATAAAAATAATAATAAAATTCCACATATTTTTAATATTTTTTTGAAATCGCAGCACCTGTAGGTGACGTTGGGAACTGGAGGGTTAAGGTAAAAACAGGAGCTAAATTAATTCCTAATAAAACATCATCTCATATAAAAAGGGGATCTCCTGGTGCATTTGGACTCTGGATTTCTGTTAATGTCCAAAAGGCTTGGATAATTCAATAAAAATAATATCTTCAATGCATAAAAAGAATATTGAATGAAATACAAATAAATTATGCGGATTTCTCAGTTTCAATGTTCTACTAGGGCCTATGTGGTTTTGTAACTAAATTCCAAATGTGTCCTTTTAAGGCAACATTCTTCATTTAAAAACCAGAGAAATATTTTTTCACCCTTTCAGTAAATTTTTTCATCCAAAACAAACCTGTGCCAATTGAATAATCACGTTTTCACAATCTGAGGATTGTAAAAATTGGTTCTCGATTTAGCATGTATAAATTAAATTTATATTTTAAAATTTGTGAATCTTGCGAATTATATTTTAAATTAAATTCGACAAAAAAGTAAAGGTGCTGAAACTCGATTTTTTTACTAGATAATTCTACATTTCTTAGAAATGTTCTGTACATTAAACATATTTTTTACCATTTTTTGTACATTTTTTTCACATTATTTCAACACAGCACTGTGGTGTTTTCTTTCAGCAAACATTTACATTACCCAACATAAACCTACCATCTACAAATATAATGTATAGATACAAAATATCTATACCTAGTCAATACAACATCTAATTTATAAAATTCTCGTGTCACAGTGTTTGTCATCATACTCCTCCAAAACGGCAGGACCGATTTTAATTAAATTTTGTGTCTTATCGGGTAGGTCTGAGAATCGACCAACATCTATTTTCGTACCCCTAAAAGTAAAGGGTGGTCCACTCCGATTTTTTTTTTGATTTTTTGAACAAAATTTTTATATATTTTTTTTTTTATTTATTTATTTATTTTATTCTTCACTGTACATTGTTAACAATAATACAAATTTACATAGAAAATATCATTTATACAATTCAATGTACAGAGGGCGAGTTTATCGCTAAAATGCGATGTCTTCCAACTAACCCGGATGGTGAGGAATTAAAAATACATACAGCCCTAAATTCTCATCCTTCTACTATCAACATCTATTTTTTAATAGCGAAATTAGTATATGGCAAATGTATATGGCATAATGTATAAAATATGGCAAAACAACGTTTGCCGGGTCAGCTAGTATTCTATATATAAGTATGCCGATGTATTATTATTGATAAAAGCAATAAAGTAACACATAACATACATGATATAACATAACATAGAACCTAAAGGATCTCATTCACATTGTTTGCAGAACACTTTCGCTACGCAATAAGAGCATTGTATACAATAGGAGTATTGCCTTCCACGCAGTATTAATATTATTATTATTATCGCACAGGCGAACTTATTCATACAGTTGTGCTGTTTTTAAGGATAAATTTAACTACTATGTGTCACAATTTTGCTGGGAGTTTCAGGTGATGGACGCGGTATACGGTGCCCTTGAGGTCATGTTATGAGTAAACGGCGTTTTAACAATAAATAATTTGTGTAAAACTATGTTAAATTTTTATTATTGTTCGCGTCAATATCAAAAGATTTCACACGGAGGTTTTGGCCGGCCAACCCTTTAGGCTGCCCACTATGGCGCCTCCGTTGTGGACAAGATTTGTTTAGTGTAGAATTTCGGATAAATGGAAGTCCTCAGACTTCTGCGCTATCCGGGTGGTCGGTGGGTCCTTCAATATTGTTCGCGTATTTCTATAGGCAAAAGACCTGTGTTTGTTAAATATAAATTCATCAAACCTCGTCTCAATTTAGAGGGTAAAAGAGCTAAGTAATTACAAGACATTGTACATTTTTTTCAATGCATGTTTAAATTAAATTTATTAATTTATTTGTTTATTCTTTACTGACCTTAAAACAAACAGCCATCACAGATAATGACAAAAATGCAATACTCCATCTTCACGACACAAGCATATACCTTACCTGTATGTGCTAAAAGTGTTTTTAACTCTTAAAAAAAGATATCAGAACGTTAGAAATCGAATTACAAATGGTTTGCAAATGGGTACCAAATTGTTTTAAGTAGAGTAGGTAAGCTTGTTTCTTCTCTGTACTCCCAAAAAAAATTCCGTGAATCTAACTTTTTCGAAAATTCAATAAAAGGCCATGTAAATCATCACAAAATATAAAGCATCTGAAATCTTGAATTCACCCACAGTGAAATAAATCTATCTCACTTATTTTAGAGGCATTAACTAAGCTAGACATTGTTAAATTAAATATTTAAACTTGTTTCAAGTTTAAATATTTTATTAAAAAAATTAATAACTCTACTCATCAATGAGAGGATTGCTTGTATGTTTATTTCATGGAGTTAGTTCACTAACTAATGAACTCATGAAAGATGAGGTACTCAGTTAACAAATTATAGTTTGCCTGTATTTGACTGTTTAAATGTACGGAAGATTGAGTGTTTCACACCTGAAAACTACTAAAGAGCTTAATAAAGGTCCTACTTGAAATGACTTCGGTTAATTTGGGTTGCCTTTTGTATTAGCATCAACTATATAACCATAATAACATAGGAGGAACATTGAAAAAGAAAACCTATACCATCCCGGCATCTCCCACAAGTAGTAGAGTAGCCAGCGGTCCAACTGCTTGTAATAAAAGTGCGTGTTGTTCTTTCTGTTCCGATTAAAGTTAAGACATTCAAACTAGATGGAGTTGTCATCACTAAATTGAAGAATTTAAACGTCGTATAAGTTATTTACAAACTCCGCCTTCTACGAGATACTCAAAAACTTACAGAAAGAGTGCGATGGTAGTTTTTACCGGAGACTTCATGGATTTCCCAGAATAATAAAAAAAAATAGCAAAAATACTAGATCCAAACAAAAATTAAATTTGAAAATTAAAAAATATCGACTGCCTGTTCTTGGAGGAAGTTCATTATGAAAAGGAATTAAATTTAAAGAATACATATTTTAGTAAATACATCGATGACTTTACAACTACACTTTTGCCTGAAGATGAAAGTGGACGCATTCAAAATCTGGCTCGCAAATCAAAAGTCACGTTACTTACTGAATATTTTGTTTGATTTAACAATATTTGAAATTTTACCCACGAAACAATCAAATAAGACTTATAAATTTAAGTTCCGTGTGTTGAATTTACGTATGGAATCTCAACCAATGACTGCCTACATACATATTATAATGATAACTTAAAAATAATTTTTGACTTATTAAAGATGCAATTAACTCGCGTTATAATACACCGCCACGTTGGTAATGGATATTTTAAACACATATTCAAAAACATATTTATTAGGTGGAAAAAATTATCGAATTTAAAATAATTTTGGGTTTTGTTCATATCAAAGTTTCCGAATTCAAATGAATTATTATTTCAAATAACTTAGTCAATCCTTCATAATGTGTTTTTAAAATAGTTATTTTAAAAATGGATTTAATAAGTCACAAAATTATTATTTTTAAAATTATCGAACACGTCATTTTTATACTTTGCGTATATTCTTATCAGCAATACCGGGTGCTGTATCTATTCATATTTCAGTAAAATTTAAGCTCACATTTTCACCACAGAAAAGCTCTCTGTAATGACCACTTTCTTGAGTAAATAAATAATAAAAACGAAGTGAAATAAATGTACAATGAACACTATCGTGACGAAAGCGATGCATTTATAAATAGGAAACAGCACATAAATAGATAAGTAAATATAAAAGTAAATGCTAGGAGAACATTTTATATAAATTGGCATCATAGCCCTGAAATTCTGGCTGCTATTATACGGACAAAGTCCGAATAGGTAAATTTTTTATAATTGTCTACTTTATTTTACGGATAATGAAAAAGGAAACTGCAGCCGTAGCAGGTTGCTTAAGAGACGATATCTTGAGGAATAAAGACATGAGAACAGCCAGTAAGGTTCGCATCTACAAGATATGTGTACGCCCAATACTCACGTATGGCATAGAAACGAGGGCAGACACAACCAAAACCAAAAGCATGCTACGTGCAACAGAGATGCGAACTTTGCGAGCCATTGCCGGAAAAAATCTGCGAGACCGTGTGAGAAATACCATAATCCGGGAGATATGTGAGGTCCAGGATGTTGTTAGATGGGGAAGACAACGCCGAAGATTTTGGTATAAACACGTCCAGAGGATGGATAACACCATAATCCCAAATATTGTTCTACATGGACTACCTGATGGACGACGCCTACCAGGAAGACTCCTTAAACGATGGAAGGACAGCTGGGCCTCCACATCGTAAGAAGACCCTCCTGCATGAACAGATCTCTGGGTCTAATGAAAGATTAAGAAGAAGAAGAAGAAAAAGGAAACACTGTTATTGATAACTTTATAGCATGTATCTAGGGAAGAAAGGAATTAAGGTAAATATACTCGTATTTCTGGGTGCTTTCACCATTATGAAACAGATGTTTACTTATTGATAGACTCGACGATTCTTTTGTTAAACTCTGTACTAATTTGTGGAAATGAAGACAAACTGTTTGAGTTTTATTATATTTATAAAAGGAACAATAACCTGGTTTCGACTTACAAAGTCATTGTCAAACTTTTAATAAATATAAATAAACTCTAACAGTTTGTGTTCATTTCTATAAGTTACAATTTTAATATCTGATTGGGAATTTATTACACCAAAATTTTATATTAATTTGTAGTTGATGCTATAAATATTTTGTTTTCCATTGGTTGCTTATCCAGATTATTATTTTATCATTTTCCCTTTCCATTATCCGACCCACAATTGACCTCTAGATCGGGCCATCGTGCAGGTCTGAAGGGCCGGCTAGCCAAAACCGCATGTTACGAAAAATTCATGTTTATAAGAAACAACATGAATACGGAAATAGCAAATTAGTATACAAGTACAGGTCAACTCGTCATCTTTAACTCTCTGTCCACCCCACAAGAAATTAAGGGAGAAAAGACAAATAGAATTAATTTAACTCAACCCGACATAAAACTACCAATGTTCGAATCCAAAATTAGATCCGTGTGACTTCTTTTATTTTCTATTACCAGGTGAATTCAACATAGTGTCGATGTCTCCCATATTGTATATGGATCCAGTTGATATACGTTTAAATGCTGCATCAGCTGTGACTCGTCAGCGCTTTCAATTCAGGAAATGGACTCTAGACAAATTGATATTATGTACACAATAATATATCATTGCAATATAAATACTACACATAATGTAAATGTGAGATGACATTTTATTTACATACTTTCTCTTTTCTTATTTAATTTACAACTCAGCAATGAGGCATGCCACATATAGAGAGAAGAAAATCTACATATTCATTACATTCAGTTGCAACGCTGGCTACCTCGATTGTGATGATATAAGGGTTAGTTGGAAGACATCGCATTTTAGCGATAAACTCGCCCTCTGTATAATGAATTGTTTAACTGATATTTTCTATGATAAATGTTTTAATTTGTATTATTGTTAACAATGTTTGTACAATAAAGAATAAAATAAATAAATAAAATCTTATAGAAGAGTAAATATAATCCGTGGAGCACCCGGTAAAGAGTTGGTCTCCCACTCTTCTCTGTAAGTTTTTGTGTGTCCTGTAAAAGGCAGGTGATTTAAAAAAATTGAGCCATTTACATATTTAATTCAGCGATGAGGTTTGCCATCCATTCTGAATGTCTTGATTTTATATTGGCATGGAGAGGACACCTTGCATGTTTACTACATGCAGATGGTCTGCTGACTAACTCATTTGCGGGATATGCCGTAATGGTATAGTAAATATAAATTTTTCCATAGGTGTTCTATTAAAAAAATTTTTGAAGATCAAATTTTCAGTCGAATAAATTAAAGTTCGAATTTTGAAAACTTTTGATCCGTATTTATATGTTTTTTTTCTTACGTCATACAAAGTTTAAAAGGTTAAGGGGTACGATAAGTTTGTGTTACACTAACGCTCTTATAATATTATATTTCGAGTACTTACTTCTATAAAGTTTACTTTGTCATTGTTACAACACCCACGTGTTTTGTGACCCCTTAAAAGAACAATTTACGTATTTACTTACTTATAACGTCCGAACAACCCTTATGGAACATTAGCTTCCGAAATAATAGATATTTCTTAAGATCTTTGGCTGTGGATTGCTTGTAATCTTGTGCACTTAGCTCCTTAAGATTTTGGTTCATGTTATCTGAAATTCTTTGTTTTGATCTGTTTAACCCTAAATCACTCGGAAACGAGTGGATGGTCTTGAGAAGAATAGAATAGATCTGCTTAACGGTCTTGTGCTCTCAGAAAATGCACCCAATTAAACCCTATTTGCACAGCGAGCGATGCAAATGTTAGGCATAGATCTTTAGATTAGAATATCCAATGTTGAAATCAGACGCCGAACAAAAATTGTTGACAAAGTGAATAAACCTTATTGCAAAACTAAAATGGAAATGGGCCTGCATGCGGTCTTGTGGGTAGGCAAAGATTTGATAAGTAGACACAGATTGTTGACACGAGAAGACAGCTTGCACGTTTATTACATGCAGCTGATCTGCTATCTACCCCACTTTTGGGATATGCAGTAATGATATAGAGAGATATTATATATCTACCGGTGCCATTGAGAGATAGTCAGACTGTCACCAGCTTCAGAAGCAAATTGAAAACTGAACTCTTCACCGTCGCCCTTGAGACGGTCTAGGGACAGTTAAAATGCGTCAAAATAAAATCATCCAAAATCATCATATCACTTATTGTATTTATATTATAATGTGTGCACCGCATAAACGTTCCCAAAGATGAACCGCCGCTGCTACTAAGTATGATAGGAATATAGTACGTGCATATTATAATCTCTTTAATAGTTCCGTCACGAAAGCATTGTTTGGTGTGTTAATGAACTTACTGCACATACGTCATTGTGATTTCGTAATGTCATCTGCAATAATTTCACTAAAACGATGTGTTTCAAACGTGTTTGTCTATATATTTGTTCATCCAGAAAATTCGTCCAGAATGGCAAAATTGGTGATCGAGTTTCGTAAGCAGTGCAATTGATGACTTAAATCAGCCTTGAGCCAATTCATTAGCATTGGGATGCTGTTCTCACTTTATCGATTAGAATTTGCACATCTTAAAAAAAATGTCTAGTTGTTATTAATAATAATACCCTTTCACATGATACTCGGGAATTGTTACAGTCACCATTGTGCCTCACAGAGCTTTGTCTCTTTGACTCGACCACTAGAAGACCTCTGCGCTCTTCGGAACTGGGCGTGAATAGACTCACTGAGCCCAATAGAGCCGGTAAGTCTAACTTCTATGAGAGGGCCTTTGGTATTGTTGGACCGGTTATGTGGAATCGCCTACTGGTGCCATTGAGAGATAGTCAGACTGTCACCAGCTTCAGAAGCAAATTAAAAGCTGAACACTTCACTGGCGCCCTTGAGACGGTCTAGGGACTGTTAAACGGCGTCAAAAGAAAATCATTCAAAATCATCATCATCAAAATTGAAATGCCTTTTATTTCAAATATTCTGTATTAGAAGACCGTCCATTCGTTTACGAGTGGATCAGGGAAGTATCTTAATTATCATAAAATCTAATCCAACAACATATATTCAATTAAAGTTGATATTTTCAACCGACGGTACTTGGTGGAAATTCATGTTGAATTAATTAAAATAAAACACTTATTTGTAGTATATCCACGGTGACTTTTTATTGGACGCGAGTCTTTTCGCCAGCCTGATGATGAGAGCGGAAGCTCTTGAAAGCCGGCTCGCGTCCAATAAAAAGTCACCGTGGATTTACTACAAATAAGTGTTTTATTTTAATTAATTTTTATATTAAATTAATTATTAACGGGTGTATGGACAAATAATAATCGTTTATGTAGATACATTTTTTGTCTATTTTAGAATCTGTGCCAATATAGTATGTACATACTATACTAACATTAATTTATCTTTCTTTACGTTTTGTCAATCATCTAGTTGTGTCAATAAATTAACTTCAAGAACTGTCAAATATAAAAATAAAAGCGAATCGCTGACAGTTGTTTGTTTTTGCAGATCTCAGATAACAGAAAATAAATAAGATTTAAAAAGAAAATGACTCATTACCTGACGATATAAAAAAGATACGAGACACAAATATCTTGAAATTACCACTTTTCCAGATATTTCAGGAGTCAAGGATTCGTATTATAATACACGATACTTATACTCACCATCACGGCAAATCCCACAATTGGGGCAGCCAGCTGACCAGCCACATGCAAACTATACAATATAAACTATTTTAAAACAAGCTGCTTTTGGGTCAGCAAAAGAAGACGAATAAAGAGTGCTTCAGAAAGAATCTGAAAACACCATTTTGCTGGAAGCTTCGGACGATAGACATACAATAATTATGGCCTCCTTGAGTATAAAATTGAGTACTGTTTCTTTAACATATTCATGATTGCTGATATTGACATATTTTAAACGAAATTTATTTAACGTAGACCTATTGAATGTATTTGGCTTCTTTATAATAATAAATAATAATATTATGACAATTTATACAGCGCCGTACTGTGATAATATCATTATTCAAGGGCGCTTTACATTATTTAGGAACAACATTCACGACCATTTTAAAATTACGTAGTATCAATTAAAAATTGTCGTCAGAAATATAAAAAATCATAATTATTAATACAATAAAAATAATTAAAATACCATTATAACCAGTTTTGGTCTGCAGACATTCAGTCTTTGTCCAAAAATTTAAAATAATAAAGAGTGTCATTAGTAAAACCTTGTGAACAAATATGTCTTCAGGCCTATCCTGAAACCGTCGTAGTCAGCGGCCTGCCTGAGACCTAGAGGCAAACTGTTCTTCTATTTGACTTTTAATTATTATTTAATTGGTCAAAATTTATTAAAAAAAGTATCACTTACGATTTTGTGTTAATAACGTCCGTTTGTTTTGTTTTTGTTGTCTATTGTACTGTCTCATTAATATGGAAAAGCCTAACGTCATGTGTTGATATAAATAAATAAGTTTAGAATGGATTTTACCATTATCTCAAATATACGTAGGTAATTTTAAGTGTACCATCAGCTATTCATAATAATATACTTATAGGGTAAAGCAAGCAAAGAGTACGCACAAGCTAAGAGTACGCATCGTGATTTATTTCGAAAAAAAATTCTATGTTGGCAATACTGGGATCACATTCAGTTGTCTTTGATGTGAACTGTCACTAGGCGACTTGTTTACGCACGTTTCGGAATACGTCTTGGTACAAAATAATTTTTTTGTTTTTTTGTAGTTTTTATCTAAAAATCAGTCAAAATAACTTGTTTGCTACAAGAGTTGGATTGCTACAATAACAGTGAGTATTATTTTTACTTGTTTAATGATAGTCTGGCTTTGGTTTTCGTGCATTTATTTTTTGATACTGAGTTTTATTTTTTGAATAAAAATTTATGTCATCAAATTGACCCGATAGCAAAGAGTACGCACCCAAAGAGTACGCATGCGTACTCTTTGCTTGTATGACAGTATTTCGCATTACATGTTTGAGATATTTTATATTGATTTATCTTATGGTTTTCTCTTTGCAGAAAATGGGAAAATACACGAAAAAAACAGAGAGAAAATTATTTTTCAATGAAAAAAATATGAAGGAAATAAACGAAAGAATAGAGAAGGGGGAAAGCAAAAGAGCTATTGCAAAATCCTATGGCATTCCTGAAGCAACTCTCCGTAAAAGATTAAAATCAGGCTCAATCCCATTGTCATTAGGTAGATTTCACAAAGTTTTTACTGATGAAATGGAACAGGCATTGGCTGAACATTGTAGGCAACTCGATAACTATTTCTATGGAGTGACAAAGAAAGATTTAGGAAGATTTGCATTTGAATTAGCTGAGAAAAATGGAATTAACCATCGCTTTAACAAAGAAACCAAACAGGCAAGCAAAACATGGGTAGAAGAGTTTGCACGAAGGCAAAATCTGAGTCTCAGACAGCCTGAAAAAACGAGCTTAGCGCGTGCCTCTGGATTTAACAGAGTACAAGTGGATAGATTTTTCAAAAATTTGAAAGATTTAATCGCTACTTACCAATTCGTTGGAAGACATATTTTTAACATGGACGAAACTGGTTTACAAACAGTTCCCAATAAATTACCAAAAATTTATGCACAACAAGGTAAAAAAAATGTGGGTAAAATTGTCTCCGCTGAAAGAGGCCAAACTATGACAGCAGTTTGTTGTATGAGTGCTTCTGGTTTATTTGTTCCACCTGCATTGATTTTCCCACGTAAGCGCAAGAAGTTGGAATTAATGCAAGGCGCTCCTGATGATTCATTACTTTTAGTATCCGATTCAGGATACATGAACTCTGAGCTGTTTTTAGAATGGCTTCAACACTTCATTAAGATGGTAAAAGTAACTAAAGAAGCACCGGTACTTTTAATATTAGACAACCATTCTTCACATTTGAGTTTAGCTGCAATTGAAACGGCTCGAGAGTCTGGAGTAGTTCTTTTGAGTTTGGCACCACATACCAGTCACCGACTGCAGAGTCTGGATACAGGCTTTTTTGGACCATTGAAAAGAGCATATGCCGTAGCCTGTGATAACTGGCAAGTCACTAATCCTGGACGTGCTATCACACAATTTCAGGTCGCTCAATTATTTGGAACTGCATATTCTAAGGTGGCATCTATAGATAAAGCTAAAAAAGCTTTTGAATGTTGTGGAATATGGCCTTACAACGACCAGATTTTTAGCGATACCGACTTTGCTCCTTCAGAAGTTACAAATTTGCCAGAACCGCAAATTTTGACACCTTCTTCAAGTATTTCATCTAACATTGATGCCATTAATCAGAAAGATGCGGCGGTTCCCTCCATTATAAACCCCTCACAGGTGACTGAGAGCATTGAAATGACGTCAAAATCCTGTTTCCAGCCATCTGAAATTCGCCCACTACCAAAAACTACATTACAGAGAAAACAAAATATAAAAAGAAAGAAATCTGAAGTACTCACGAGTTCTCCTTACAAAAAACAATAAGAATATAAGAAAAAAGAAGAAGAAGAGAAGAAGAAAGAAAAAGCAGAGAAGTTACGAATAAAAACAATGAAAAAAGTAATAAAACGAACAGCTGAAGGATCATCAAATAGTTCATATGTTCAAGCTAGTCAAAATGTCATTCGTTGTCCTCTTTGTATGGAGGTATATGTATGTTGACCCACCTGAAGTTGATTGGATTCAATGTTCAAGGTGTGAAGCATGGTGGCACGATGAGTGCACCGATTACGTCGGCTTCGGAGCTTTTAATTGTGATGTGTGTAATTGAAATTATTAAGTTCTCTTACCTTGTATGAAGAAATAGTCGTGCGTACTCTTACCTTGTATGAAGAAATAGTCGTGCGCACTCTTTCCTAGTATAGTAGGTAAGAGTACGCACAGGGAGACATTTTTTATATGCTTAGTTTTTAATGTTTTTTATTATTTTTATACATTTACAACATATTATTTTGTTTTCAAAAATGTCATAGTTCAATAACGTCGTTATAGTTTGAATGTAAGTTGTTTATAAAATTTATTAAAATTAAAGGTTTGTTAAGTGCGTACTCTTTGCTTGCTTTACCCTATTTCTCTGACGTATGGCAAGTCTGTCTATGACGTGAGACGAATCTACTGTCTCGTACTCAAAATAAAACAGACTCATTTCAACTAGAGAATAAATAGAAACATCACAATATTTCTTAATGCTACATCTACAGTACAGTACAATTTAAACCCGGCAATGTTCGGGTTACCTTTAATCAAGTTCGCTTCGGAAACACTGAGAGGAAAGAACACAATAAATTCAGAATAATTTTTGTTGATTTAAACAATTATTTTTGAAACTTTTTGATGATTTTGAAATAAAATGGCGCATTGGGTCTAGGGCAGAGATTTTACTAGATTCGAAAAAAGGCTCCTTTTAGTTTAAAATTTTCAGATAAAACGTGACCTAGCCAGGATTAAAGTCACGTAGTTCTTGGATGTCCACGCTTTCTTACACCCCCTTCCGCCCTGTTTTTTTTTTATGAAAATACACCCTCTTTGTTTTACATTCATCATCTATTCGCTCTTCTACAAGTCCAAATCATCATACCATGTTTACACTATTCTATTTACAACGCTAATCTCGAATCCGCTCATTCTCCTGATATTCTCACTCTTCACACTATCTCGCGACGTTTTACCACTATTTTTTTCAGTGATCGGATCTCCACAGCATTCATTCCATTTTCGTCTTTCTTCAACCACGTCAAATTTTTACATGGGTACGTACGTATCACTACCAGAATATTGTATTATGCACCAGAGTTTTTGGCAAGTTTGACACATTGTTATTGCTAACAGTGGATTGAAGTGCAATATTCACTCTAACATAGACCATTTTTTTTCATTCGATATCCCTACCATATTCACCATCCCTCACAAATACATTTCCCAAATACATACATACATCTTCTTCCCCTTGTCCTAGTTGGGTCGGGGGCCCATTGCGCCTAGGTACCTCCTCCAGAGATCTCTGTCCACCACTGGTTCCAGGACCTCTGGCCACTTCAAACCAAGGCTTTCAACACACAAGTTCGACACCTGCCCTTGCCAGCTTCTTCAAGAGCGGCCCACCAGTCTTCTGCCCTCTCCCACAGCCTCCAAAGATCTAAGTGGTAGTCTATCTTCTTTAATTTCCCAAATATACATTTAAAATTTAAACCTATGTTCTTCAAATCACAAAAAATTTAGAACACAAAATAAAAATCTCTATAGAGGGTAATATTTTCACCAGTAGGTATTTTACTAGAATAGTCTGCATGCGTTAGAACGAACTAAAATATTTATACTACATACCTAGTTGTTTGTGAGATTGTACTTTTTCATCACTCATAAATCTGGGCGACAAGTGATATTCAATTTTTTTCATCGTAAACTACACACAGAATCACATGTCTTCGCACGTGCTATTAATGTGTACTACTCTTAAAATAAAATAAAAAACAAATGACAAAAAATAACGTTTTTTGTTATCTTGAGATGTCATTTGTTTTTTGTTTTATGATATCTCGAACAAATATAATCGTCTGCTAAAATGATTATTCATGTTTATATATACATTTGTATATTATATTTTGATTTATTCTACGACATAAAAAATACAAATTATTGAATGCTGTACCTAATATATTAAGTTTTTTCTTTCAACTTTAATTATTATTTTCTTATTTAATTTTATAAATATATTTATCTGCATAGATATTATCAATTTTTTTCAGTATCTTGGAAAATATATCTGAGTTTTGTAGTTAATATTGTTGACAGACGGTGATTGGTGGAAGTTCATATTAAATTAAAGAAATAAAACACTTATATTTGACGAAATAAATAAAACTAGCGTTTTATTCTACTAATGATTTATTCGATGAGAGAGACGTCTTTCGTTTTATAAGGACATTGTCAATCTCCAATGTCCTTATAAGACGAAAGACGTCTCTCTCATCGAATGAATCATTAGTAGAATAAAACGCTTATTTTATAGATTGACAATGTCCTTATAAGACGAAAGACGTCTCTCTCATCGAAAAAATCATTAGTAGAATAAAACGCTTGTTTTATTTATTTCGATATGGAATTCTACTACCTAAACACCGACACAGTGAATACACTTATATTTAGTTCTTGAAAAAGAGCGAATTAAGGAGGCCACACAAAGCTCACTGCACGAGGCCTTGGACATGGCGGAGGATCGTTCGAGGTGGAGACAGATGGTAGAATTGAGGGACTGATGAAGATGATGAGAGTGACTTTATATATCGCAAGTTGTATTAAGAGCTTCCACTCTCATCACGCTCTTTACGTATATCTGATTTTCAATTAATATTCGCCATAAAATTACTTAATCCATGAATTTTTTTAGAAGTAAATAATTCGTGACCCTAAAAGAACCTGGCAAGAGCAAATATAAACATCTTTGATGAAATACTTTAAGAGCGGTCAGAGATGCTGTAAGCAGCAGTAATGGACAGTGGAGATCTCTGGAGGAAGCACTTAAGCTTAATGGTTCTCGACCCAACTAGAAAAGGGAGAAAATATTTTTAAATGTACTACTACTACTATGCTACTACTATACCATCACGGCATATCCCACAAGTGGGGAAGCCAGCAAACCAGCTGCATGTAAGAAACATGCAAGCTGTCCTCTTCGTGCCAATATAAAATCAAGACATTCAGGATGGGTAGCAAACTTCATCGCTGAATTTAAGATGTACAATGTCTTTATTTTTTCGAACACCTGCCTTTTACAGGACACTCGAAAACTTAAGGAGAAGAGTGGGAGACCAATTCTTTACCGGGTGCTCCACGGGATACATGTGAACCTATAATTTTTAAATGTGAACCTATAATTTGAAGATTAATTATTCACTAAATTATTTATATTGATATGAAATTGTGATCCTGGAACTAAACTATAGAAGGTGGTTACGCGTTAATTGAAAATGGAAGAATGTAAGAGGTTAATATTGCGGGTGTTGCATCGATGAGAAGGACGTTGGAAAAAGAAACTGACTATTCTTATGCATACATTAATACCATCATGGCTTTTCCCATAAGTGGAGTATGCATTGGACTTTCTGCATGTAAAGAACATGCAAATGGTCCTATTCTATGATATACCGTGATGGTTTAGTAATAGCGTTAATATGCTCCCAAAAGAATGTTGTTTTGATAAGTCAAAAAGGGATGACTAATACCTGTGCATTGAATGCATTACTAGTTACCGGAAGGAAAAACGGATTACCTTTGCCTATTTTCATGTTAAAATACTATTTAAATAGAATTCCACATAAAAATGAATAAAAAATCATATTTAAAATATTGTACCTCCGGGCAGAATTTGTTTTTATTCTCCTGTAAAGTAATGTTGTTCGACTCATCCCCTTTTTCCTTTCGCAAACATAATTATAATGTATTAACTTATTTATGTTGTACGAAGTGGTTACTCTATATTATGAGAAGAAGAGATATGTCTTAGCAATGTGATGATATGGATGAATGGATGGATGAGTTTGATTAACATCGACACGTTTCCATCCCATTCATATTATCAAATTCTCAATTAGTCAAGGCAGATATTCGATTCAAGTGTGATAGCGATACAGAGCAGTAAGTATCATGTATTTGTATTAATATTATATGCTGATGTTTAAAAACAATGACCGAATTCGAACATTAGCCTGATTATGAATGAATAAGATTACCTGCAGGGTTACTCTTGACAAAATCTAAACACGATCTTAATCTTAATCATACGACGCGCGAAGTGACTATTGGCCAAAAATACGCGCATACCGATCGCGCGGTAGCGGTAGCGGTAGCGGTAAGCGGGGTTTTTGACCATGGTCCCTTTGTGCGTCGTATGATCAAGATCGAGACTAGATTAAGATCGTATTTAGATTGTGTCAAGAGTAGCCCTGCTGTAGTTTTTATTCTGATTCAAAATTGTGATAATTTCAAACTTGCTTGATGAAAGAGTTTTATGATTAGCGTGAAAAATGAACAGTGTTTGATTCATTTTTTTTTACATTTTTAAAAATATTTTTTTACGATGAAAAACCATTAAATCCATAAACCTTTGAACAGTGAATAATTCGTTACTAAGTAACCATTCAAAAACAGAGTGTTGAGTTGTGTAACTGATGAGTAGATGGATTGCAGAACAAACACTGTTTTTGAGTATAATATTGAATTTAATATGAACACGTAACAATTAAATGTAACTGAACAGTATAAATGCTGATGTTATTGTTCGAACACTGAATTATTGAGGAAGAGGCTGGATCAAACGTGTGCTTGTATTATATACACGTAACCAAAGACAAACTATGATTTTAATTATTAGCCATAGATCATCCTTTATGCCTGTTGCCAGTACCAGGTGCTTCAAAAATCACCACACAGATGGCAGTATGCAACACAGAGCAATACCATTATTAACTGCAAAAGAATTACATTAAAAGCATCCTTGATTATCGAGTTCTTTCGGGCAAAACTAAATATTTAACGTGATTGAAGAATACTCCAAACATGTATACTGTAGGATATGTCTGTAATAACATAATCCAGAATTATGTAAAAAAAAAGCCTACCATTCATTCTGCCCTGGCCGGGAATCGTACCCGAGATGTCGTGACTCAAAGACTAGAGCGTTAACTCTGAGCCACTTCTGTCGCCATGTTGATAATTTTTAGTAGGATTATAAAATTAAATGGCCGGTTTTGTTGACTAAAACAACTAACAAAATCTCTTAATGAATTTCAAACCGTATTTAGATATACATAATATGTTAATTCAAGAAAAAAAGACTCTAACATTCTGTTTTGAGTGCTTGTTTCGGGCTCTAACTATTGGAATCTAACATAGTCCTATAATAAACTTTATCTTTATCATATCATAATATTATACAATATAAATATATATATATATATATATATAGGTAGGTGTCTATTGAAGAAAGCTCTCTCAATGTCAGGCGTGGAACAGAACTTATGTGTGTAAAATATATTGTGCAGAACTTTTAATGGTGCGGCAAACACTTAGTCACGATGATAATGTATCATTGTGTTGTACTGCCCTAATAAAATTCCGATTGGGAACCGCGAAGATGCCAATGGTGCTTCAGTTACCTATGTAAATATAAGATATAGATATTATATTTATTTTATAATATCTATATCTTATATTTACTTATAGACGGTGTGAGTCTTTTACATGTTAGACATATTCATCAAAAAAACAAATTGACAAACAAAATGTGAATTAACAACTGCTGGTATAAATCTATAAAAATAAATATTAAGATGGAAAATAAAATTAGTACATAGTAACGTTGCACAAAACAACAATAGTAATAAAATAAAATGAGTTTATTAAATTATACAGAGATTGGATAAAACTGAAATTTGACTTATATACCTAATATTGAATATGTTTTTATAAACTGTTATATTGTTGAATTTTCAATGTCTGAGATACAACGAATATACGCCATTTCATATATTCTTTATATTTACTGTTTTGGAATTCAAAAATTAAAAAAAATTACTGCGCAGATTACCCTACTATATAATGACCGGTTGTAATAATGTATCTATCAGTCAAAGACCATGGTTAAACGAAGCTTTTTTGCATTTAACTGGATTTTCACACTTGCATAAGCGAAGAAATTAAGAATATTTATTACTCAACAGACACATAATCCGCACAACCAACAGATTGTGCAAACTCCCTTAAACTGACCGTTAAGGATGTGATGATATATGTTTAGGTGCGGATAAAACAATAATATGGGTATATTTTCAGAAATCCTAAAATTGTGAAAAATTCGTCCATTGTGCATTGCATTATGTATATCTATAATTTAAACTTCAAATTCATCATACATAATATGGTTTAAAACTGTTTCAATTTCAAGAAAATCAATTAAATAAACATAATTATATCTGATTTCAGATCTGTCTTTGGCGTTCAAAATAAGTATTTGAAATTAAATATTATTATCTCTAGAATAGAATAGAATTCTCCAAATTGTTTGTAACTTAACATTATTCTGTGAAAATTCGTTAATCGTAGACCATCTCGTATTAAATATTTATTGACGTTTTCGAAAAAGTTTAACGACTTAGCATCTGTAGAAGTATTGAAATATTTCTTAAAAATGGTTTTGCGCCTAATTTGGATATACTATTCACAAGTAGGAAATAATGCGATGGGTGTGGAATTATGTAAGTACAGATGTTATGTATTAGAAAAATTTATCCATTGTTCATTACTACTGGCTCACATTATCTCTACTATTAAAATAACTATTTACTGCTTCTTTGTCAACATGTGCTATTTGTATATAATTTCTTCACTCTACGTTAGCCTGATGATGAGAGCGCAAGCCGTTGAAAGTTGGCTCGCGATTAATATAGTCAACGTGGAAGTACTATTCTATTCTATTCTATTCTTCTCAAAGCCATCCACTCGTTTGCGAGTGATTTAGAACATGGAAGTACTAAATATAACTCTTATTTTTAATAATGTACCTACAGCTGATTAGTCAAATGAAATCGTGTTTTCATATTTAGTTTTCCTGTTATTTTGTGTTTTTGATCCAAAATTTAAATCTCTCATGAAATGTGTAAGAGGGTATGCGCAGCTGGTACCAACGCCACAGAATCCATCCTGAATTTCTATTTAATAACTGCAAGAATAATAATAATCTATAATTTATTTATTTTTTAAAAAGATATATCTGGGTTTTGTTATAAACCCAAATACAACCTTATACACCTTTCACAATAAGCTTGTGTCGTGAAAGGGGAGTTTGCCGGCAACTGGAATCGAACCCCGGACCCCTTGTTCACAAGGCCGCGACTCAACCTCCAGGCTACCGACGAATTATAATAATTACTTAGACAACTTCTTTTTACATAATAATATGCCGTTTTTTGGAAAACCCACCGCAAGGGCGCATTCAAGAATCATAGCACATGAATAATAGGGCCTTTAACCTTAACATGAACACCTCCACACTCTCGAGAGTTTGTGGATCATAGGGAACTTTATTTCACAGCAATGAACCAACCACACAGAAGGCACGGTCAACATATGTAGTTAGCCAGACCCCTCCTTACACGGCACCACAAGTCTATTAACAGAATCTGTATTAGCAGACCTGAGTGATTTTTGTCTTTCCGTTGCCTTCTCAGAAATGCAGAACTCCGAGATGTACACCCGTGCCATGCCATGTAGTGCCTTAAACACAGTCAATATGATTATCTCTATTACTAGAGATGCCGTGATGGTATAGATAACTTTTTTTGTAATAAATACACCAATATTAATATACATAATAAAGTGAATTAGTGGTAAATTAGTAATGAATAAATTCAATTCAAAATACATAACGTAAAAGTTCATAGTTACAAATTAAATTTATACTTAATGCAACGAGCTTTGGCTCTGAAACTTTTATAAATCCGAGGATTTATTTCATTAACTTTTAATATTAAATTGTCTCATTGGATTTTCAGCATAGTCCGCAGAGCTTTCAGAATACATCATGCAAAGCTCCACAAAAATAAAAATAAATTATTTCGTGGAAAACTCTATATAATTAAATTTAAAAAAAAATAATTAAAATCCTATTCATGGACATTGAAAAGGATTTTACAATGCGCCAGACAGGCAGATAATGGACATTTTCAACGATATCCTGGTGCACAAAAGAATTGCCATATACAAGTAGGTAATGAGTGAATCGATTTTTTGTTTCAATTTTATTATAAATTTTATACCATAGTTTATGTAGGTTCTGTCTATTTTGTATCACTTTATATCCTCAAGCCAAATTCCAAGATGGGCAGGCAGAGAGAATGAAACGCTGTATGTATTAATTTTTTAATTTTTTACTGTACGTCGATCACAATTAATATTTTTTTATAGAGAAATGCATTCATATATACTATTATTATAAAGAGGAAAGATTTTATAAGGCTCCGAAACTACTAAACCGATTTGAAAAATTCTTTCACTGTTGGGAAGCTACACTATCCCCAGGTGACAAAGGCTATATTATATTTTCAAGAAAGTTGGGGCTCTTTACTTAAACTCTAATCTACCCGTGCGAAGCCGGGGAGGACCACTAGATTTAAATAAAATCAATAAACTTTCTTCTTCTTCCAACTAACCCAATTAATCTTACCATATTAATATATCTTAAATACTTCTTTCACTTTCTACATACTAATGCGATTTCTCATAGATGCACGCCAATTTCTCTAACTCAACACACGGATATAGGTACTTGAAAATTTGATCCACTTTGTCTTTTAGACTTTTTTTACATATTTTAATTATTTATTCTTTACTGTACATCGATTTCAAGCAAATTTACACGAAAAACATACAAATCAAATACAATCACAAAATCACATAAGGCAAGTTTATAGCAGAGGTGCGATTTCTTCCTACTAACCCAACTTTTTCTATTAGTCAATATATCTCATTATATATATATATATATATATGGACAATTTGTAAAGCGCCGTTTACTCATAACATGACCTCAAGGGCGCTGTATAACGTATCCATCACCCGAAACTCCCAGCAGAAAGGTGTGTCTCATTGTCCCTATTTAATATATAAATTATTTAAGTATTTATGCAGGGACATCGGGGGGCTGGCAGAATGCAGACATAGTAGCTGCGCAATTTACGAGATTGGACTGGATTGAGTAGTATGGGGAGATTGTTCCAGACAGCGCAGAACCGAGAAGCCTATGCCAGAGTGATCGCCAACGTCGGGGGGACCTGACAGGACACCTAAGAGTAGATACATGAAAATTTCATGAACGCAACGCAAGTATTAATCATTTATTAGACACAATCATTGTGTCGCTAAAGTTGCCTGAAGTATAAATTCAGACATATTTTCTCCTGAAAATATTTTATACTTATATCTTACGTGATTTTGTAAGTGAATGCATTTAAATATGATTTTCATTAGATTTACATTCTGATTTATTATTAAATAAATAACATAATTAAAATGCTTGCGTTGATATGTTCAGACATTAAATACTCGGGAATAATATATAACATGTATATAAATTGTTGAACATTACAACGATGTGACAATTCGAGAACATTATTATGTTGCTACGTTATGTGTTACCAGAGAAAAAAATGCGATGACATTCAGAATGGTGGGCGTTTTGATATAGTCTTTGAAAAAGTGCAGAAAACTTAAATTTATAGACATTCTTTCATTAATTCAAACATTTAAAAAGCAATAATGGGATTTTGACGATACACTGAGAAAAATACTTACAACAATTCATTGGTACGCACTATCAGAATAGGACCAGAGACAGTATAAACGATTCGTTAGTACGGATCTATAATATTAACTTTTCGCAAACAAATCATTGTTAAATTTACCAACGACTTTGTTTGCGAAATGTTAATATTATAGATTCGCACTAATGAATCGTTTGTAATGATTTTATAAATAATATAACATTTTTTACTATCAGTGGAATTAATTCACCATTGACTCACTTTCAAGAGCTTCGGTTGTCAGATGAAACTTAAAAACAAGATTTTCTGGTATTTGTAAAACATTATGTATATTTATTCATATGTTTAGAATATTTACAATTTTTTTATTGTTTTCCGGATTGGGGAGCAACGTGCAAATGACAAAACCAATCAAATATCCCGATTGGAGAACCATGTTTACACAATGTAACATTGTGCAAAATCTAATCGGAAGAAAGAAGGGGTCCGTGGTTCGATACCAGGTGCCAGCAAACTCCCTTTTCGCGACACAAGCTTTTAGTAGCTTACTGTGAAAGGTGTATAAGGTTGTATTTGGGTTTATAACAAAAACCCAGATACATCTTTGAAAAAAAGTGATCAATTAAGCCAGCCTATTCGCAAGCGTTGGACGCCTTTCTCATTTCTCCAATATTGTTCTCCAATCGAGATATCTGATTATATTCATTTTTTTATTTTACTTATTTCATCATCAATAGCTTTTTACAAAATTATAACTAATACATCTGCGAGAATTAAAGTTCCTGCACGAAGGACATCGCCCGCACAGCACCACTATACACACTTTGATATGGTGTGGAACAGTTATTAAAAAAAAATGAACTTTAATATCAGAACATTTTTTAAGTTCTTTATTCGGGTATTTCATCGGAGAGTATGGTTATATTTTTAATTGTGTTATTAAATTGTCTTTTTTTTCTTAGATTTTGGTCTAAGATTTTGGTTTTTGATTTTGGTTTACTGGGTCTATTCCATAATGATGTTTTTATGTTATTTTTGTATGTTATAATTTTGGAAAATAAATAAATATATAAATACATAATAAACATCGGAATGTTTTAATTCAATTTAAAAATATATTGGAAAAGTCCTCCACGATGTGCAAAATTATTTTGTCACATCTATAATAATGATCTTAAAATCAATAAGTAAAATACACATTAAAATATTATATTGCTATTTCATTATGTATTTGAATTATTTTAACTCTTATTCAAGTTTACATAAAAGAATTGTATTTTAAGTCATATTTGAAAAATTGTATTTTGATATATGTATTTTTTTTTCTAGTATTTCCCCAGAACAGATTTTAATCTAGTGGGGCAATATATTCCATTATATTGTTTTTCGTGTTAATTCTGTATGCTCTATTGGAATAATAAATAAATAAAAAATAAATAAAAATAATAACTTAAAATTGAGTTTACAAACAATAGCACCAACAAATTTAATTAATAAATATCTTTTGCAATAATTATTTCTATCATGATACAATTCCGGGCAACGTCAGATATCTCATATTAAATTGATATAATTGTTAATTGACTCGAACGACAATCACTTTAAATCAATTGACGATAGTGCATGTGTGCGAAGAAGAAGGGTAATTGCGTGTAAGAAAGAGACGCAAATAAATGAATGATTGAAAATAGATACTGTCAAAGAAAAAGATGCCTATATACTGGTGGGGAGATAGAAAGAGACGAATGAACATGAATGATTGTAATGTGATTTGAACCAATTTATTGTAGTGCTACCTATATAAGAAAATGAAATGAATAATAGCTATAAATATGTCAAAAGATCTTCTTTCACAATACACCATCTTTCAATAAGTTAAATTTGTTGAGAATGTGAATATACCTAATGTTGTGAAAATTTTGTTTTTTTTCTAGGATCGCATTAGCCAAAACCTGCAATGGTCCCAAAAGAATAAATATGACACATTTTCAATAATAATTGTTCCAGGATTTGTGTTCCTATATTTTCTTGCCCCTATTTCTCTACAAAGCATTTTGTTTTTATTAGGACTTTTGATTTTTAACTCAGCCCTTTTCATTGCGTGAAGCTATCTTGACGAAAACGCTCGTGCATATAATCATCAATATGAGAAATAAACAGTGTTATTGAACATAGTAAAATGACCGCTGAACGAACATCTCTCAAAGAATAATTCTTAATTTGACTAATTTTTATGTCACAAGCTAATTAAACAATATTTCGTTGCCGTGGAGGTGAAGTGATCCAAGCCACACTTTTTTAAATAATGAGTTAGTATGCAGTTTTGTTCAGAAAACCACGGAGAACATAGTGGTGAAGAGAAATAAGTGATTTGATATTCCTAAAGGGCATTTTTGGAAGATTGTCAAGAGATATTAAGTGTTTTTACATCATTTCAAGTGTGTGTTAGAGCATTACACTAACGAATATAGGAACAAATGGTTCAATTAAATTATAGAAGTGAAAAGATCCAAGCCGCATAGCGCGTAACTTTCCAACAACTTTTTTACAGGTGAATCTTTCTCAGCTACAGTGGTGAAATAACCCAAGTGATAAATTCGTGTTAAATTCTAAAATATACAAATTCTTTAATATTTTGTTATTTATATTAGTGGAATATGTGATCAGGAATATTGTGTAAAAATGTTTGCGAAATCCATGCAAAAATAACTTAGTTATTGTAAGATTAGTACTTTCGGATGTGACAGCGTAACTTCAAAACCCTTTTTCTCGGAATGTCTGTCTTGTGGGTTGGATCACTTCACATCCACGGCAACGATTTTATAATACATTAATTGTCCCTGCCCACAGATTTGTAAATCAATAGATGTTTATTATGACACATTCCATTGACATCTCCAGTACTCAATCATCTCACAGTCTAATGGTTGAGTTACATACATTGTGAGAAATACTCGTAATATAATTCATTATGTTCAGACTGAAAATCTTTCAATAGGGTCACTCTTGCCTCGATCTTAATCATCTTATCTTATTCTTAAACTATTGCCTAGGGACAATAAGAAACAATAAACAATAAACTCTACGATGCGTGAAGTAGCTATGGTCAAAAACAAGTGCATGGCAATCTCACCTTGAGCTGAAGACACTCTTTTCAACATTTACACCTGAATCACTCAATCTTGAAAGTGGAAAAGAATTTTTAAAAAAGACGTCATTAAAACACTCAAAAAACCTGTGAGGAAATTATAAATTCAATCAATAATATTATTGATTGTGTCGGTGCGCACGTGGTAGAATTCCATTATTATGTAATTTGAAACAAGTGTTTCTTTCTACTATAGATTATTGATTGATTGATACATGAATAGACAATCAATAATCTATAGTAGAAAGAAACAATAACTTGTTTCAAATTACATAATCAATAAATATTATTAGAATTGAAAAGACACCATATTCTACTGGGACCATAACAGTTTTCGGCAAGGCGATTCCAGAGAAAACAAAGAGGATGAGAGGATGGCTTGCATGTTTATTACATGCAACTGGTCTGCTAGCTACCCCATTTGTGGGATATGCCGTGATGGAGTAGTAGTAATAGAGAAAACAAACTTTACAATGGACATTGTTCATCTTAAATTCAGCGATGAAGTTTGCCACTCATCCTGAATGTCTTGATTTTATATTGACACGAAGAGGACAGCTTGTATGTTTTTTGCTGGCTACTCCGGGATATGCCGTGATGGTATAGAAGTAGTAGATGTAATAATGTTTTCACCTTCCTTACAAATTCTGCGTAGGTTATGTAGAATATTTCTATATTCGAGGAAATGCCATTGAACAATCGAATTGCCTTAGATATCGACGATTCTGCGAAAATTTTGGTTCTGCTTGTAGGTGAATAGAATAGCATTTTATTCACTATGTCGGTGTTTAGGTAGTAGAAATTCCATATCGATATAAATAAAACAAGCATTTTATTCTACTATTGATTTATTCGATGAGAGAGACGTCTTTCGTCTTACAAGGACATTGTCAATCTCTTGTGTTTGTTTCGTTTTATTCTCAACCAGCGTCAATCAGATTGACATGTCCTTGTAAGACGAAAGACGTCTCTCTCATCGAATAAATCAATAGTAGAATAAAACGCTTGTTTTATTTATATAGAATAGCATAATTATGCTTACGTGAGTATGAAATAGGGCATTGTACAAATACAAATGTACAACTCCACCACATCGCGTCAGTCGCAGATTCACAAGAATCTTGTGTGGTCCGTCATAGACGATTTCAACGAACTTGTCATTCGACAAATGATTTCCTAGTTCCTATCCCATTACCATTCAGATATGCATCTTTTAAAACAAAATATTAGGTACTTGATATAAATCTTCAGTATTATTTTGTTGAGTGATTCTATGAAACAGCTGGTCTATGATATCAATGATTGGGCTATTTAATTATTTAGAACATGTCTCGCCACAGATAATTTGGAAACTAAAGATTTACAACCATTTTATCAATTTCGATCAGAATTCAACTCCATTATTACTTTTTTCTAAGTGTGTCGATAGAAGTAGTAAAATATTATATTCAAATCAACACAAAAGAGACAACTTCTACTTCGAATACTAAACCATAACGGCATATCCAACAAGTGGGGAAGCCAGCAGACCAACTGTATGTAATAAACGTGCAAGCTGTCATCTCCGTAACAACAAAAAAATACGACGTATATGATGAGTGGCATGCCTTATTACTAAATTTAAGATTTTTTTACCAAATACAACCATATACACCTCTCACAGTAAGTTAAAAGCTTGTGTTGTGACAAGGGGAATTTGCCGGCACCTGGGATCGAACCACGAACCTCATGTGCGTGAGGCTGAGACTCTACCTCCAGCTACCGAAACTAAATATATTTAAAAAAAAAAAAGGAACAAAAATTACAGTATACCACAAATATTATATATTCCACGAATTGCAGAACAACATGAACTCAATAGAATTATTATAAAAATCACACCCAAAATTTCAATGCACTTTTCATTAATTAACAAAAAACTGCACCGTTAACGCGGAGATTGTATTTATATTTCATATATACTAATACAACATTTAACCCTGCAGGTTATCCCACTTGTTGGAAACGTCGTGATGGTATAGATTTTTTTATCAATTTTGTGACTTATAATTTTTATTATTATAAAGAATCATCACACTGGAATCATCACTGCTGTAGGCCAATGTAATCTCTACCCCACATGAGACACTGTAGTGGATCTCTTTATTCTAATATTTTATCCTAATACATTTTTTTCTATTGTCTTCGAGTGTGAAAAACATATCATCTACCTTTTCACTTTTCACTGACCTGGCATATGTACAATATATTCACAATCATTATTATTTTCAGCTGTAATAGGGGTCAGTAGGTATAAATACCTACATACATACGAGTATGTATGTAATAACAACAGTAGCCTGGATTTTCATCCCCTATCTCACCCCCAATTTAATTCTTATATACATTATATCCCTTTTGTTACTAGTATCATTTTTGTCTGTCATAACGTCCTTACTATGGATTTTTGCAATAAAGGCTATGGCACAATTTGAATTTTATATTATTTTTTAATTTTATGAAATTGGTACGTTTTTTCTCATTTATTTATCAAATTCAGTTATCATTAATCAAATGCAAAATTCCAGAGTAAAAAATACGACTCTCACTCATTTCTGTGAGTTTTCGACCCAATGCTATATAATGTCAAAAATTAAAAAGTAATAATTATGTATAATCTAGGTAGGTACCTCTTAAAGTGGCCATAATGAAACGGTTAGAAGCATTCGAAATATGGATACACCGAAAAATGCTTCGTATGCCTTGGACCGAAGAGGACAGTAACATCGAAGTACTTAGGAGAGCCGGAGCCAAGAGAGAGCTGTTCTCAAATATCAAAGTGAGGAAGGTCTCTTATTTGGGACACGTGCTGCGTAGAAAAAAGTACCGTATTGAAAGACATGATAGAGGGAAGACGGGGAGCTGGCAGAAAGCAGATGTCCTGGATACGCAACATTAGAGAGTGGATCGGGATGTGAACGGTGGATAATCTGTTCAGGGCAGCACAGGACATGGAGGTTTTTGCCGGAGTGATCGCCAAAGTCGGGGGATTCTTCAATCCAATAGTGTGATATCTTTCTACATATATTATAATCTTTTACTTTTGGATCTAATGATAATTGCTACAACATTTACTGTAGATGTTCAACAAGACCTTACTTAAGTTTAAGCGATACACTACAATAGATACATACGGCTTTTAGTTCATATATTCACTTATTTACTACAGACAAGAATGGTCAGTATCAAAAAAGCGTTAAAAGAACCTTGTAGTGAAAATGGACGAAGGAGGCTGATCCAACCATGTAGTAGGTACTAATGTTTCATATTCCCGTAGGAAAATTGAGAAAAAAGCCCAAATCTCTCTCCTCCACAAAATTGGAACTCAATTACGTGACATTAAAAACTCGATGCAGCACCATAGCCTTTTTTAATTCTAGATATACCTACCCCTCCTTTGTTGATTTTTTTCAGTCGTGGGTCATCGTGTCGAATGAAGAAGATTAGGAAAATAATAGATAGACACTACGAATCAACTATTGAATAGCGTACGTTCTGTAAAAAAATATATCTAGGTATTACGTAACTAACATTCGGTAAAAATGTGTTCTGCCTATTGTTGTACATAGTTTTGTATGAAGAAAAGACATATTACTTTTTTATGTAAAACCTCCTAGCAAAAAGGAGAGCAAAAAAGAATAATGATTTTACGTAACCGTTTTCTACTCCAAATATTATATTTGGCGAAGGAGAGATATTTAAAGCAGTTTTGTGCGTACAAGGAGATTTCGATCCTGCAGTTAGAGATATAGACTGAAAAACCAAATCTTTATCCATAGATATTAAAGTACCTATTTAGAATGAGTGGCAAACCGCACAACTAATAACTTTGAAATAATCTCTTTTTCCAGGTATTTCAGGTGTCTAAGGACTCCATTTCTTTATCAGTTTGGGTAAAAAAAAATATATTCTTTCAACTTTCTCTTGTCCATCAATACCACTAAACCAGTATTGGCATCTCTGACCCTACCTCACCGCTGATGTAAAGAATATTTTAGAAATTGTGTTATTTGTAAGAGTGCGTTGGGATCGTGCCCTATCGCTGATTGCGAGTAGTAAACCGCATTGTTGATAATTTTTAAAATGAAACACGATATATAATTATTCCACTATTGACTTTATTAATTTTGATTAAAGATTTACGTTACTTTTGCCTGACGACGGCTCTTGAAAACCGGCTCGCAAAATTAATAAAGTCAATAGTGAAATAACTATATATCGTGTTTCATTTTAAAAATTATTAATGTGAACTTCCACCAAGAACCGTCGGTCGATAAATTAAACACATTGTTAATGTCAAGAATATTCTATAAATCGGATAAATTTGAAGAGCGTTTTGAAATCGCGCTTTTATGATAGATTCGTCCTCTGTATTTTGTTTATATTTAAATTGATTATATTTCTCTCCTAAATTGTACTCCAATGGTTACTCCATTTAAGGAGGCGTCCGTGACTATAAAGACTAAAGATATGTTAATGTATATAAGAACCACATCAATCCAATGGAAAGTATAAAAAAGCAAACATCACAGTATTGTTGATAGATTTAGGCGGTTCAATGCCCGCCTGGAAGACAGCCAAATGTATGGAGAGACATCAGCTGATCTTCAAAATCATAGAAAGAATCCAACACTAATGCACTTTCATATAAATGACAATATCTACATACATTTAGGTAAAAGTGTTAAAAAATATGTGTGATAAAAAACATACATTATAATGTTTGGTTAATAGATTATCGCAGTTGTTGAGTTATATTTCTGAAAATAAATTAATAAATATATATTTGACAAACACCAGCAGGGCTACTCTTGACAAAACTAAACACGATCTTAATCTAGTCTTGATCTTGATCATACGACGCACGAAGTGACTATTGGCCAAAAATACACGCAAACCGATCGCGAGTTAGCGGTAGCGCGGTGTTTTTGACCATAGTCCCTTCGTGCGTCGTATGATCAAGATCAAGACTAGATTAAGATCGTGTTTAGTTTTGTCAAGAGTAACCCTGCTGAAGTGAGGTAGCCAGTATTATACTAACTGCGTAAAATAAACACTCAAGATAAATTTTATTTATTTATTTATTTATTTTAAACAGAAAAATAACAATATGTACAGAAAATTTAAACAATCAACTACATACTTTAAACTAATAAACAATAAGCATTTCCCCAATCAGAATTTCTCCTGGTATGAGGGATATATAAAATATTGAATGTGTAACAAACATCAATGCTTCGAATAATATGTTAAATTTTTAAATGTGATTTTTTTACCACCTTTGACTTTAACATTGACACTGAAAAAAATGGAGAACTGTGCTTTGCCGAGAATTGTACAGAAATAAAAATAGATTCCTATTATAATTATATGAATTTCTGTAGTACTTTTTATTATGAAAATCTTAATGAATAGAGTAATAAAAAATGTATTATTTACAACTACACTAAAGAAAATCTGAGATGTTTTTATTTTTTTTATTTTTATTATTTCTCTCATTCAAATCATGTCAAAACACTTTTATAACAACATAATGGCAACATCGCCCATCAAAGAAGTGAACATGACTACTAAACTCGCATAAAAGAGAGAAGGAAAAAAATTGCCAGTAAAATGAAAATAATAAATTATGGCGAACCATAAAAACCGTAACATACATACATAGTAGTGATATGCCGAATGTCTTATTTTGACGTTCGCTAATAGGAATATTAGATTGTGGTATTCGAGAATACGCTGTTGTTTGTGGTCTAACTTCTGGACCAGCGGGACATGCAGTTGTAGTGGCCACAAGGAAATACTTTTTCGCCTTCAACAATTTTTGTTTTTAATTGTTGAAGGGTGTTTGTGTTCACACTGTGAAAATTCATATTAAATAATTTATAAATAATTAAAAACACTGTTATATTTTCACTATATTTATTTAAACTCTAACGTTTTCGCCCACTTCAATGGGCATTCTCAAGTACTCTTGAGAATGGACATTCTAGAGTACTCTTGAGAATGGACATTCTAGAGTACTCTTGAGAATGCCCATTGAAGTGGGCGAAAACGTTAGAGTTTATATTAAAATATAAGATGTTATGCCACAAGTGGAAGAAAAAAAAAAAAAATACTAAAAATATAACAGTGTTTTTAATTATTTATAAATTATTTTTGTATTTTTTCGGTGGTCTAATATCTCCTTCAAGTATCTAAAGATACTACATAAAGAAGTAGGCATATTCCCATTTTTCCTTTTCCCATTTTGCACTATTTTTTTTGTGTTTGTCCTCCTTTTGTGTATAATACGATTTCTTCGGCGCCGTTTAATGGAGATGATGACGATGGTGGATGATTTGTTTCTTTGCCGCCGTTTAACGTTCCTTCGACAATCTCAACGTTAGAAATAAGAAGAGTTGCTTTTATTTTGCTTCTTCAACCGGTGATGTAACTATGTAGCCGCAGAACGGCATACAGTCTAATCCACTTCACAAGGCCTGCAACGCCCAATCAAATTGTCTTTTCTCGTATCTGCTGGGCTATCTAAGCTTATCAATAGAGCAGTACCCATGACTATAAGTTCGGAAATGCATATCGGTGATATTTTGTATAATATAAGAAAAAAATTGAATGTGATCCTGTCCTCAATCAATTACATGCGAATATTCGGCACATCACTAGTACATAATACATACACATCTTTAATATACATAAGTGTACCAGCGCATGTTTTATTTATATTTTTCATTATTATTTTTGATCTAATAAAAAAACTTCAAATGCTTCACATTCTGTGTTGTATGATATGATAATAAAAGTCTTCTCTGTGGTATATTTTATTATGGAGTTACTGGCAATGTTTAATTAATAGTTTTGAAATAACAAACTTAACCACTGGGGGCGTAAGTAGTGTGTATAATATAATTGAATAAAAATTTGATTATAAAATTGGTCTAGTGACCCATTTGTATTCAATTTTTAAATCAATGAATCATGATTATATTTTATATTCTTAATTGAACACATTAAGTGAGATCTTTATTTACTGGCATGCCACCTTTCGCGAATGTCTATTTATTTTTTGACACGGAGAGAGAAAATTGCATGTTTATTGCATGCAGTTAGCCAGCTGGCTACCCTACTTTTTTTTTTTTTTTATTAACTCTTTCAAGGGACAAACAGTCAATACAGTAAATATTACAAGAATCAATGTTATACACAATATGGACCACAAGAGTCCCCCTATATTACCACAGCATATAATTCAAAGCAACTATTTTAAAAAACTAAATTTACAATTTTTAATTTAATGCAATATACTAAAAAAAGTAATATTAATAATAATAAAAAAAACAATTTGAGCAGCAGGCAATCAATTAAGATAAAAGATATGGCAAAAATGACAGTGGTAAATAAATGAATGAACTTGTGGCATATGCCGTGGTAGTAGCAGTAAACAACTTTATTTACACAATGCAAAAAAAAGTTGGAAAAATGAGAAAGGAATCGCAATGCGAATTGGCTCTAGCCTGGTTAAATCATCACTTTCGCTGTCCATGAAAAACGATCACCGATTCCGCCATATACACTGTCATTATTTAACTCATTGAAGTAACCATTTTTATCGGGTATCTCGTATTTCAGGTTTCAAGGGAGTTTTTCAAAGTCTTTTAAAAAACATTTATTAGTGAAACACCACGTTTAAATATTGTAACATATTGAATTCAACAATGAGATATTTAGCTCATTCAAAAATATCTTATTGTACATATATATAATCATCACGATATCTCTACTTTTCTCTGGGATCGCATTGGCCGAAGGTTGTAAAGGTCCCAGTAGAGTATGGTGTTGTTTTAATAATAATACTCCACTACCCTTTTTGTCCATCTTTGATCTTTTAGTCCATCAAAATGCCCTGCCCATGACCACTTTTAACTTTTGTCACTCTTTCGACGACATCCATAACACTCATAGGGTAGTGGAGTGGAGACCTCTTGAAGTTACCTTTTGTACTACTATACCCTCACGCCGTGTCCAAGGTGGGGTAGGCATAGAGAACGGAACGCCATGTCGCTCTATCCTTACATACTTCTTTCGCTTTCTCTACATTCATCCAGTTTCTCATACATGCACGCAGATTCCTCTTACTTAACACGTGACCGTCCTTGAAAATTTATCCACGTGGTCAAGCCACGTAGTCCCTGGACGTCCGCGCTTTCTCACGTCCCATCTTTCAGATAAATACACCCTCTTCGTCAATCTTACATCATCCATTCGCTCCACATGTCCAAACCATCGCAACTTATTTATATGCATTCTATCAATAACACTATTCTCACATCCACTCATTCTCCTGATATCCTCATTCTCCACTCTATCACGCAATGTTTTTTCTACCATTCTTCACAGTGATCGCATCTCCACAGCATTTATTCCACTCTCGTCCTTCTTCAGCCACGTCCATGTTTCGCTTGCATACATAGTGTCGGTACAAGAATGGCGTTGTGCACCAGCATTTGAGCCATGTTCGAAACATTGCTTGACCTTTTGTATATCATCATTATACAACAGAAAGTGTTTAACAATATAGAAAACAAAATATTGAGATGTTTATAATAGTATGTAGTGGATAGATTATCACTAGGTATATAGTGATTTCTTCCATCTTCCACCACATTATATTGACATATACTTATAAATATAAAAATAAATGCATCCATACGCAACACAATAAATAATAATTTAACTAATAAAACTAAAATTAACATACACACACCCAACACCTAGAAGCGACTATATATTTGAAAAAGGGGAGGGGGTGGAAAAAGGTAAGGACACTGAGTAGGAAGACAATTTTTTCCTTGGAACATTGAACGATTTTGTAATCCCCTTGAACCCTAACCATGGCATAAGTTAGTCCCAGACGATGTTTAACATAATATATTGCCATACTACTACTATTACCAATACTACTACTTGCGAGTTGCGTCTTTACTATAGTAATATCCTATATAATAATATCTTCTACCACCACCACTACTATGCATCAGTACCAGCAATGCCAAAACCATTCGTCTGTTTTCTTGATATAATATCTTAGTACCTACTTGCAAATGCACTACGTCTCAATGCTGACATATAAAACTATATCAAATCATTGTGTCACGCTGTAGTTTAAATATTTTTTTCATTTATGTTTTATGAGACATAATATGAATACTTGATAAATAAATGGATCTATGACTGGTATTGCTGAAATGCTTTGGATATAGTTTTGAGCGAATGAATGATGAATATAACCAAACAATGTCTCGAGCATGGTAAAACGCTGGTACAAGTCCCGACAATTTATTCTGGACGGAACTTAGACGAATTTTAGAAGAATGAAAGTGGAATAAATGCTGGGTAGATGCCATTGCTGAGAAGAATGGTTTGTTAAACGTTCTTTGATAGAGTAAGGAATGAAACAGGAGGATTGTTGTGGACAGAATGCGTGTAAATAAGAGTCGATGGTTTGGACATACAGAACGAATAAATGGTGAAATTATGACGTAGAAGGTATATTAATCTGAAAAAGATTGTGTGAGAAAGGGCAAACTTTCGAAAACTACGTGGTTTGATTATATAAATCAAATTTTCGAAAATAGTCTGGTGTTGAGTAAAAGAAATCGGTTTATATGTATGAAAAATTGTATGAATGTGGAGGAAGTGAAAAAAATATTTAGGGATATGATGTTAAATGACGTTCCGTCTTCTCTGCCTATCCCGCGTAGGATTCAAATAATGAAAAATTCCACATCCAATAAAAGTGTACGAGAAAGTACAAACGCCCGAAAACGACAAAGTTTGACCAAAGATAGACATAATTATATCCTATTAAGATGAATTTAAGCTTATAATATAACACCTCAAACTCCTTCACATAAAGCAACAATTAGCATGTATGGTAACTGAAAGAAAAGCTTAGAAAATATATTTTCTCTCAGAAAATCATATTTATTTATTTCACCATCATACGGCTTAAACCCATTTACAAAATATTTAACAATAAAAAATACATGAAAATTATATAGAATACATACTCTGTCTATCATTAAAACAAAAGGATAACAAATGATTGCACTCAAAAACCAAATTAAAAACTGATTCACAAAAATACACAAGTCATGACAAATTTTGACATTGTTACATATTGACTGAAGTATCCAAAATATTATTTTTGTATGTTTATTTATATATTGTATAATACCCAAGAACTTTGATCATATCGAAACCACAAATATATATATAAAGTGGTCACTAGTCTTATGATAAGAGTCTCAAACTTGCAATCAAGAAGTTCCGAATTTGAATCCTACCACTGCCAATTTTCACGATAAAAAGATATTCCTTTCTGTGAAGAGATGGGGTGAACCCAGAATCATCTGAAAAATATTATAATAAAACGAATACTTAACGAAGAGCATATTTAGTGAAAAAGTATATCAACGATCGTAATTTTTTATTCCATGTCCTTAAATATTAAATATATTTTCACAACATGATAAATGTTTTCCATTTTATTTCCGTTAACATTGCCGCAACGTATATTAAATTCCACAACGGTGGTGCGCGGCGGTGGTAGAAATCAAATAAGGTAGTATTCTGAATGGTTGAACTTTGCGAAATGCTTTCAAAGTCTGTTCAGCATTAGAAATCTATTAAATTAAGTTTTATATCTTTCAGATTCTGAATCTGAAACGTCATTCGAAAATATCTGTTTGAGTCTATCGTTTGTGATACGATAAAATATTTTTTCTACATTCTTTCAATTTATTCTATTCATTGTGAAAGGGTTGTGATAAAAGTCTACCTAGCTTCATATTTCTAAAGCATAGCGATATCTCTCATTAATAGGATAGACAATTTATTATATAACTACATGTCATAACATAACATAACATAACACGTATAGACAATTCACACAGACCGAGCTAGTCCCAAACTAAGATATGAATCTTGTATTATGGGTACTAACACGGCGATACACATATACAATGCACTAAACACATATACATGTAACACCCAGACCCAGGACAATTTGAAAAAGGTCATTCTTCATTTTGCCCTGGCCGGGAATCGAACCCGGGACCTCGTGACTCAAAGGCAAGTGCGTTAACCTCCGCGCCACACCGGTCGTCTAAACGACCTGATCATCCCCATTGTGCCAAAAAATTGAATTAAGAATGAGTGACATACCTACTCATCCCATGGAGTTGCCAACAAACGAATAGGTCTCCTACCCTTTTCTACAAAATTTCGAGTGTCCTGTTAAAAACAGGTATTCGTAAAACATCACATTTAAGACATTCAACATCTTCAGTTCAGCGGTGAGGTATGCCACCCATCCTGAATGGAACGAAAAGGACAACTCGCATGTTCATTACGGGCAGTTGATCTGCTGGCTACTCCTGAGTGGAATTTGCTGTGATGAATATGGCTTGACATACTGATCGCTTAGTCGAAGATGTTTAATGTCTTATTTTTTCGTGACATATCCGCAATTTACAGGACACCCTAAAACAACAACAAAAAAGAGAGGAAAAAACAAAATCTCATGCTGATTTTATGTTGTATAAACGCTTTTTCACACTCTCTTATAAAAATATATGATTGTTTTAGGTTTTGAAATATATTTTTTTATAGAAGCCATCATCAACAAAGTAAAACATCCTTATAAGTACCTAAGCAATGCGCTTATCAAAGATGCAGCAAAAATGATTCGAATCTTGAATCTCTTAATTGAATATCTAAGGGCCGATCTTATAAACATCCGTTAGTTACATAACCGACGAAATATACCGAAAAAAGAAAAAATCGGTAACTTTTGCGTCTTACGAGAAACGTCCGTTAGCCATATTTCGGTAAAAATCTGTAGGTTAGTATACCGACTGTTTTGGCAACGGTTTTGACACTTAAACCGTCGGTTTATAAGTCAATTTTTTTTGTTCGCTAAAGAAAAGGTTATTTCTCTTAAAATATACAGTGTATTTGTGATGCCTCACTTCTCATAAGAAATATTGTTCTTGAATTTAAACAAAAAAAAATATTTTCAAACGTGATTACGCAATGCTGTGAGGTTATACTTCAATAATGCGTGTGTATTTGACCGTTGCTATGCAAAGAAAAACAAATCATAGCAATACCTTTTATAAGACACCCATCGGTTTGTTTGGCTTACAAACTGCCATCCGTCAGCAACTTACCAAAATGCTAACGGATGTTTGTTAAAATGTATATAAGATCGGCCCTAAGACTCTAATTTCAAATTCAAAATTCAAAATATTTTATTGAGATCATAATAAACACATACAAATATACAAAAAGCACAATTATACAAATCTTTATATTATCTGTTTTTTTTTTCTTTTTGTACCCTCAAAATTGAGCAGAGCTCGTGCTTTGAGGGGTGATCACCTCAATATTAATTTATAATATAAGTAGGCACCTACTTACTTGATAACTCGGAAGAAGTCAAAAGTTTATGATGTTGAATTTTTTTTAGGAAAAAAATCGCATCCATACCTGAAACAATAAAGAAAAAACAGAATTAAGACACCTTTTTACAGTAATTTAAATTATTTTATTATGGTGAAAGTAATACCTATAGTATTTAATTTTAAATCTATTTTAATTCTTTTAAAATGAACTTTCACAAAGTTATTCCAAGTACTTTACAATCATTATGGTACATTGTTATCTTTTGTCATATATGTTTTGTAGAACTTTGTGTTTTCAAAATATTTCATAATTAAATAATAATAACTCAACCAGCTCAAGTGGCAAAGTATTACAATGCTTAACCACCCTGTTAAATAATATTAATCACACATCTTATTTTGTGATATGTTACTGCAACAATATCCTGGCGAAAATAAAAAAAACAAAAACCACTAGAACACAAACCTATGTTTCTCAGTTAACAATGGATAGTATTTTTTAAATAAATGACAGAAAAATCAAATTATAGATTGCAAAAAAAGAGCGTTGGTATAAAATAACTTTTTAGGTGACTGCGTTGTGGCCAACAAATTAATAGGAAATTATCAGACAATATGAGGATGTATTTTTGTTTACAAATAAAGGTAGTTCATCTTTAAAAACTAATAAGAGCGTATAAACACACACAACCTAAAATAATGATAATAAGTATGTGTAAGAATAAAAATGGAATTTACATATTTCTTTTGGTATTTTCTGTGATTCACTTGATATATGTAGGTGCATAGTTGCACAATTAGTATTTTCAGGGGTTCACTTAGTATAAGCGATGAGGTTTGCCACCCATCCTGAATGTCTTGATTTTATATTGGCACGGAGAGGACAGTTTCCATGTTTACATGCAGCTGATCTGCTGGCTACTCCACTTGTGGGATGTGCCGTGATGGTATAATAATAAATAATATCAATTTAGTATTTGGCCAATTTTTTAGTCTTGCAAACAAAGTACGTGTTGCCATAAAATAAAAATTAGTTAAGTATTTTAATTTCAATCAAAAACATAACGATTTTTTATTATTATTATCTTTTCATCTCCTTGACCAACGAAGTTTAAATTTAACCGACAAAAATAATAATAGTTCAAGTTCTAAATTTAAATTCGTGTCCGCCACCTGTCATTATTTGTTTGTTTGTACAGAAATATAATGTTTTCTCTATGATTTCAGTTATTTTAATGAATAATATTAAAAAAAAAGTAGGAACTACATTACATAGTATATGCGACGTAAACAAACTATAAAAATATGTAAGTATCTTGTTTTTCATCTCGGAATGTCCCCAGTTATACAAACATACGGATATCACATTTAATCAAATTTTATAAATAATTTTAAGATCTGGCAATATTACATACCTACCTGCTTACGAGCTACGTTAAACGTAGTTTTCGAATTTCGAATCGAACTGCATGAGTGAAGACATCAGGAATATTACTCAAAAGACCTTTTATCTGTATAACCAACAGATTGAAACTCCCTTTAGTAGGAAACAGAAAGGTGTTCCAATGCTCACGAATCGGCTTAAGCTGGTTTATATTAATTTCTATAATACTTACTTTTTTATTTGTTTATTTTGTACATACACGGCCGTAGTTCTCAAATAAATATTTGTTATATTGAAAGGACCCTCCACACACCCGGATATCTCAGGAGTCAAAGACTCTTATTTATTATAGAATATAATAAATAATTGTTATAGAAATAATAAACAGTAATCAGATTATTTATGTCAACTGGATGGAGACGGCGCAGAATTGAATGACGCAAAAGAAAATGTAGGAGGCCTTCGTCCAGGAGGGGACGGTAGTGAGCTGAGAAGAAGAAGAAAAATCAGAATATCTTGGCTTCAGAGCATTCGAGAGTGTACCGGGATTAGAGGTGTAGAGGAGCTATTTCGTGCTGCCCAGAACAGACAAAATTTCTCTCAGGCGATCGTCAACGTCGGGGGGTCGACAAGACAAGTAAAAAAGAATCAGAATATGATCAAATTGTATCACTCGTCAATGGTAAAGGTTTACCGAAATCGATCGCGATTTAAATAAGCAAGTAACGGATGTGCATTATAGAATACTAAAAAACATCCAAATATCTCGAAACTGTTACATAGTTAATCCTTTTAAAATAACTGATATCAAAAATAAATCATTAATAGTATTTTTTAACATTCATCTGAAATCGATCAAAATTGCAGATATTAAATTATGATCTAATATCACGAAATTAAAATAGACAAGAGAATAACCCTTTAGGTTTAAAAATAACGCTTGTTTCTCTATAATAATATCAATGTATTTTGTATGCAATAATTTTTTTTCACGGTAGAAGTCGCTGCTTTGATCTGACACAAGCAGGTACTTAATATCGGGTATATTAATTATAATAATATCAACTGCTGTACGGGTATATGTATACCTGTTTATACCTAAATAAATGCGGTTTACCCGTCTTCGTTAAGAGAGAGATAATTTGTCAGGTGAAATGTTGAAGTTGAATGAAATGAGGGATGTGTTGAACTTGAATATGTAATATACAAGAATCATCGAATAAATTTGTCGTCTGATATAAAATTCATCTGCTATATTTAATTAAATTTATTTATACCATAACAACATCTTCCATAAGTGTAAACTAACAACATGTAGTGAAAATAAAGGTCTAGGTGGCATGAACAATAATGTATGTGTACAGGATGGAAGGCAAATAATTAATGGCATAAGTAAGAATTATCGTACGAGTATTTTCAAAAAGAGAATAATTTTCTATACCTACTGGTAGAATTGGTAGCATAAATTGAACTTGTAATAAAATTTCCTTTGATTTGCGGACTCTGGAGAGTGTGGAAGTCTTCAAGGCGAGGTTAAAAACCTTATTGTCGAGGAGGTGTTATGTTTCTTGAATGGGCCTTTGCGGTGGTTTTTCCACAAAACGGTGCATCTTAAAAAGTTATCTAGCTATTATTATTATTAAAATTGACATGCACAAGAAGTAAAATTCCATAGTTTATTTTGAATTTATCGACAAAAAAAGACATTCGCAGTATAATATACTAAGCCATTCATGACAGATAGATAACTTAATATTATATTCATTCACTCGTCTTATTATCGCTCATAACACGACCTCCAATTAATATTAAATGGTCGATAGTTTGTGTCATTTCACATGTGCACGTGGATGAATCAATCTAATATGAAATGAAGAGAAGTGAGCTCACTGGAAACCTCATATACCTAACATACAATTCGCCTTGATATATTTGCAAATAAAGAAAGATGACACATTTAAGTGTATGCTAAAAAATACTTAATAAGAATCAATCGAAAATATAAATGTGAGGATGCATCGATTTTGAGATGATCGTGATATCGATGTAAGATTAACATCGCTAGATAAATAAGTATAATATTATGAAATAAACCAAAGCTATTCCTATGATATTATGATTTTCCTCTTACCATTCAAGCACTCGCCTACCTACCCATCTACTTAATACGCTAGAATGCAACGTTTTGACATATTACAAGATTTTATACATTTCTCTCTCATTTCAGCGCATTCACGTTTAATGTGGTGTGCGCATTATTAGCAGAGCTGCAAACAGTTAATCAAAAGTTTAACACAATTAATCATTAACTCGTTATTTCATGCCATCACGGCATTTCCCACTTGTGGGGTAGCCAGCTAAGAGGTAAACTTTTTGAATAAACCTGAACTAATTATCCATGGTGCACATGTGAGACAAAAGCTTAATATGAGGAACATATCCTTTGGAAATGTCCTTTGATGATGGGTGCAAATAAGGAAATGATTTTGGGTATGACTGTTGACACTCCTTGACCCCTCTGGTTTGGGGAGGTATTTTTAAATGCCACGAACGATGCATTCTTTAAGGTATTCGTGGACGTATGAGTCTGAAGATGGGATCTGCTTCGTCAACCGGATCTACTGCCCACTGACGTCATAGAGTCGGAGATGACAATAGTGGCTTAATGGTACTGATAGACTGGAGAGAGTTTACAAAAAAAGATATTGTCACCCGAACGAATAAATAGGAGTCCTTGGACTCCTGAAATATCCGAGAAAATAGATTATTTCAATATTGTGGCGTAGGCAGCGAACCAAATGCACCAACAATGGATTTGTTCTTAAGACAAAAGAAGTTGATACACACAGGATGATTGGCATACCTCATCGCTAAACTGTAGATGTTAAATGCTACTACAACTATACTACAAATGGGGTAACCAGAGAATCAATTCTATGCTAGGTGCTCCATGGAAGAACTTAAGAGTTACATACCAATTTAACGATAGTTAACTCTTTCTTTAATCAGTTTAAAGTTAATAACCAAACTCTGATTATTACTAGTGTATATAACTGTCAGAATACAGTAATATGCAAATTATTATTGTATCATTTCTGAAACTTGCATTTCTGGGAATCTTGAATAATAATTATTAAGAGCAGAGTTTATTGAAATATTATCTTATTTCATTATACCTAATAGTTCGATGATGGATGAATTGGTTTGACATTCTTCGAACACTAGTCTTAAGATGTTAATATACCTATACAGAAATCAATGAACGTGCGAATAATACAGAAATTAAACCGAAAAATTCACAAGGAAATCAAAATATTTGACATATATTATAGCGTAGATACATATTACAAACAAATGAACAATTGACACAGATTGAGCTAGTCCCAAATAAATACATGAATCTATGCACTAAACACATGTACATGTAACACCCAGACGCCGGAAAATTTGATAAAGGTAATTTTTCATTTTGCCCTAGCAGGGAATGGAGTCTGGAACCTCGTGACTTAAAGACAAGAGTGTTACCTCTGCACCACACATAAAAAAGAAAGTCACATAGACGGTCATATTTTTTATGTTTATAATATGATATTATGTAAACGAGCGATTTCTCTTAAGAAGTATTTATTGATTTATGACAATTTATTTACAAAAATAATTGTACGGATAATATGAAACCAAAAATGGGTTTTCTTTTGAAAAAAAATAATAAAATACATCTGTTTTCATCATGTTTTTCATTTTTGATCATTTTCACTTTCTACATATTTTGTTATACGACTGATAAAAAAGTAATATGTGATGGTTGCTTTAGCTTGTGTTATTCAATATGTTATTTATAATTTGATTCCTAGATAATTCCGATCACTAGTAAACCAATAGATGGTCTTTGAAAAAAACAATACAAGCTTAGATATTTCCTGAGTAGGTTATGCCGGGCTTAATATTAATTGATAATTATGTGTAAATCTCAAAATCAAAGAACACCTCAAGTCAACAGTTTATTTTTCAATATTTGAGAGCTTACTGCATTTTCAGTAATTTCATAATCAGAGAATTTTCAGAACTAATCAATTAAATTAGATGAGAATTTGACTTGCAAATAATCAATCAAATTGCTATCAGATATTCTGTCTAATGCATGTTCTTGCTTTTCCAAGCATGCTTCTCTTTAACATTCCATCACCTTAACTATACCTCCTCCAACAGAGAGATAGATTGTTAAGAACACCTGGAAGTAGTCCATCAATCTAATAACGTTTTAGTAATATGTTGTTTTCTACTGAAGACTCATTATCACGATTTCTGCTCTATTTCAAATCCTACTGTTCATAAGGTTCCATCAATCGAGGCGACCCTCTTGAGAAATTCCTATTGTTCCTATGATCACAATACTAGAACGTTAGGAATGGCATGAAAACAGGTGATTCAAACTTTGAACCGAGGAGTTACGTTCACAACAGGAGGAAAGGAAAAAAGAGAATAAAAACTCGTTCTTTTTTTTAAATTTTGATTTTTTCATACTTGCAAGCAGAAATACGAGGGCGGATTGATAAGTCCGGTAAAAATGTAACAAAGAGTTACTTTTTTCGAATGGATGATATTTATTTTTCAACTTTATCTTCTTTTAGAGCTATGCACTTAGTTAGACGATGCTGGAGGTTTTGGGTCCCCTCTTTGTAGTTATCTTTTCCAAGGCCCTGAAAATACGCCAAAATTTCGGAGATAACCTCCAAATCAGTTCCAAATCTTCGTCCCTCAAGCCATTTTTTCATGTTTGGTAAAAGGAAAGAATCACTGGAAACCAGGTCAGGAAAAAAAAGTGGATGGGGATGCATTTTATAGCGTGACTCCACCAGCTTGGCCGTTGGAATGGCGGAAGAATGAGCAGAAGCATTATCGTGGTGAAACAGAATTTTCTTCTTGGCAAGATGATGCCGTTTTGCTTTGATTTCTTGATTCAACTGGATCGAAAGTGTAGCGTTATACTCTCTATTAATATTATTTCCCCTTTTAAGAGGAAATGAATTAAGACTGTACCTTGTGCGTCCCAGAAAACCTTAACCATAGCTTTGCCTGCTGATGGAACCACCTTGACCTTCTTCGGAGCACTTCCACCGGCTTCCACCCACTGCTTGGTTATTATTTTGTCTCTGGTGTGTAAATTTGAATCCTTGATTTATCTACAGTGATGAAACGGTGTAAAAACTCATCTGAATTTCGTTCAAACAGCCGAAAATGTGCCTGGGAAAGTGTCATTCATTCACGATTTTGGTCAATTTTCAACAATCGCGGCAGCAATTTGGCTAAAAACATTTTAAATACCCAAATTTACATGAAATGTTATGAAAACTCGTTCATATGAGATGTTTAAAGTGTTGGCTACCCTTTTCAACTTCATTCATCGATCTACCAAAACAATATCGTGGCTTTTCATGAGCATTTTTGGAGTGGTTACCTCAATTGGACGTCCTAATCAAAAGCGTCTTCCGTGCTCGTTCTACCACAACGGAATTCAGTAAACCACTTGTAAATTGTCTTAAATGACGGAGAAGATTCACCATAATAGTTATCAAGACTTTTCTTTGCGTCCGTGATAGTTTTTTTGCGTAAAAAGTAGTGTTTTATCAACACTCTAAATTCACTTTTTTCCATTTTAACAGCAAAAGAACGACTTGTCCGGTCAAAACAACTGAAAAAATAATTCCAAATTCAAATTTCAGTATGAAATTTCGTGTATGTTCCTTCAAAGCATGTACCTGTCCAAACATGTTATTACTTTTATGCTAGTATCACTGCTTCATCCATTTTTACCCGACTTATCAATCTGCCTAAGTATAATAAAAACTATGATTTTCATTATAAATATGTTGATAGGTACAGTGAAAGATGAAATGACTGATACTCACTATGATACAAAAATCTACGTATTTACTCACGAATGAAAAATAATTTGAGTCAAATCCTACTTCTTACACCATGCTTTAATTTCACCATAGAGTCCCCGGTAAAGAATAGAGATCCCTCTTTTTTCGTTTTTTAGGTAAGTTTTCTATTATTCCGTAAAAAGCAGATGTTTTTAATACATACTTTATAAAACATAGCCGTAGAGTACCCGGCAAGAATTAGTTAGAGTATCCTTTAAAAGGCACGTGTTAGAAAAATAAAGACATTTTACATGTTTAATTCAGCAATGAGGGTTGCCAGTTGCCACCCACCATGAATGTCTTATTTTTTTTGGCACTGAGAGAACAGCTTTCATGTAAGTATAATATATTACATGCAGCCGATCTGCTGGCTATCCTACAAGTGGGATATGCCGTCATGGTAAAACATCTTCAATTCAGCCACGAGGTGCGCCACCTAACCTGAATGTCTTCATAAGCTTATGATGGTACAAAGCAGACGATTAGCATGTTTTTTACATGCAGTTAATCCGCTGGCTACACTACTTATGAGAAAAACTATGATAGTATGGATGGGAGAACAGATCTATTCATAAGTAACAAAATTGCTTCTTTCGTGGACGGTAATTAAATTTCAATCTGCATCGATTATTTTCTCCATAATTTTACTTTCTGACAGAATGCGGTATTCATTTTACAGGCAGAATACGTTAGAACGAAACGCATTTTATTATTTCATTTTTTTATTTATTCATTAATTTGTTTGTTTGTTTGCTTTGGACGTAACACGTTACTCATTCCAACATGACAGATGGAAAATTGAATATCAAATGAGAGGATGAAATGCGTGAGTCGCTGGAATAACGTAACCCAAGAAAAACAAGAAAAATTGGCATTTAAAAATATGTTCTTGGAGAATAAACTATATTGCAAAAATGATAGTCCAAAGACAATCATTATTCAAAGAATTTTTCATACATACATACCATCACGCCGCTTTCCTCACGGGGTAGGCAGAAAGGATCGAGCGTCACTTTCTTCTATACTTGTATACATATTTCGCTTCCGTCACTGTCATACAATTCCTCATGCATGCTCTCCTCTTCAATGTGCTTAACACGTGACTGTACGCAGTGAAATGGAGTTAAACTTTCACCTCATATTATCGCCTGCGTAAAATCATATGACCTTTCATTCATGAAATGCATGTTGCACATGCATTTCGGATGAAATTCAGGTCATACAAGCATTCATATATATCAGTGGTTCTTAACCTATTTGGGGGTACCGAACCCCACCAGTTACATATGCATTCACCGAACCCCTCCTAATTTGAAAAATAAAATAAGATTTTTACAAATTCAAAACATGGTATATATTTATAATATAGGTATACAAAATGAAAAAAAAATAAAAAACAAAGATCTAAACATAATGGTTAAATCAAAACGTGAAACATATTGTGATGGCGGTTTGAAGGAATTATCGGGGTATTTTTTTCTTTTTCCAACTCGCAAAACTATCTTGCCTTTAAAATGATTTTCACCGAACCCCCAAGACTGACTCACCGAACCCCTGGGGTTCGATCGAACCCAGATTAAGAACCACTGATATATATATTCGTTTCTTATGTATGTAGGTATGTTTCTTTGATATTAATTTTATTACCGGGTTAGTAGGAAGACATCGTATTCCAGCGATAAACTCACCCTCTGTACATTGAATTGTATATAACTGTTTTTTTTCATGATACTTTGTATTGATTTAAAATATTGTTACCAATGTACAGTGAAGAATAAAATAAATAAATTGTGGTATTAATATATTTTTATTCCAAACATTCATCATTATAATAGAAAAGATACTATAAAAAATATGTATTATTACTTCAAATACAATAATACACGTAATAATTTATTCCGCAACAGATAATTAATGCTGAAAAGACTTTCGCATTAGTCAAATCTAAATAATATTAATACAAGATAGGTAGTATCCATTCCTGAAATTTGTCTTTCATGTAGCAAAACAAAAAACAAACGAGTAATAATAAAAGAAAACCGCTGTCGTTTCCACCACAACTAGGTATTACTACTACTACTAGTACTAAAACAGATCTTCTTCTGTCTAAAAAACAAAATAATCTCGCATTAATAATAATAATAAAAGTATGTGGGAGAAGTGACAGTTCTAAATTTAAAATATTTTCATATGCTCTTGAGGTATAAATCAAAAAGGTCTATCTTCACTTTTTTATATAAAATATTTTTTTCCTATTTTTTTTAAATGATAGAATGTTTTCATTTCACATACTTCCCCTATTTTAATAAAAAATATTATATAATAATTATCATAGATTGAGATACTAGATTTAGCATTCATTTAATTATTTTTTTGAAAAGTAGAACTAATAGAAATTGTTACTATTTTATCGATAACTTTTCTTCCACAAAACACGAGCTATTCTTGATTTAAAGACAACGAAACATGGAAGTGGTGCGAATGGATGATGATGAATGACAAAGAGGACTATATATAGTTATCCAAAAGAGGGGGTGTGAGAAAGCGTGGACGTCCGTAATCTAAAATGAATCCAAATTGATCACGTGAATCAAATTCTCAAAGATGGGTGCGAGTTGAGTATAGTAAGAGAAATTGTATAAATTTAGAGGTCGCGAAAGAAGCGATGAGAAGAATGGTTGGTAAAACGTTGCGAGATAGAGTGAAGAATGAGGATATCAGGAGAATGAGCGGATGTGAGAGGAGTGTTGTGGACAGAATGCGTGTAAACAAGTTGAGATGGTTTGGACATGTTGAGCGAATGCAAGATGAAAGGATGACCAAGAGTATGTATTTATCTGAAAGAAAGGGTCGCGGACGTCCAAGAACCACGTGGCTTGATCACGTGGACCAAATTCTTAAGGACGGACGCGTGCTGAGTAAGAGAAATCGGCGTGCATGTATGAGAAACTGGATGAATGTAGAGGAGGCGAAAGAGGTATGTAAGGATAGATCTATATGGCGTTCCGTTCTCTCTGCCTACCCCTCCTGGGACGTGGCGTGAGGGTATAGTATAGTATAGTAAGAAGCGTGTGGGAATTAAACTGTGTAGCGTTCCATTTTCTTTGCTTAACCCACTTAGGAAACAGAGTGAAGGTATAATATAATTTAGCAGTTAAATTTGTGACAGATTAAAGCAGTTAGATAGAAAAAATGTGGCAGTACAAATAAGAAAAAAAACATTTTATCATAATAGTTATTCAAGATGATCAACAATCTGATGTTAAGAGTATCCGATGATGCCTAGAGAATTCCTGGGTTCGAATTTTGCAATACCAATGTTTTACACTTTAACGTCATAAGCACATGGATGACTGTGACAAATTAATGGGCGTGTTCGTAAGAAATTTAAGAAATATGTAAAAATGTTTTATGGCCTTTTGAGGTATTACTCCCTTGATGATGAGTTATTTACACACAGTCATTTATATAACTCATACAATATCTTGATATTACAATGTGCACTAGTTTTATCACGTGGTAACTTATTTGACATATTATAGGTACATCTAAATATATATGTATATATAGTTACACATTCTAATTATTAATTTTAAAAATAGAACGAGGGACGATTTTTTATTTAGTCAAGAGATATAAATAATTATTCATTTGATTGTCAGCTGTACACTGAGAAAAATACTAACGAAATTTCACAACGAATCATTGGTACGTACTATCAGATTAGGACCAGAGATCGTACAAACGATTCACTAGTATACGAATCTATAATATTAACTCTTCGCAAACAAGTTGTTGGTAAATTTACCAATGATTTGTTTGCGAAGAGTTAATATTATAGATTAATTATACCAATGAATCGTTTGTACGATCTCTGGTCCTAATCTGATAGTACCGTACCAATGATTCGTTTTGAGTATTTTTCTCAGTGTAGGAATAACGAGATATCTTGTTTGACTCGACAACATTGCTGGGCGCCATTTATTTTTATTTTCTTATATTCTCATTGAAACCATCACGCCGTCTCCCTCGTGGAGTACAATTAATAAATACAAAACATTAAAAAAACAATGAATACGAAACATTCTTCTTTTTGATCAACTACCTATTTTTGTTGAACAATTCAAGAAAAATCCAGATAGTTCCTTCGTCTTTCTCATATCACAGAAATTGCAAGTATTTCAAGAGGTTTTTAGCGTATATCCATAATAAGGGAGTTCGTCGGTAGCCTGGAGGTAGAGTCTCGGCGTTGAGAACGTGCGGTCCGTGGTTCGATACCAGGTGCCGGCAAACTCCCCTTTCACGACACAAGCTTTAAGTAGCTTACTGTGAAAGGTGTATAAGGTTGTATTTGGATTTATAACAAAACCCAGATATATCTTTTTAAAAAATAAATAAAAAAAACTCCTAATTTTTGACGTGTTCAAATCAACTCTAAATGCGTATTCTGAATATATTATTTTTGTCCACGTAGACCCATTTATATCACATCTCGTTAGAAGTGAGAATGTCGGCAAGAAAAGACGAAACTCAACAATCCAAGTTGAATGTACTTTATATACAGCATAAGAAAAAGAACAAAATAACACACTATCTACATGCGTGAGTTACGTATTATTCAATAGTTTTCAAGAGTATGGTGGTTATGTCGCTACCTGTTAGTTCACACGTATATGCTAATTCCATTCTAAAGGCCATATTCATTCTCCCAATAGTTGAGGTTGATCTGAAATAGTTACAATGTGTTAAGCGTTTATTTACATAGCCGACACGATCTGCAAACAACACGAACTAACAATAACTACGTTGTACACTGATATATTATATATTATGGTTTAAATTACTGTAAACACTAAATACCTACCTACCTATCTTAGTGGCACATGGTTAATTGTTTGCGCCCTGGAAAATTAATAAAAATAAAATAAAACAATTTCCTAAAAACACGACAAAAAATATTAATGTTAATAAGATTTTCATCATTCATCATTTTATCAACGTCAGAAAATACAAAATTAAATCATTTAAAGCTACTGTCGATAGAAAAATTCAATGCTGTCAAAACAAAATGTAGAAAATAGAATGAAAAATGGATTATAACAAATTCAGGAGTTGACACAATGGTTTAATATTAATAGTTTTATTTCTAAATCAAAGAAATAACTTTGATATTTCTGGAAATTATCTAAGTATCAGGAATTCTATTATCGACCGCGAAATCAAAGAGAATCCAAGTTCTTACCTACAAACATACTCTGTGACATTCTTATCTGAAAGAAAATTAATCATTTTTAACCGTTGGCAATACTTACACACACTACTGCGATATAGCAGTGGCGTGACAAAACTTTTTATATAAGTCATGCTTTCATAATTAATATTCAGTTATTTATACAAGGGCCGCACTGAAGATGTGTTTTAGACGGAAATCGAAGCTTTTTTTGTGTAGTTTACAAGGATGATAATCCTTCAACTTTTTTGCTATCAGCTTTCATAATTGTGATGGTATAGGAATTTAAAAAACCTAAACCAACTTCTTATAATAGAAATAATCCCATTTTATCCAGTGTATGTTGAGTCCAATAATATTTGCGATCATGTATTAAATTTTAAAACATGAGAATTTTTATTTTGTTAAGCAAACCGTTGTTACAAGCTATGTTTTTTGCATATATGAAAAACGTGCCACTGTGATATAGTAACCTACAAACTTCCTTTTAATAATGTTGCCAGTATAGCGCTGCGACATGTCATTCTTAATTTAAATAATGCACCGTCAAAATAAAATTTAAATTTGGAAGCGGAAGAAGTTTGGACCGAATGATAATATTTTGACGTTTCCTTGTATTCTTTGCAGATGGTTTTAATGTGTTTTGCAGAAATTATCTTAATTTCATATGTAGACATGAATCAAATCTAAAATTAGTTATTTATTATACCGAAAACGTATTCTAAAATTATATTCTAAACGTATTCTAAGA